>RHGJ01000016.1:3395-372114 GCA_005281535.1 Taphrina confusa | reverse complement strand
CCCTAACCCTAACCCTAACCCTAACCCTAACCCTAACCCTAACCCTAACCCTAACCCTAAACCCTAACCCTAACCCTAAGATTCGTGAGGACCCAGCTGCAAAGTGGTGGTTCGAGCTCGAAAGCTGAGATCCTGGCTGCAAAGTCGTGTTTCGTGAGGCGCCAGCTGCAAAGTCGTGGTTCGAGGTCTAAAGCTGGGATTCTGCCTGCAAAGTTGTGAAAGCTGAGATTTGAGCTGCAAAGTCGTGGTTTTGTGGTTTCGTGATTTGAAAGCTGGGATTATAGCTGCAAAGTCGTGGTTTCGTGGTTTCGTGGTTTGAAAGCTGGGATTCTAGCTGCAAAGTCGTGGTTTCGTGATTCGAGCTCGAAAGCTGAGATTCCAGCTGCAAAGCCGTGGTTTCGTGGTTCGGGCTCGAAAGCTGAGATTCTAGTTGCAAAGTCGTGATCCGTGCTGCAAAGCTGAGATTCGTGCTGGGAAGTTGAGATTCGAGCTGCAAAGCTGAGATTCTAGTTGCAAAGTTGAGATTCGAGCTGCAAAGCTGAGATCGTAGCTGCAAAGTTCTGGTGTGAGCTGCAAAGCTGAGATTCTAGCTGTAAAGTCGTGATTTGAGATCGAAAAGCTGAGATCCTAGCTGCAAAGATGCCATTCAAGCTCGAAAGCTGAGATTCTAGCTGCAAAGTCGTGGTGCGAGCTGCAAAGTCGTGATTCAAGCTGCAAAGCTGAGGTTCGAGCTACAAAGTCGTGATTCGTGCTGGCAAGCTGAGATGTGGACGGCAGCGTCGTCATTCGTGCTGCAAAGGTGACATTGTAGCTGCAAAGTCGTCATTCAAGCTGCAAAGCTGAGATTGTAGCTGCAAAGTCGTCATTCGTGCTGGCAAGCTGAGATTCGAGCTGCGAGGTCGTGATTCGTGCTGGCAAGCTGAGATTTGGACTGCAAAGTCGTGATTTGTGCTGGCAAGCTGAGATTTGGACTGCAAAGTCGTGATTTGTGCTGCGAAGCTGAGATTTGGACTGCAAAGCTGAGATTGTAGCTACAACGTCGTCATTCGAGCTGCAAAGCTGAGATTGTAGCTGTAAAGTCGTGATTCGAGCTGCAAAGCTGAGATTGTAGCTATAACGTCGTCATTCAAGCTCCAAAGCTGAGATTGTAGCTGTAAAGTCGTGATTCGAGATCGAAAAAAGCTGAGAAGCTGAACATTCTAGCGAAGTTTGCATTTTCAAAACAAAAAAGGTCAGAATTTGGAGTTCAGTGATGGAGCTAGATCTCAACTTTGTTGACTGGCCTGATAATTCTCTTGACATGAATCCTATCATATGCGTCTGGTGCCAGCTTAGTAGCGATCCCAGAGATGTAGAGCATTAGCCTGAGCTTCCAAGCTCATTAGAAGATTTGAAGCGACTCAAGCAAGGTGTTGATTTTGAAAAATTCCCAAGATCTTGTCGAAAAATGCGTCAAATCCATGCCAAAAAGGACTGACAAGTTGTTGAAGGTCCAAGGAGGCTACATGTCGTGGTGATTTGATAGCTATCGCTCATTTGTTTGTTTGTAGCTTTGTGAAGTTACGCGTAGTGTGTTGTAGCAATGGCTTTTGAAACACTCCAAATACGAGGGGAACCCCCAACTTATCAGAGTCACGGTACCCCTATTATTTAATACTCAATTGCAAGAACACGTCTCGCGCGGCATTCACCGCACCTCGGCGACCTTTGCGCTGTGTACTTGTGATAAGTACATTCGTGCGTGGCAATCTTTTCAATCATTATGCCACCCTTTGTCAGTCAAGCGCTTTTGCAGGGGCCTTCACACTCGAAGAGCAAAACTTGAATTTTTTGATAGTTGCCAACGACTCGATGGCCAGCTCTCATGATACTGAGTCACGGGCAAGTTCCGCGCCAACGTATAGCTTTGTTGCCTCGACAAGATTTTAGATACTGATCTTCCTAGTAGATTACGGACCATGGCTTATCGGTACACCCTCACTTTAAACGGAGTCGTCTTCAGAAATCGAATCCAGCCCTCTAGTTCTACATTCTTCCGAGAACAAAATCAAGCCGCCTGGCAGCCTTTCTTCGATTCCCAATCAATTAATCTTGCTCTGCATAGTTGCTATGGACCAATCTTGCAAAACAGCCACTTGGGAGTCATATTCGCTCATGATGGTTATAAATGTGATAAGCTTGTTTACCACGCGCACAAAATTGTGACAGATCTCGAGGAATTGGACATGGCAACTGAACGGGAGAACGGAGGGTGGAAGAGGTTTATTGACAAAAAGTTCTTTGACCACTATATTTCTTCAATAATTTCAGTTCCAGGTATGATTTAAACTGTTGCGAGACCTGTCAATAACATTCTAGCCAAAATCTTTAATGGTCTTATGACGATTGGCCTCAAGCATTGGCACGAGGAAAACTTGTCAGACCAAAGCCCGGTTTTGCTTTTGGCCTCAAACTTGCGCTTAGATCCAAAGAAATTTGTTTGACACAGCGACTCCCTCTAGTCTCCGACCCTACCATTTCTGCTAGTTGCGTTCCTTCTGATCCACTGAGACTGAGCTTTCCATTCTTAGTGCTTGAATCTAAGAGCACCCAAGGCGACCAGCTCTCTGCAAATCATCAGATGGCAAATGATCTGATCAAGTCGCTCGATGTAATTGCAGCAATAGGACAGGAGGAGAATCTTTTTTCAATTGGGATTTGCCAGATTGGCTTCTCCTACGAGCTCTACATTGGGTGTAGTTCTACCGTGAATATCCCGCCTGATGTTCCGAGAGAGGTAAATAAGGAATTCTACAATCTTATGGTCATGCTGAAGCTTCTAGTATACACTTTACAGGCTTTCTTTGGGAGATCTGAGATCGCTACTGGATGTGATCCGGCTCCTTCGTTTCCTAGAACAGGCGCGACATTACGGTGTGAACTACTTTCGCAAGAATGTTCTACATGCAATAAGCATTGTATGTGCTGATAGTCCTGTCATTCCTGATACAGCATAAGATTACTATCAAGACAGCTTCAGCAATATTGGCATGTTCTTTAAAGTCTCTTGCACGGCCTCACAATATTTGTGGAACATCCGCGCCTCGTCGAGGATGCACAACGAAAACTGTACATTGAGGAGAATACAGAATATTATGAGCCATAGCCATTGAAACTTCAACCTGATTTTCCGTCGTCATGAAACCAAGGTTTGAGTGTCAGTCTCAAAGATGAAGAACGGTATGGTCAGATGAGCCGTCACAAACATGTCTCACGACAGGATTGAGTTATCTTACTATAACTAGATTCCTCATGAGTAGTTTGGGGACCATCATGTTCAGAGTCAAGATGAAATGCTTGGTATTTCATACCAAGGCACATATAGAATTGGTTCTACCATTTACCTGCAACGAGGTATGAGGTCTTTCGAGCCTACATCATACTCTCGCCTTGTAACGTTATCGCTGAGACTATTTGGAAGGTTTGGAGCACGTAAAACAAGGATATACCTGAGGGAGATCTTGTCAGTGAACTTAGAGAAAGCCTTGCACAGCCGAGAATGAAAGACAGGTCTATTACATCTTTCTAACATCCTTGAAAGCGATCGTTTCCAGGTGATTTTGTACGAAGAAGTCCAAGTGCAACTTCAACCATCTCAATACCAAGGGCTCCAGGGCGCTACCAGTGATACAATGACAAAGCTATAGACTTGAGACCATTTTAATAGATAGTAAATTGTCAAGAATACAATGACTCTAGCGTTTGAAAATGTTTTTTCTTGCACAGATGACTTGTAGCTTGCGTCTTAAAATTTGCAGTGTCGTAGAAATACCTCTTTCTACTGGATATCTGTTGCAGATTTCAAAGCATTCCAAGCAGTGTGGCCTTCTGCAGAATGCTTACATATTGTTCTAAGGATAATTTAGAATGAAAAGCCTTTGTAGGTTGTTTTGAGCTGCTTTTTGTAGTCTCTTCTATTGGTAGAGCAATCTACAGATAGCTGAAACGCAATATAAGAGTACAAAAACCTAACTTAGTCAACGTATTAATATCTCTTCTGTCAATTCTTTTTTAATGAATTAGATAGAACAGAAAGAGATAATTTGACTGGTACTAATAGATTATTCTATAGCAGTCTTTTCAAGCAGAATTGAAAACTACTTCTATAGTTACATAGCCAAATAACATCACGTTTAGTGCAACTATTTGAAGCTTGATTCTTGCTATATTGACAGAGTTACTGTTGTGCAAACTTGTGATGACATCTAATATATGTCAAGTTGTTCACTTGGCTAGCACTCTACCGTAAGTACAAGTATTGCATATAGTAGTGCATGAGAGAAGCATAACAGAGTAGACTTTCTCATAGAGAAATATGAATTAGTCACAGATAGACATGGTAAACCAACTGGAACCCGGAATCCTGACACAGTCCTGGTTTCACCAACCTAGCCGGGATATGGTCTTAGTTCACAAACCATACTGGCTTCTAGACCAGGTTCCCGGTCGAATGGATTTGTAAGCAAAGCTACAAGCTTATCTTATGTTCATAGATACGTTGCTTGTTTAGGTAACATATTGTGCTGTTTATACCATGAAATGCTTTACTGGTTACCATAATTGCAATATGGATTGCATGAAACGTCAGATCTTTGACTCTTGTTATACTCTATCACTGTAGCACTTGCACAAAACAACTAAATTGTACATACCAGTATTATACCGGGATTCTGGTACGGTACGGTTCAAAACGTTGTGTTGGAATCCTGGTCCGGTATTTGAGAGCTGTTTGTAGAGGACAATACAAATTTACAAGATGTGTACTCTGATAATAACAAAGAGAGCAACAAAGAGCAAGATAACAAGCTTGTTTACAGAAATAAAACTGTCTAAGTTCAAGATCTTCCAGTCTAACATAGTTTTATGCAATTAAATCTGTATTTAAATCTGTATTTTCAATATGTGATAGGGTTAATAAAAGGTCACATATCTTATATACACATGGGTTTAGACATGGTAAACCGACCGGAATCCCGGTTAGTAAAATTTGGTGAGCAAAGCTGCGAGCTTTGTCTTGTATTCATAGATACGTTGCTTGATTGGGTAACGTATCGTGCTCTTTATTCCCTGAACTGCTTCACTGGTCACCATATTTGGCAATATGAGCTGCGCAACTATGAGCAAAACAGTGAGAATCCAGCTGCAAAGTTGTGGGTCGAGCAAAACAGTAGAAACCCAGCTGCAAAGTCGAGATTTGAGCAAAAAAGGGGACAAAGTTGAGATGCAAGCTGCAAGGTTGTGATTTGAGCTGCAAAGTTGTGATTTGAGCTGCAAAGTCGTGATCTAATCTGCAAAGTCGTGGTTTGAGCTGAAGATTTGAGCTGGAGAGCTAAGATTCGAGCTGGAAAGCTGAGATTTGAGCTGGAAAGCTGAGATTCGAGTAGAACAGTGAGATTCAAGCTTGAAAGCTGAGATTCTAGCTGCAAGGTCGTGGTTTGAGCTCGAAAGATGGCATCCTAGCTGCAAGTCGTGGTTCAAAAGTCGTGATTCAAGCTTGAAAGCTGAGATTTTAGCTGAAAAGTCGTGGTTCGAGCTCAAAAGCTGGCAGCCTAGCTGCAAAGAATAGCTGTGGTGACTATGATACCTTTAGAGCGTACAAACAGGATATGTTGTCACCAGATTTTTGACTGTTGTTATGCTCGACTGCAATGAACCGTGATTATACCGGAATCCCAGTACGGTACGGTTCAAAACACCGTGTTGGGATCCCGGTACGGTATTTTGAACCGTGTCGGGATCTCCGCACGGTGAACCGTACCGGAGGAAAATCCCGGACCGGGACCCGGTCGGTTTACCATGTCTACATGTGTTTAACCAATAATCTGACCAGCGCTTGTCCTCAACCAGTGGTTTGGGCAGAGTTTAGGTTGGAGCTACCGTAGTCAAATCTTCTAAGAGTCTGAAAAAGATTAGGTTGACTCTTGGCTACTTAAACTAGGCATGCGTTACATCTAAAAATAGAAAACATAAAGTAGCTCTAGCATGATAAATAGATGTGAAATCACAAAAGTAAGGCTTTTCAGATCTAGACTTGGTCTCAGAGCAGGTATCTACACAAAATTCTGTTCAATAATGTATTATTTTAGGCTATTAATGTGAGTAATAAATTGAGATGTCTTAACCAGCCTGCATAATACTAGATAATTTGGCTACACTATATTTAGACTATTTTTATAGATGTAGACTAGTTGAATCCTAAATGAATTACATTTTGAAAGCAAGATATTTTGAACCGTGTCGGAATCTCCGCACGGTGAACCGTACCGGAGGAAAATCCCGGACTGGGACCCGGTCGGTTTACCATGTCTACATGTGTTTAACCAATAATCTGACCAGCGCTTGTCCTCAACCAGTGGTTTGGGCAGAGTTTAGGTTGGAGCTACCGTAGTCAAATCTTCTAAGAGTCTGAAAAAGATTAGGTTGACTCTTGGCTACTTAAACTAGGCATGCGTTACATCTAAAAATAGAAAACATAAAGTAGCTCTAGCATGATAAATAGATGTGAAATCACAAAAGTAAGGCTTTTCAGATCTAGACTTGGTCTCAGAGCAGGTATCTACACAAAATTCTGTTCAATAATGTATTATTTTAGGCTATTAATGTGAGTAATAAATTGAGATGTCTTAACCAGCCTGCATAATACTAGATAATTTGGCTACACTATATTTAGACTATTTTTATAGATGTAGACTAGTTGAATCCTAAATGAATTACATTTTGAAAGCAAGATATTTTGAACCGTGTCGGAATCTCCGCACGGTGAACCGTACCGGAGGAAAATCCCGGACTGGGACCCGGTCGGTTTACCATGTCTACATGTGTTTAACCAATAATCTGACCAGCGCTTGTCCTCAACCAGTGGTTTGGGCAGAGTTTAGGTTGGAGCTACCGTAGTCAAATCTTCTAAGAGTCTGAAAAAGATTAGGTTGACTCTTGGCTACTTAAACTAGGCATGCGTTACATCTAAAAATAGAAAACATAAAGTAGCTCTAGCATGATAAATAGATGTGAAATCACAAAAGTAAGGCTTTTCAGATCTAGACTTGGTCTCAGAGCAGGTATCTACACAAAATTCTGTTCAATAATGTATTATTTTAGGCTATTAATGTGAGTAATAAATTGAGATGTCTTAACCAGCCTGCATAATACTAGATAATTTGGCTACACTATATTTAGACTATTTTTATAGATGTAGACTAGTTGAATCCTAAATGAATTACATTTTGAAAGCAAGATATTTTGAACCGTGTCGGAATCTCCGCACGGTGAACCGTACCGGAGGAAAATCCCGGACTGGGACCCGGTCGGTTTACCATGTCTACATGTGTTTAACCAATAATCTGACCAGCGCTTGTCCTCAACCAGTGGTTTGGGCAGAGTTTAGGTTGGAGCTACCGTAGTCAAATCTTCTAAGAGTCTGAAAAAGATTAGGTTGACTCTTGGCTACTTAAACTAGGCATGCGTTACATCTAAAAATAGAAAACATAAAGTAGCTCTAGCATGATAAATAGATGTGAAATCACAAAAGTAAGGCTTTTCAGATCTAGACTTGGTCTCAGAGCAGGTATCTACACAAAATTCTGTTCAATAATGTATTATTTTAGGCTATTAATGTGAGTAATAAATTGAGATGTCTTAACCAGCCTGCATAATACTAGATAATTTGGCTACACTATATTTAGACTATTTTTATAGATGTAGACTAGTTGAATCCTAAATGAATTACATTTTGAAAGCAAGATATTTTGAACCGTGTCGGAATCTCCGCACGGTGAACCGTACCGGAGGAAAATCCCGGACTGGGACCCGGTCGGTTTACCATGTCTACATGTGTTTAACCAATAATCTGACCAGCGCTTGTCCTCAACCAGTGGTTTGGGCAGAGTTTAGGTTGGAGCTACCGTAGTCAAATCTTCTAAGAGTCTGAAAAAGATTAGGTTGACTCTTGGCTACTTAAACTAGGCATGCGTTACATCTAAAAATAGAAAACATAAAGTAGCTCTAGCATGATAAATAGATGTGAAATCACAAAAGTAAGGCTTTTCAGATCTAGACTTGGTCTCAGAGCAGGTATCTACACAAAATTCTGTTCAATAATGTATTATTTTAGGCTATTAATGTGAGTAATAAATTGAGATGTCTTAACCAGCCTGCATAATACTAGATAATTTGGCTACACTATATTTAGACTATTTTTATAGATGTAGACTAGTTGAATCCTAAATGAATTACATTTTGAAAGCAAGATATTTTGAACCGTGTCGGAATCTCCGCACGGTGAACCGTACCGGAGGAAAATCCCGGACTGGGACCCGGTCGGTTTACCATGTCTACATGTGTTTAACCAATAATCTGACCAGCGCTTGTCCTCAACCAGTGGTTTGGGCAGAGTTTAGGTTGGAGCTACCGTAGTCAAATCTTCTAAGAGTCTGAAAAAGATTAGGTTGACTCTTGGCTACTTAAACTAGGCATGCGTTACATCTAAAAATAGAAAACATAAAGTAGCTCTAGCATGATAAATAGATGTGAAATCACAAAAGTAAGGCTTTTCAGATCTAGACTTGGTCTCAGAGCAGGTATCTACACAAAATTCTGTTCAATAATGTATTATTTTAGGCTATTAATGTGAGTAATAAATTGAGATGTCTTAACCAGCCTGCATAATACTAGATAATTTGGCTACACTATATTTAGACTATTTTTATAGATGTAGACTAGTTGAATCCTAAATGAATTACATTTTGAAAGCAAGATATTTTGAACCGTGTCGGAATCTCCGCACGGTGAACCGTACCGGAGGAAAATCCCGGACTGGGACCCGGTCGGTTTACCATGTCTACATGTGTTTAACCAATAATCTGACCAGCGCTTGTCCTCAACCAGTGGTTTGGGCAGAGTTTAGGTTGGAGCTACCGTAGTCAAATCTTCTAAGAGTCTGAAAAAGATTAGGTTGACTCTTGGCTACTTAAACTAGGCATGCGTTACATCTAAAAATAGAAAACATAAAGTAGCTCTAGCATGATAAATAGATGTGAAATCACAAAAGTAAGGCTTTTCAGATCTAGACTTGGTCTCAGAGCAGGTATCTACACAAAATTCTGTTCAATAATGTATTATTTTAGGCTATTAATGTGAGTAATAAATTGAGATGTCTTAACCAGCCTGCATAATACTAGATAATTTGGCTACACTATATTTAGACTATTTTTATAGATGTAGACTAGTTGAATCCTAAATGAATTACATTTTGAAAGCAAGATAGTCTGTGGACATCAATTTCTTAAGATACTAAACTGCTGCAAAGATAACAGGAACATCACAACTTAGGTTTTATACTAGCTTGCTGTATGTTATAGATAAACTACGTGACTGGAAATACATAAAGACTTGACCTAGTAATTTTGCAATCCAATAGTATATCTAGGGACAATCATATAATCTTTAAACAGCACAACTAATGCTTCTATTTGCTATCTTTTGTATTTGCAATAGTAAATTACATAAGATTATGCATTTAGAGCAATCAGTGCTGTATATAAGATCATTAGATTTTTGACAATTTGCTATCTGCTGAGAATAGTCTTGAGTCTGTGGCTTTAGGATTCAACAAATAGTAGCGCTTGCAAGTTTAGATATCAGAATGATCAATATTGTACTTTAGTACAGAAAAATTCTTGTATGAATGCAGATCTAATATTCAAGCACATGTCTTGTAACACTCTTTCATAATATTGTGTACTGTAGACGCCACGTTTGTGAGTAGACATGGTAAATTAACCGGGATTCCGGTTGGGAAGATACGTAAGTAAAACTGTGCGTTTTGTCTTGTATTCATAGATATGTTGCTTGATTGAGTAATATATTGTGCTGTTCATTCTCTAAAATGCTTTACTACAGTCACGTGACAGAAATATTCACCCGATCTTGAATATGTACGATAGCTTATAAACTTTCACAATGAATTGCCCACGCTACAACCATTTGAATGCTTCGAAAAGAGTTGACTGAGATAAGGAAAGCTTTGATTATGGCCTAGCACAAAGAAGGGAGGTCCTTTGCCTGGATTGGCCACAGAATCAGCCGTTTAAATCCACCATCCAGGATGCTCACAATAGGATCAAAAGTCGTGACACTTACACCAATGAGCCACGCTCTGGCAGACCACTGCTATTGTCTCCACTGGTTTAGAGGACTCTAAAGCGCTCTGCAACCGGCTCTCAAGACAGAAAAAGGACTCCTTTGGCTGGAATTGGACCACTAGTGTCTATAGATGAATCTGTGATTATCTGTCACAGCGGCCAACTATCTTGATATAATTCAATTTATTATACCAGAGACGCTTAATCTAATGTCTGAGAGTCCAGGCAATGGCATCTTCATGTAAGATAATGTCACAATGCACAAAGCGCATATTGTGTGACTTTGTGTCACAGTGGCTAGATGGCACAGGTTACAAGGATTGGCTACCATACTCCCCAGACTTGTACTCCATCGAGCATGTTTGAAGGGGACTTGAATATCTCTTAGAGCAACAGCATAGTGCCTTGCGGCACTCTACCAGATGCCTGGCTGACATCTAGGCACGGCTGAAAGAAGAGATTCTGAAAATATGGAAATAGATAGATTCAGCCTTTCTACAAGAGCTTGTAGAAAGCATGCCCCGGAAAATAACAGCTTGTATCAAAGCTAGAGGTTATTGCACTAAGTACTACAAGTTATAGAGCGATGGCTAATCATTTGAGTGTGTTACAGTCTTTTGAAATTGCTTGCAAAGATGGTCAAATTTGGGGTGGGTGAAAACTTCCGTCAGGGTACTGTAGTCACCACAATTTTATTATCAGCAATGTAGACCAGCTGTAAATCGAGCAGAACAGTGAGAATTCAGCTGCAAAATTGTGATTTGAGCAAAATAGTGAGAAATCAGCTGCAAAGTTGTAATTTGAGCTGCAAAGCTGTCATTCTAGCTGCAAAGTTGTGATTCTAGCTGCAAAGAATAGCTATGGTGACTATGACGCCTTTAGAACGTACAAACAGGATATGTTGTCACCAGATCCTTGACTGTTGTTATGCTCAACTGCAATGAACCGGAATTACACCGGGATCCCGGTACGGTACGGTTTTTTGAACCGTGTCGGGATCCCGGCACGGTGAATCGTACCGGAGGAAAATTCCGGACCGAGACCTGGTCGGTTTACCATGTCTACTTGTAAGAATGTTCTCTGTTAAACTAAGGTTAAAATTTCTCAAGAAATCTATTCATATTATGATTATACTTTGAAGATGACTCAATTTGCTAATATTTAGTTATCATTGCGCTACATCTATTATTATCATTATGTAGCAAAGCTCTAAAAAAGCTAAAGATATTGATCTATTCTCAAGATTAGCTATTCCAGTCTAGTCTTGTATTTAATCTAGCTGTCTGTACTTTATAAGCCACCGACAAGCGCTACTTCACAAACCGTACTAGGTTCTGCAAAGCTGTCATTCTAGCTGCTATGGTGACTATGATGCCTCTAGGACGTACAAACAGGATATGTTGTCACCAGATCTTTGATCTTTGTAATTCTTGACTGCCGTGGCATTTGTACAAATTGTACATACCGTGATTATACCGGAAGCCTGGTACGGTACGGTTCAAAACACCGTGTTGGGATTCCGTTTTAAATAAAGTACTGTGGTTCCGGCACAGTCAATTGTATCATAGAAAAATTCCGGCCTAGATTTGGCCGGTTTACCATATTTACAGTACCAGTTGGCTAGTTTTGTTTGGCCCCAAATTTGGTTCAATCAAACGATGAAACCGACCTACTTCATAAACTTGTAGATAGCTCAATATGAGTAAATGGTAACTTTCTAAGTACTAACATATAGGACAAACTCCAAGCTATCATTCTATATGCGTTTATAGCTATAAGAACTATTATAAGCTGTGCAATATAGACACTTTTGATGTCTGTTTCATTATTTGATGAAATCAAATGTTGAGTTGGACAAAATTAGCCGGCTGGTACTGTATATATAATACTTGCTTCTCAATTCTGAGAATACTGTACAACATAATGTATTCTACTATACATTACTATTCCTTACAAGCTTCAGAATCACTGAAATTTCAAGAGCTATTAGTATAGCATTTTCTAAATCTTAGTATTTGTGGAATAGATGTAGTCTTTTATGATCATAACTAGATTAACAATTTTTCAAGCTAATTGCACTAAAGTAGTATCAAAAGATAGTAAACTAGCTGCATACATATTGCTACAACCTAGAGGCACAATTTCCAAGAAGCTCATTTAAGTATATCTTATATCAGACAAATTGTAATTATATATGGCTTTCATTGTGGCACAGAAGTGGCTTAAAGTTATACTGTCAAATTAACTTTTCAAATCTAGAATACTTGATTATGCGGTTTTGGTGCATAATACTTAGACATGGTAAACCGACCGGGTCCCGGTCCGGGATTTTTCTCCGGTACGGTTCACCGTGCCGGGATCCCGACACGGTTCAAAATACCGTACCGGGATCCCGACACGGTGTTTTGAACCGTACCGTACCGGGATCCCGGTATAATCACGGTTCATTGCAGTCGAGTATAACAACAGTCGAAGATCTGGTAACAACATATCCTGTTTGTACGCTCTAAAGGCATCATAGTCACCACAGCTATTCTTTGCAGCTAGAATCACGACTTTGCAGATTGAATCACGACTTTGCAGATTGAATCACGACTTTGCACCTCGAATCTGGCTGTTCTGCTCGACCTTTCAGCTGGAACCACAACTTTGCAGCTCAAAATACAACCTTGCAGCTTGAATCTCAACTTTGTCCCCTTTTTTGCTCAAATCTCGACTTGCAGCTGGATTCTCACTGTTTTGCTCATAGTTTTGCAGCTCATATTGCCAAATATGGTGACCAGTGAAGCATTTCAGGGAATAAAGAGCACGATATGTCACCCAATCAAGCAACGTATCTATGAATACGAGACAAAGCTTGCAGCTTTGCTCACCAAATTTTATCAACCGGGATCCGGAATCCCGGTCGGTTTACCATGTCTAATAATACTGCATAAGAAAAGCTGCTGGTCTATTTGATTAAGCTTTAAATGAAACTAACAATAAAAAAAGCAGCAGAGACGCAAGCTTTGCTCTGTTCATTGAATTGAACAAAACCAAACAAAATAAAAAGTTTGAATATCAGTGATAGTTCAGATACTTATTTTATCTATCATCTAAATTGATAGAATCTCTCATGTGGTACAATTAGTTTTGATATTTGAAAACTACTGTGGCAATAAGTCATAGAAATATACCAGAGTTGACATAAATAAATGACTACAAAGTAATTCTTTTGTTCTACAACAAATCAAATGTAACTTCAATGCTTTGTGAACACAGTACAGAAGCAAATACGAGGATTTAAGAAAGTTACTTGTGAATTGTATATCTTCAAGTGATGCTATAAAGATGACATATCCACAGATACTAAGATTGCTATAGAGATGATTCATATGCTAAACTATTACTAACTGTGCATGAATTCTGATACTGTATAGTCTACAATAGACACTAGAGAGATCCTAGCTTAAGCAAGCAATATAGTAGTTGAGTTTCAGGTAAATAAGTATCTAGTTTAGTGAATGGTACTGTACGCTGATGCTGTACACATTTGACAGCAATGAACATAACTGAATTCTCTACATGCAGAGCATATTGATTCTGGGATTTCTAAGAAACAAACAATAATAGATCATGCAATATGTTCAATTACTCGACTGACCAGGACACATACTAGGTCTCCGCAGTCTTAGGTTGGCAAGTCTTATTTTATTTCCGGTCTTGACACATTAGTGCCTGAATTAATTATGAAGACTAGCCGAAAGTTGCAATATATTGATACTTTTGGCATGATACTGTATACAGATGCCAGTGAAGGAGCTCCTCCCACGTTACACCACTATGTTAGTTACACGTAGCACTTAGATACAGTCACGTGACAGAAATATCCGGACAATATGAAATGTATACGATAGCTTATAAACTTCCACAATGAATTGCCCACGCTACAACCATTTAAATGCGTCAGAAAGAGTTGACAGAGATAGAGAAAGCTTTGATTGTAGCCTATCACAAAGAAGGAAGGTTCTTTACCTGGATTGCTCAAAAACTCAGCCGTTCAAAATCCACCATCCACGAAGCTTACAATAGAGTCAAAAGTTGTGGCACTTACACCAATGAACCACGCTCTGGCAGGCCACCGCTACTGTCTCCAGTGGCTAAGAGGGCTCTGAAGCGATCTGCCACTGGTTCTTGAGACAAAAGACGGATTCTATTGGCTGAAATTGGCAGTAATGCAACACCACCTGTATCAAAGAGGACTGCACAACAAGTACTGAAGGAATTTGGCTTGAAAAGATGCCTGGAGACTTAGAAAATTGTACTCGATGAGAACAAAGCGGCTGTGCGGCTTAAGTGGTGTCGTGCCCATGTTGACTGGACTGTTAGTGATTGGCAGAAAGTAGTGTGGTCTGATGAGTGCTCTGTCAGCCGCTATAGCAACGCTGGCTGGCTTTGGGTGACCCGGCATTCTCATGAGAGATGGAGTAGTGAATGTATCATGCAGAAGGGAGGGGGTGCACGCATCTCATGTATGTTCTGGAGATGCTTCTATGGCGGTACTCTTGGTCCACTAATATCTATGGATGGATCTGTCATAGCAGCCAGCTATCTTGATATAATACAATCTGTTATACCAGAGATGCTTGATCTAATGCCTGGGATTCCAGGCGAGGGCATCTTCATGCAAGATAATGCCACGGTGCACAAAGCACATATTGTGTTACAGTGGCTGGATGGCACAGGCTACACATACATCAAGGACTGGCCACCATACTCTCTAGACTTGAATCCCATTGAGCACGTTTGGAGAAGGCTTAAACAACTCTTTGGACAACAGCATAGTGCCTTGCGGCACTCCACCAGAGGTCCGGCTTACATTCAGGCACAGCTGAAAGAGGAAATGCCAAAGTTATGGGAACAGATAGATTCAGGCTTTCTAAAAGAGCTTGTAGAGAGCATGCCCCGGAGAATGAAAGCTTGTATTAAAGCTGGAGGCTACTACACTAAGTATTAGAAGTTGTAGAGCGACAGCTAATTTTTTGTAGGTGCTATAATTCTTTGAAAGTGTCCGCGAAGGTGGTCAAATTCGGGACGTCCGGAAATTTTTGTCAAGGTACTGTAGCTAGACATCACTTCCAGCCACAGCCAGAACAGGAATCTTCATAGTTGATCAAAGGTTTGCACATAGAAGTTACCTGTAGATGTAACGACAAACAGGCAGTATCGTAATCAATCGATGAGCAATCATTGCCAGCCATGATAGAACAGGGTGTGGCGTTATTATCAACCTGCACTTCTAAATGGAAGCGATGTGATCGAGCTTATGCTGAATGTATAGTGCGCGTGCTGCAAGCAAGGGTCTTGAAGGGCTTTCAACTCGCGACCGCCAACAGTGAATAGCCGGCTGGTAGCCGTCATTCTCAAGATTTCATCGTACACGGGGTAAGAAATGCATAATATCAACCTTGACAAACAAGATTAGGTACCCGAGCAAATTCCATTCTCAGTCACAATTTTAGCACAGTCTTGACTCACGTTCGACAGTGCCTAAAACCAATTCACAGTGACCCCCTTTCCCTTGAGCTGCAATGGTGACGTCAATTTCAGAGTCAAGAATTCCAGATTGTAATTTGGAGTTTGGAATCATAGCCAATCGGTTGATGCTATACTGGCCGAGCTTGAACATTCCGGGGAACGATCTAGTTGTGTACAATTATAGACGAATGTTTGACATTAATGAGATGGCGGCATTGATGCCGCTTTGATAGTGCAGGTCTGAAGCACATGCACAACTGACGGCATTCGTGTTTTTTGATTGTATAGTGTAATTGCCTCAAATCGTGAATTCAGTCAGCAGATAGTCCTGGATGTGCTGTCAGACTATCGAGCTATGATAATCATCAATCAGAGCCTGACCTCATCTGGTGAAACGTACGACAGTGTTGTCACTACAAGTCCCGAGTTCCCAACCAGTGAACGAAATTCTTCCAAGCGGCAGAGCCACGACACCGCTCAGAAAACCTGCTTTCATACAATGACGTCTCTAAGCGACGAATTTGAGCGACGAACAGTCGTAAGATTATATGAACCTCGAGACGAGGCGGCCATGAGAGATATCCCATCAGAGGAGATCCTGCAAAACAAGGGTAAGCGAAAGTCTAAAAAGAGTAAATCTTCCAAAAAACGCCTAAGAGCCCTTCATTCAGACAATGCGACGGGTTTTGAAGAATATTTTGCAGATTGTCCGCTGCCTAAGGAAGAAGCTGACGCAGAGGTTTCATTATATTCCGAAGAGCGGTCAGCCGCTGAAAGAATGGAAACTTGTATACAGAGGTCAGTCGAGACTCTTATTGCTTTCGACACTAATTCTTAGGGTAACATTTTCCAGCCATGGTCCTTCTTCATCACTCATCTCAGTAGTACCGCGCAGCTAGAAAGCTCGATACTCCGTTGTGGCGCAAAAATGTCTTCGATGCCTGGCTGGTTTTAGGCGGCATCAGTACTGGTCAAAAAGACTACCTGGGAACAACGAATGAGCCGGGAATCGATGCCGAAATTACGAGGCAATTGCGTGCAATAGATTTTGTTGAAGAACCAAACGAGGATGCAATCGTGGACTTCGAAGGCTTGGCTCGAGCTTTCTTTGGTTCTCGTTGTCTTGCGGCTTCTGGCTCGTCCCCCGAGGTCGTGGCTCACGCGCCAGATGTGATTATCAATTTCTTGAGATATGTAATTCGGCACAACGTTTTGCCTGAATTCTGGTATGTCACGCTCTGCTTTTAGCTCGCTGGTTTCAAGGCTGAAATTAGAAGCCAAGACATCAATGCAGCTATCCAGATCGCTGAGCTCGCCAAGGTGGAGCTTGTTTCTACGAAGCAATTTTCTTTTCTGGCTCCCGGACCGCTCAACAGCGCGTTGAGTGCATATTGTGGTGGCTACTATCGCGGCCTGAGGTCGCACAATCCCTGGAATGTCTCATCACAATATTCTGGATTACATATAGATGAGGAGCCTGAGGAAACCATTGCTCGATTGCTTCCAAATTTGGTAATCGAGCCGAATATTCTACAGAGACAGATTGGTATGCCAGTTGAGGTCATATTGATCACGAGTCTTTCTAGTCAGATAATGACCTTGACCCTCAAGCCATGGCAAATCCCTGGTGCAGAAGAGTTCGAACAGTACCAAACTGATCTAAAACAAGTTGAAGTATTGTGTGAGAAGACCATCGCGGCAAATGTCTTCAATGGAATGCATTTGTAAGACCTTTGTAGCGCATGATCGGAGGCAACTCTCGAGAGCCATGCTAATCGGTCTAGTGAAGCATCCTTCTATCAATTTACATCTCAGTATTGGTTCTTCGACACGGTTACACGCGTGGTATGTGCAACAAATAATAAGCCCAGACAATATGTAACCGCCATAGCTGCCATCATTCTATGTAGAAGTGGAAGAACAGGACAATTGATTAGTCCTTCGTTATGCATGACAAGTACCCAAATGGAAGCAGATGTCAGATGTCTTCATCGGAAGTAATGTCCTCTTCACGATGGTGATCAGCTAGACCGATCGCTCGTACCCTATAAAGGCAAGTATATCTATCATTGCCCCAATTTGATTTGACCCGATAAGCAACTTGTCTTACAGGAATATTTAGTGCCTTTATAGCCTGGGGTACTGCAAAAGTTTGCACGATCCCATCTATACTGAACACGTTATATTCCAGATCCATGATGTGCAGGAATGATGGCCCCGGAGCTTGGCGGACGTGATCACCAGTGCTTGTAGAGGCTGCTACAGACTCTAGAATCTGCGATGCGTCGTCAGCAACCTGAGCCCATATCTCTATTTGTCTTGGTGCAGAGGTCACATCGTGAGCTATGTCAGGGTGTATATGCTCGACAGCAACGTCAGTGAGCCTGATTGGTGTACTCAGTTTGACGCTGAGCTGTCCAGCATGTCCTGGAAACGACCAACACATGCCCACAGCATTGCTCGGGTGGATAGCGATCGCAGGCGGATGTGACTTGACAGTGCCGATGCCAAAAAACAACCTGCTAGCAATTCGGGGAACAAGCGCGGTGGGTCGATGCAAAAATGTTGCCGAGGTTAGGAAGGGATTGACGCGAGCACCAGATAGATACGAAGCGTAATCAGGACGCCCAAGGATGTCTGAAGAATGACGCTTGATGGCTTCTTCAACTATCTCCTGTAGGACTATCTCAGAACGACTATCGAGCTTGTTGCTTGCATCAATCCTCCGGAATCTTTCCTGAGTGGTCTGGCCAGGACTGTTAATGTTTTTGAGTTCTGTACGCAATCGCTGTTCTGCTTCTTCAAGTAGGCGGATAAGCTCTTCGCGTAAACTTATATCCGTGTCCCTTTGTGCCTCATCTCTTATTTGTCCTATTGCTTTGTGGAGAAGATCGTTGATTTGTGTCTCGATCAATTCTGGAAGTATATCTAGGTTCGACTCAAGCCCATATGTGCCATTGATGTTAGTCCTCTGATTCAAAGAGCTCTTGAGCTTCTTCCATATACCTAAAGAGACGGACTTGGTCACGTTATGAACCTTGCGGTCTGAGTCAGCTTCCTGACCATGTAAGATCGCTAGGTGACGTAGGATTTCAAGCCTCAGTGTCTCTACTTTCGGCAAAGTCTCAACCCTCGCTTCAAGATCATGTATCAGTCCAACATGAATTGCCAGCTTTTCCTCAAAGGACTTCAATGATCCGATATCGATACCCGCTTCTCTAGCACCAGTGGTATTGTCCCCGCCCTGACTTGACGCAATGCGCTCCAGCTCTTCGTTGATGTGTCTCAATTGTCTTTCAGTGTCGGACTGATCGCGCCTCAATGACGACAGCTGTGGATTGACATCTTTTATTTCATTGACAATTGAATTGAACTTTCCCTCAAAATTTTCCAGATTAGTCTCCACGTTTCGCAAAGCAGTAATGGAAACTTCCTCGGCACTATTTCGTTCCTCGGCCAAGCTGTAGTATCCTGCCAATGATTTCTCAATAGCTAAAAGTCTCGTCGCGATCTCGTTGACATTGTGAGGTATTGTATCTGGAACAATATAGTGCGGATGAGAAGTAGTTTCTCTTCCGAAACCGAAGTGAAATGTGTCTGGGTTGTACAAACACAATCCGACGATAGACATGGCTACGAGTAAAGGCATAAGAAAGCTGAGCCAGTAGTCCAGCGCATGACATCGTCGCCATTGGTTTGTGGCAGCACTGAGTGGCCATCGAGCTAGACGACGCACTATGAAGAAGGCAAAATCCAAATGATGAAGCAGTCTCTTGGGCAAAGGTCCAGATTTTGTCGTCCAAGGGTCTGATTCCCAGGGCACGCTACCTGTGTTCGAATACTCTGATGCTTTTTGAGGTCGTAGAAGCTGCTCGCGAAGAATGGCTTCCTCCTCCAGGTCTTGCAATGGCGATGATTGTGTGACTTCATACTCGAGAGACACATCGTCGTCTTCCGATGTGTCGGCCATGTCGCTGGCGGAGTCAGAATAAACACCGTCCCCGTCTTTTGATTTAGTAGCACTTCTGAGGGATCTTTTCCGATTCACACTTGCCTCAATGTCCGACAAAGCAAGAGATTTGCGCTTTGGCGTTTTGTTATTGACGTTTCCCTCAGCCGGACCGACGTTGTCCAAGTCTGTGCTTGTGTTCGGTACAGTTCGCTCATACGTATTCTTGACAGCCGCATTGAACGCCCTTGTTATCGACTTTTGCGTGTCCTTTACCGTTGTGATAGTCGGCAGATCGTTGCTGGGACTTCCGTACGAATATGATGGAGGTCCACTGACTGCTATAACGGGTCTGTCTGCAGTGTTGGACGGTACGCGACGAGTATTCCTAGTGACCCGACTTTGAGCACCCGCAGGGGTAAACATTCTCTTCTTGCAGACCAGCACAGACTAGCTTGGCATAACGTTGTCGCTTCCTCGGCGCAGAGCACAACAAGTATCGAAGCTGATAATAAGAGCAATGTGTTTACCGACAACAAAGATAGGTACAGTAGGTAGTTACAGTGGCAAGGCATTTATTGAGATCTTCAAGTGGAGGCAGGAGCAGCGCGCCCGGACGTACCGTAGTTTCCACGCGTTTGACTGGCGTCCAAGTTCTCTGGCTGGTGGCTCGCATTAATTGTTCTTGAAATGATGGTCGCTTCCCTTGCAGCGCTTAGCATCTGCTACAGCTTGGCCGTTCACAAGCAGGCAGTTCTCGACAAGACACATGGGCACATTGCTCAGGATGAATGCATGTCGTCAGTGTTCAATTGTTTTGTCCAAGGCCATATACATTCGAGCAAATCCAAAAAGTTTCTCGCGAGCATACAACAATTTTGTGCTATCAGGAACTAGTACACTTATAAAGTGGCCATAAGCACCATTCAATTTTGTGTATGGTGATCTTTGTCAATAGCAAGAAAGAATCATGCTTGTAATAGTTGGTCTCAGCAGGATTCAGATACTAAGAATGATCTGTCTACTTTGCCATTGTTTCCTGTCGAGCTTACACGACATCACAGCCAGCGCTAACGGCAACGTTTTAGCTTTTCGCAGGTAAACTTTAACGAGAGACTGGCTCTGCTCTGAATCATTCGTGCAATTACACTTGTAGAACAACAGCGAAGGACGGAAGATATTTGAAGGGTGTGTGTTACAGCCCTATCATCGTTCATTATAAGCTGTACGATAACTCTGGACCTACTGTAGCAGATGTTTCCGAGTGGTGAGCACTCTGGTTCCACACACTGTAGTCGTGTTGTAAATATGTTAGCGAAACACAGATCTATGCATTTGACATTTTTTCGCTGTACAATCAGGAAATGCGATTCGGACAGTAAATCGCTGGGTAGAGCTCCTCTACTCCGATGGTACTCGTGAAAATGTGGCCGATGAGCGTTTTTATTCGTGTGTTTGTCAATGCATCATTTCGAAATACCTCAGAGACACGCAAAAAGGGCTGCCATCTTGCAGAGAAAATAGTGCAGAAGTGGTCAGCGTCAAGCCGCTGAATGATAAGAACTTTCAAAATTGAACTAAGCTACACGAAGTTGGATGTGCGATAGAGCACGAATCATTAGGCCGGGTTAGGCATGCCCAAGTTTATGTGTACGGCCTTGATATCTGCAATCGAATTAGCAAATATTTTGTTATGGGATTGAAATGCTTACTCATGTAATTTGCCAGAGCATACTCTCCAAGCTCTCGACCGATACCGGAGGCTTTGTAGCCACCAAACGGCAGCTGGTGATGAAGAGCATTATAGCAATTGACCCATACAGTGCCAGCTTCAAGTCGATTGGAGACTGCGATCGCCGTATTCAGATTCGTGGTGTGTACTGCAGAAGCGAGACCATATGTGGTGTCATGAGCCTTTGAGATCACATCCTCGATGTCAGTAAACTTTGAGATTGCTACGACAGGCCCAAAGATTTCCTCCTGCATAATTTTCATGTTGCCAGTTGCACCAGTGATTACAGTAGGTTGGATAAAGTAACCTTCAGTACCATGTCGTTCTCCACCCATTTCGATCTTGGCACCCTCATCCTTTCCGGATTTTATGTAGCCCATTATTCGATCAAATTGCAATTGCGATACCTGTGGTCCCTGGAATGTGTCCTCAGCGAAAGGGTCGCCAACGACCGTCTGCTTCGCCTTCTCCTTGAACAAGGAAACGAACTTGTCGTAAATTCCTTCTTGCACAAAGATTCTGGACCCGGCACAACATACTTGACCCTGGTTATAGAAGATTCCGAAGTTAGCCCAGGAGATGGCCTGTTCCAGATCGGCATCATCGAACACGATGTTCGGCGATTTACCACCCAACTCCAGTGTGGTCTTTTTCAAGTTTGAATTGGCAGCTGCCTTTAGGATTTGACGACCAATGACTGTCGAACCGGTGAAGGCAACCTTGTCGATTCGCATGTGAGATGCGATGGCCGCTCCAGCAGTCTTACCGAATCCTGAAATGACATTGATCACACCCTTAGGAAATCCGGCTTTCTTGATCAATTGACAAGTGTACAAGGCTGATAGTGGTGTTTGTTCAGCAGTCTTGAGCACAACAGTATTACCGCATGCCACGGCTGGTGCGATTTTCCATGCGAACATAAGCAACGGGAAATTCCATGGAATAATCTGTCCACAGACACCGATAGATTCGTGACGAGTATACGCAAAGCGGGATGGATCAGTATCAACAGTCTGGCCATGGATCTTGTCTGCCCAACCTCCATAGTATCGGAAGCAGGCTGCAGCATAACCTACGTCACCACGAGCGAGCATCATCGGCTTACCATTATCCAAGGACTCAATCTGTGCAATCTGCTCCAGATCTGCCTCGACCAGTTCGGCAAGCTTGTTGAGTAATGCCCCTCGAGAAGCTGGGGGCATCATTCGCCATTCACTGCCGTATTTGTACGCCTCGCGAGCGGCATCTACTGCTACATCGACGTCTTCTTCAAGAGCTTCTTGCACGGAGACTATTGGCTTGCCATTTGTGGGGTTAACAGTTTCAAAGGTACTCCCTCCCTTGCTTTTGATCTATTACTTGTGTTAGATTCGATCTCAAAACTCTGAGAAAAGCTTACATAGTCGTTGTTAATAAATAGACCGGTGGGTTGGTCATAGCTTTTGCCGTTGCTCAGCTTAATGTTTGTGATTAAACTCATGTTTGAAGAAGGCTACTTGGATTTCGTCTGGTGTACACTTTCTTTCAGAGATGCTGAAAACTGAGTGCTGGCATGGCCTTCTTGTACTCGAGACCTCACTAGGTGGCAGGGTTTGAGGCGTCGTGTACGAGCAGTGGATCGACCAGAACATGCGGGGCAAGAGATCAGCTGTTCCACATAACCCGGAATCGAGTCCGTGATTTCGCCTTATGGCAGCTGCATGAGCGGCAAATGGAGGTCACGCAGCTGTTTTTGCAAGCGTGCGAATACATGAGCTCCTTCACTAGGAGTCATAGTGAGGGGTGTTGTTCAAATACAAGGATTTATAGTGTTAAGTTTGACCTGTAGAGTCGTTCATAAATATGGTCATTTACGCTTGACCAATGATTTCCTCGAGACCCCTATCTCCGGCTAAGCCGCGGGGCATATGAGTGATCATACGGTACCGGTACGATTGCGAACCTTGAAAACCGTACTTAGTGAGCTGCCCAGCAGGTGAGCATCATCGACGTGTAAGTGCATATCCGGCAAAAGAACGACTCGCCCCCACAATCCGACCAAACCTTGTTTGTATCTGGAAAGTGCGGGTCATCCCACTCAGCACGTATCTTAAGCTTACAAGTACGAATTTATATGGGTAACACGCGGAAGTATCAGCTGGTTAGTCTACAGTGAGTAGTAGAACATGCATATGGTTCCAGATACATGTACAAGCTCTTTGTACAACCGACCCAAGCAGCGGATCTGTTTCCACGGATTGGGTTTGGCCCCGGTGATGACAGTATTGTAGACGTGGATCTCTCCGGAGACAGCGAAAAGCATGTTGCTGGTATGCTCATATCAACATATCGGGAGACACTTGTCACCACAAAAACGTCTGCAGGCTATTCGTAGACTACAACAGCATTACGTAGCACCTCACAATACCAGGAAAAAACCTAATTGATCGTTCGATTGGGCCTTTGTGCACACAAGACTGCTCCGCAGACCCAACAGGTCTTCCCTCATACTAAATTGCTGAATTCTCGGTTCTTTTTACTGATTCAGAAAGGTTTGAAGCGACCTACCTATTGGTTTTCGCACATGTATCACAGCACCGAATTCCGAGGAATATAGCAGTGGTGTCAGAATCACTCCAAGCTCGACCTGTGAGTTGGGTAGAGCTAGATCCATCGAGCGAGTGAAAAGATCGTGTCTGTTTATGAGCACATCATGTGCAACATGCCTACCATTTATAGCTAAGTGTTCTCCAGATGAATCGAATGAGCTAACATCGTCGCGACGGCGATGGACAAGCATTATTCGAGGATGTCACCGGGTCTAGCACATGTGTCTACATACTGGAACATTGTAGTGAAGTCTTGGTCTTGTTCCTGATGCAATCACTGATGAGGACCAAGCTGAGCAACGGAAAGCGATTTCAAGGTGACATTATGCAGCATGATGACCATAGTGTGAGAACACTACCTGGCTTTTCTAATTCTCGACAATGCTCGAACAAGTGGACGTACAATCATCATTCCCCCGTGTCTTTACGAGTCAGGCACTGATGTCTAGGTATAGAATCAGCCACAGAACAAACACAATCAATTCCTCGATGGAAGCTATTCCACTTCACACCTCATTGAAAACGAAGATTCCATGTCCACATACTCGTATATTTAGTGTCAATGAGTATAAAGCAATTTCAACGCATAAAGTCTTGCCGTTTCAAGTTGATCCCATATTCATGAACAGCGGATCCTTCAGCACATTAGCTACTCCACGTAAGGTGAGGAGAACACAAACCCAGGTCATCCATAGTGAGCACTGCTCGTCCGCGATCTTTCGAGTACCTGCCTCGTGGTTGCATCGGTACTGAGGCCCCGGGTGCGTTCCCGCCTGCAGCGCGTATCTTCGAATATTGGTATGCGTCTTGGGCGATATCGGCAATGAATTTCTGTGTAGCCAACGCAAGTAATCGTTTGCTGAAACATCAGCGAGGGATCGAAACTATGATGACTCAACCTACACCCTAGCATCTTCGCAATCGAAACCTGCCAAATTTAGATAATAATCTGTAACAGCATCCGGTATCTCTCTCATCAGTTCATCTCGTTCGACAACCACGTACATGACTTACGATAGGTGCATATTGGTCCATCACCCCGAGGAATTCTCGAAGCGTCCGATCTTTTGTACTAGTATGTGGATTTTGTGCTTGACCATGTTGATTTCCAACCATATCATTCAGCGCCTGTGTGTCTTGATCGACCTCAAGCATTTGCGTATCAGACACACTGCCTACGTCAGAGTTCTGCTCGAGCTTCACTGCATCGAGCTGCTCTGTCTTCGGACTCTCACTGGGTAGCGCTACTTGCTCATTGCTTTGACTCATGCTTCCTTCTAAAAGGGAAAATAGGACGGAGGGGCGTGAATCTAGGGAGGATGATAAGTTCGCCAATTCCTCAGTAGTGTTTAGCGCCACGACACTACTACTCCCCAACACTCTATATCAAGGGGATAGAACTGGTGTTCGTGCTTTTACCCAGCGAGACACGAAAAGGCACGGGCAATTCGAAAGTGGAGATGTCCAATGCTACCGTATGCTCGCGAGTGTCCTGTCGATTGCAACTAACTTCTGACGAGTACAGAAGAACTAGCGAGCAGATATCAATTTTGCCTAGCTGCACTGTGGCAGTCTTGGCCAAGTCCAAGCCATGTAGCGCTAGTCTATTGACCAGGTACATACGGTATGGTATTATGCGTGCATGCAATCCATAATGTCGAGGCTTTCCATCAATCACGTGATTCCTACCGTAGTGTGTGATATCCCATTCGGTGGCCACAGATTGTAGAAGCCATTCAAACGCCAAGTGCGGTACCGTACCTACTCGAGTACATGCACAAAATACCGTAGGCAGCTACCGTACTTACTAGCCGCAGATATTGCATTGAAAAGTTGTTCACACTGCACCGTCGTTTCAATTCATTGTGTGCATAAGGCGCGGTGTGTCAGCGCCATTGCAAGTCCGGGTGAGGCACAAATATACTCAGGCCAGGTTGACATATTAGGAAGAGTATTCGAAACAACTTATACTCTATAAATCGTGTTCAACGCCTGGGATAAATCAACCATCAACACGACCGACAGTGCCGGAACGATCATGGATGGAAGAGCATGAGAGAGCTTCACGGAAGGCCTCAAAGAGCTTACAAGTGTTCAAAGATTCTAACAACGAATCACATGCAACCATATCCGAAGTCGTCGATTCCAATCTTGACCTAAACGAGTTCCACGAACCTTCTTCACAAGAATCTCCTCAGAATGAAATTTCTTTTGGTTCTCTCAAGTCTCCATTACTTTCTGAATACAATGTTACTTCGTCCACCACCACTGCACGATTTACAGCTTACAAACCTTTACCTTCACCTGCTCTAGAATTGCAAATTGACAAATTTTCAACCTATGTCAAAGAGCCAGACCTGTCGAATATCTCGAGAGAAGCCTCCAAGGCATGTCAACAGTATCGCAGTGGGTCTGATATGTCTCAGAGCATATCGAGACCACCTCACGAATTCGAAGTCTCGATATCCCGTGCTGCAACGAATGAGACAGATGAGCCGATACGTGGACAAGATTCAATTGCTACCGTATCGCTAGACGTACGGCAATCAGACAACGCCAATGTCACAGTCCGCGATCACATGGCGACCGATGCTCAGCCGTCTCGAGACAATGATGACATCGAGTGGAGTATCGATACAGGACTCGTACCAGGAGTGGTGACATTGACGCCTTTCAAGCATCAGGTAGGTGGTCACAATCCCATCTTTCGTTTCTCGGAAAGAGCGGTATGCAAGCCTTTGGCGAACAATGAGAACGAATTTTATGAAACTATCGAAGAACATCATCCCGAGTTGCTTCCGTTCATGCCCAAATACATCGGAGTTCTGAATGTTACTCATCGTGATTGTGTAGCAGCCACAGAGTCGGGACAAAATAATGCTGCCCCGGAGGTCGCTTTCGCTCAGAATAGGCACATATTTCCACGTCATATGTTACAGCATAGCAAGCTAAGCAGCGACAATACTGCAATGCAACCACAACTCACGTCATCGACTGGACGGTGGGGATCGACCGTCGTCAATCGTCAATTACAAGAAGAAGTACTTCGGGAAGTTTTTGCACCATTCGAACAACGCAAGAAACAAATTCGTGGGAAAAGATCTACCGCGTCAAATACGAATCCAGTTGAGTCGATTGGCAACCCTAGTCCCGCTGATCCCCTGCTATTGCGCACGCTCAGGGAAATGCCGAGTACAAGTTCCCTATCGGAGGCCAAAATTGGAAATTCCCAGCTCAAGAACACCAGAAGACGAAATTCGAGTGGACAGTTGTATCACGTTCTACCAAACACGAATTCCGACCGCATAGGCACATCATTAGACCAGGAATCCAGGTTAAATTTCGAATTTCAAGTGCCATCAGCTCAGCATTCATCATGCGAAATGGTGTCGTCTGATGCTGTTCACTCACTAGTCGAGGGAGCGAGGCAGAAGTCCGAACATGGAGGCAAGCCGAAGCCCCTCAGCGTTGATGAGGATTCGATGTTTGTGATGGACACACTGGACGACAATACTATGTCTGGTGAATCGTCAGGAAGTGCTACTAGTGCAATTCCTGTTTCCACACCTGAAAGCTACATAACAGATCATACTGGAATACTGCCAACAAATAACAAGATTCACGCCCTTCAAAACATGCCAAATATCCTTGAAACAAAGGTTAATGATACACTAGACTCATCGGACGCTGCTACATTGACACAACCTAAGGACAAGATCAAGATACCGACATTTGAGCAGGCAAAATTGACCTGGTCGCAGAAATGCGCCGAACGTGACCGTGAGAAGCGCATGCTAGACTTAAAGCATAAAGATCAAGTGACGAATGGTTCGACCGATGAGCATGGGACTTATACTCGAACTCAAAGATTTATTTTGATCGAGGATTTGACAAAAGGTATGAATCGCCCCTGTGTACTAGACTTGAAGATGGGAACTCGCCAATATGGTGTACAAGCATCGGCAGCAAAACGAAAGTCCCAAAGGAAAAAGTGTGCTATGACAACCTCCCGGCAACTTGGCGTGCGCATCTGTGGCATGCAAGTCTGGAACAGATATACACGCAAGTCGACGTTTCAAGATAAATACTTCGGTCGTGATCTCAAAGCCGGCAACGAATTTCAAAATTGCCTAAGGACCTTCATACATGACGGAAGAGAGGAAGATCAAGACGGTATGGCTGGGGTACTGGTACATCATATTCCGAGGATTCTCAAGAAGTTGGCTGCGCTCGAACAAATCGTCAAAAGTCTGAAAGGCTATAGATTATACGCCAGTAGTCTCCTCTTTATCTATGATGGCGAAGCGAGCGAGGAAGAGCATCTGACACGTGCCAAGGAAGATGTAAAGACCAATGCGCCTCTCGGCCAGACCACTCAAGCGGACATTCGAATCAAGATTGTTGACTTCGCCAATTGTATCACAGCGGAATCAAAGGGAGATATATCGTGCCCTCCAGCACATCCAGAGCATCACGATGCAGGATATGTTCGGGGAATAAGGAGTCTCAGAGCATATTTTCAGCGCATATGGAATGAAGCGACTATCCAGGATAGCACAGCTTCAAGGGAATTGGCTGAATCAAGTATCTGGGCCGGAGAGCATCTTGACACTGATGATATATTGACTTCGGATTTGCACGAAGATGGCACGGATGGGTTCGTGTCTACATGATGGTTGTTATGTATAAATCATTGTTTGCGCCTGCGACTGTGCTTATTCTTTCTCTATAGCTGCTTTGTCGTTCTCAACATCCTTGTTAATCAGATCACGAAAGAAATCCTGGCTTTTAGCCTGTAACTTCGATTTCTGGCCTGTACTCGTCTCTATTAGCTCAGTAGAAGCCGGTGTCTGTTTGTCTTGTGCTGACGAGACGTTACTATTCTTATAGCCAATTCGACGGCGTACGGTGTGGACCACACGGCCCTTTCGAGGTGCTAATGCCAGTGTCTGGGAGGTAGAGGCAGACTCACTTCGTAGGGACGAGGTCTGCTGCATAAGATCTTCGTATCGTCCTATGCTAATGACACTGTGACCGATTGTAATGCCGGATAAGGCCAGTGATGCTTTGCCTGCAGCAGCGGCTTCAACAAATTCAATGATTGCTCCCCCGTGCTCCGGGACCAATGTCACTTTCCTAAGATTACCGTACGGCTCGAACACTGAGCGCAACTGTGCATCGCTAATAGTGTCTGCAAGATTCATGATTCCTAATGTTTTCGCTTGGATAGTTGCCGCATCAGGAGCAATTTGAGTCTCAGGCGTCCTTAGATCGATATTCTTCGATTTGTTATTGCCAATGCCAGATGCTCGTGATCGACTTCGTGGTTGAGACATCGTGACCTCAATGGAGCGACCTTTAAAAATGCTTTCATTTTCTATCAAGGCGTGTTGAGCTGCGGCAGCATCCTCAAACTCAATGAAAGCAATTCCATCATGATGAACTTTGGAAAACGTCTGTGGTAGCCTTAAAGAGCGTATAGTACCATACTTCGAAAACAGTTTCTCAACATCAGAGTTCGTACTATTCCAGGATAACTTCTTGACAAACACCTCGCGATGCTCCTCTCTGCCTGATCAGTAGGTTGACTGTGACATCAAGTGTCCTTACGCAGCATTTCCACGCTTGGCTTGTGAATCTGATAGTGCAACTTCCAGAATGTGTTCATTGCCTAAATTGGTTCCGTTACTCTGCAGAGCTGCTTGAGCTTCGCTGTTCGTGCTCATCTGAACATATGCGAACCGTCTCCCTTGATCGAATCGTAATGAAGGCATTCTGATTTCCAACACCATTCCATACTACCAAAGTTAGAACTCGCCTTGAAACAACAATCACGACTCGCCTTTGAAAACATTTCCTTAAGATCCGACTCCTGAAATGTTGGTGGCCAGTTAGTGACAAACAGCACACTACCAGTTGCGGGCTCGACAATCACGCTGCGGCCGGAAAGCTCTTTAAGTGTTCGGGTCTCGGCTGCCTTGGCATCTAGACATCAGCAGTGTCACTCAAGATTTGGTGTCTTACCGCTCGAGTTCTCGAATTCCACAATGGCTAGGCGGTGGTCTTCATCAATATCGAATAGTTGAATACATCTGATAGAACCACACTATTTTGTTAGCAAGGGAAATCGATAAGGCTCTTGACGAAAACAGACCTCGCGAAAGAATTTCTTGATGTCATCTGAACCGGCTTCCAATGTCAAGTTTTTGACAAAGACAGTGGTATTTTCACGTCGTCGTTCGTTAGCAGAGGACGGCTTGTTCATCTCCCCGATCCGTTGCCGTTTCTGATGGTCTTCTTGTATGTCTGTTTCATCGTATGGTAGATCGCGCTTTGAGCTCACTCCCTGTGTCTCCTGAACAGATGCAGACTCGTTCCCAAGAGTTGCGTTGTCTACGGTGTGCGATGCAAGGAAGTTCTCTGAGGCTTTTAGCACAACTGCGTTCGTCTTATCAAATTCTCCAACATCTCCATGCAGGATCTCAAATATTTGAGCCGTATTAAAGACAATTTGCGGCGCATCTGTGGTCTTCAAGCACGCTGTCTTGATGAGTTTTCGAGCAAAGTCATACTCATTTTGATTGATCTCCCATTGCAGATATGCTAGCCAAAATAAAGCTTGATGTTCATGTCTTTTGACAGCTGATTTCCAGCTTTTCCTAGCTGCATCTATATTTCCGGACACAGTTTGGCATTCGACTAGTAAATGCAGGAGTGTAAAGAATGGATCTTCAATGTGTGAATATTGATCAGCCATGATGACGATGAAACTTAACTCGGGTAATTCCTCAGACCATGGCACTGTGGTGCCAACTTTCAAGCACAAATAAGTCGCTTGAACTATATTGACGATGTCTAAAGGGTTTTCGAGTGGTTCAAAGTTGCTCAGAGCCAGTTCGCAGGCTGATAATACTTGTTCCGAGTCGTTAGCAGATTGTGCGATTGCACGAATATGGCACGCATAAAGTTCTCCGCTGCTTACACAGTGTCGCACAGCTAAAGTCATGATGTCTTTCATCAAGGACTTTAAAGAGGGTGTCTTGGAGACAAAACCATACAGCATCAACCAAAAGTCCGGCAATTGCCGGTGCTGAAATGCTGCTCGCATCAGCAGATGCAAATTGTCAGAAGTGATTCGTTGTGATTGACTTTTTTGTGAGAGCTGCGACTTCACATAATGTGCAAATGCCTTACAGCTGTTTCCGGATGTCAATAGTCTTGCCTCTTGGTCTGCACGGATAAGCATAATGTTGCGCGTTGCTTGATAGGTTTTATTTCCGATGAGTAGATGTCGTTCGTAATTGTCGTTGTCAAAATTTGTTACCGCGTTTGAGTAATCTGAAAATGTTTCATCCAGACCTGCATGTGGAATCTCTAATTGTCGCAAGATCATCTCAAAGTACGAAGTAATCGACATTTGTCGAGATTGTGCCATATCTTGGCTCACACGCTGCAAAGATATCCAGAACTCACGGCTCTGTAATGTTAGCATCCGAATCTGTCCTCGACGTGCACTACTAACCTTCTGAAAATCGTACTTCATAGCTTGCCAAGCTTTGTAGTAAAGGTTATATTTGTGCTGTTCGATCGAGATTGAGGTCCATTCCAGAGGTGTGTGACACGCACTAACACTTTGTGAACTCCTTTGATCAATGCGCTCGAGCATTTTATTAGTGTATGCGGTCCAGAGTACGGCGGAGTGAGGGTAATCTGACAAGGAGGTGGCAAAGAGATCGTCGAGAGATTCTTCCGGCACAGCGACATTCTGAGCATCCCTAAACCATTCGATCCACATATGTTCCGACAGTGCAAGGTGCGTGCTCATAAACTCTCTGGTCTGATGGAGTTCCGCCATCAGATCATAATGACGCAAAAGATTCAGGAGTCTTTCGAAAAGAAAAAAAGACTTGCGGTGCTGCTGGACGAGGAGTGTCAGCTCATTTATTACGGTCAAGTCCTCAATCGGAATATGACTGTGATCATATGAAGCTTCTTGCGCCCCGCTTTCGTGGGCAGTCTCCAATACTCGTCTTGTCGCCTCCATGCGGCCACCCATGTAACGCAGCGTTTCTATTGAGCGGAAGACGGAATGGTTGACGGTGTCAACTTTCCTATTGCACAACCAGATGTAGGGCGTGTATACGGTCCTCCCAGGACCAAGTGTGACATACAAAACCCGCGCTGGTAAAAGTTTAGAAGGCAAGAGACGTACGCTTTAGAGACACCCTGAGGCGAGGTCATTTCCCAAAGCACATTTCTCAGACTGTATATCAGCAAAGATGCTACTGACACAGCTCCTGTACCACTGCCAAGCTGTGTTGTCGATTCTTGAGCATTTCATATTTACGGCTCCACAAAAGCCTTGCTGTGCAGGGACTTGCAATAACATGTTTTTTGGCGTGGACGAGTTGCACTACTGAAACGAAATCGTGGATGCTGCACGGACAGGCATACACGATTCGGCCGCAACGATGCAATCTCCCGCTGTCGATGTCGAAACGCCAAAGCTTGCAATAATCAGAGTCCTCGAACTTCGTCTGCATGTTTTGAGGAGATCTTTGTGCCGGCACAAAAGCTAGATCGAGCTTATAAGAGCGCTCAATACATATAGATCTGTAGGATCTATTGGTACAGCGGAGTGGATATCTCTAGAGACACTCTTCGGTGCGAATATTCACCATCCTGCGCCATCAATTCAGAAAATTCGCCTTACGAGCAACCACAGAAAGTGCCCAACAACACAATAAGTAAAGTAGAAGACAACTCAATCAGGCCGCGCTACTTCTACTTATAGCGGCGCTCGACGACTCAGATTGCGATCATGTCTGACGTTCCGCGAAAAAAAGTCAACAAGGCGAAGGCCCGACTACAACGAAGGGCCGAAGAAATGGAATCGCAGAGAAGGGAAGCTGCGGCGGAAGCGGCCGTTATGCCGGATCTCAAGGCGCAGGAGCTGCAACAGATGAATCGTGAATTAGCTTCTCTTGGTCTTGTCGAGCACGACGTATGTGACGAACACTCACAGACTGCCATGCAGCTGACGAGACTAGATCAACGCCGACGGACATTGTCTTTATTCAGCATTTGCTCATCAATTATCCAGTTTCAGTGAGACTAACGAGAACTATCAATCTCTCCGACACAGGGCGGCTGAATACATGCGTAAGCATCCAGAAGATTTCAGACCTTTTCTGATCAATGATGATGCTGGTGCAGTCTCGATAAGTACATACACAGATGAACTGGAAAGCACTCCACGGTGGGGTGGCGAGCTAGAAATCATCGCTCTTGCAAGAGATCTTGGGGTCGCTGTGATCATCGTCCAAGCGAATGGTAGACTGCTCAAATTCGAAGAGCAAAATAGCAAATGCATCACCTTGGCAAGATATCAACATATGTACTCTCTGGGAGCGCATTTCAATTCGTTGATAGCAGCATAACGCTCAATAGCAGCTCGTATGATTAGAGGAATAGTGATCAAGCATAAGATACAATCTATTGAAGCTTACTGATGATTGCGTTTGTGTATTCCGTCGTGGAAGACTTGCCGCCGAGGTCGCCGGTTGTGACTTTACCCTCGGCCAAGGTTGCAAAAATCGCGTTCTCGACACGTACGGCCTCGTTGTGTAGAGCCATGTGTCGGAGCATCATTACAGATGACAAGAGAAGTGCAGTAGGGTTGGCAAGACCTACAAATCGTTAGTCAAAGGCAACTTGCGGAGTGATCGCATACCTTTGCCAGCGATATCTGGTGCGGAACCATGTACAGCTTCGAAAATGCTTGCATCGTTTCCAACATTGCCCGAAGGCGTCAATCCTAGTCCTCCGATAAGACCAGCACATAAGTCCGAGATAATATCTCCATAGAGATTAGGCATGACAGTAACACGGTCAGCATACGGAGCAGGGTCAGTTACGAGCTTCAGACAAGTGTTGTCCAAGACTTCGGTCGTGAATTCGATGTCCGGATATTCTTTAGCGACTTCCCGAGCAGTGGAGAGGAATAGACCATCGGACATCTTCATGATAGCCGCCTTGTGTACAGCAGTAACCTTTTTCTTGTTGATATCTCTGGCATATTGAAATGCAAATCGAATGACACGTTCAGAGGCATCACGAGTAATGAGCTTGATTGATTGCACTACTCCCGGCACGACAACGTGTTCGATTCCCGAATATTCTCCCTCAGTGTTCTCTCGAATAAGCACTGTGTCAACATTGTCATACGGCGTTTTGTATCCTTGGATAGATCTGCAAGGTCGTACATTCGCATAGAGATTGAAAGTTCGTCGCAAGGTCAGATTTAGCGAGACATGCCCTTTGCCGATCGGAGTTGCTAATGGCCCCTTCAAGGCAACGGTATTCTTCTTGATTGACGCGATAGCAGCATCAGGAATAGCTGTCTTGCCATCCTTCAGTATTGGCGTGACATCGCAATCTTCCCACTCGATCGGGATTTTAGCAGCCTTGAAGATATCTACCACCGATTGCTGAACCCTCATCAGTCAATTGATATCGAAATTGTTCGTCACTCACACTAATTTCCGGGCCAATACCATCACCGGCGATCATGGACACAGTATAGTTGCCATTGGCATTTTTCTGCGAAGCAAAGGTTCCTGCAGCTGCTTTCACAGTTGCGTAGCTTCGAGTGCGGATTGCCTGGGGGAAATTCCTGGAGAAGACAACACGGGATAACATGATGACGATGCCAATGTACACTTGAGATTTGTGATGACTCCCGAGAACAACACTAATAAGCACAGACTATGGTTCAGATGCCAAACACCCGGTAGTGCTGATATCGTGGTTAGCTACCACAAGCAACAGAGGTTATTCTTGGGGGAGCTCAGCTATCATTGGGTCGAAATCCCAGGGGAAAGAGTCAGAGACCTCGAATTGTGAACGCCAGCGTCCGCGCTTGGTCTGATCTTGATCACGCTTTTGCAATTGGTACTCATGACCATCGAGTCATTCCGACCAGCTCACCCACTATACGAGCATTTGAGACACAAGTCAATGGTTATGCCTAAAGAAGTGAGCTCGAAACCCTCTGAAACCAAGTCCGAGGACTTCTCGGTCAGCATATGTTCATTCGTTCGAGCGGCATGTCTCAAAAGGCCAATGATCACGAACACGATCAAAGTGTCCCGACCCTATGGTATGGGCACTAATGCAGTCTACGTGCTCATCTCGATGCTGTTGACATTGTACTCCAATCACCGTGTAACTCTCTTGGAGAATCTTGATGGTGTCAAGAGCAATGGACTATGTACATCATGCCATCATCGATGCAGATGCGTCCCGTGAGCTTGGCTGTGCTTTCTACGCTTATGACATGAACTGAAAAGATCTGTCAAGAGCTACGGACTCGCTAGCTAGCTCATGCATGCAGGGAATAAAAATTTGCTTTATTGACTCGTCAATATTTACTGCGATGGGTGTTAGTGAGGAAAACAACCAGAATGGATCTTGCATGGTGTTCATGTTGCTCATAAAGAGAGGTCCAGGACTGCTAACTCTGTTTTGAGAGCGGCAATATGCTTCGGAGTCGTCTGACAACAGCCGCCAACAACGACTCGACCGTCGTTGTATTTACAATCCGTAATGCTGCGCTTGGCCCATACCTCAGGCTGCATGATGTCCCCCACGAAGCTTCTCTTGATCGGGTCCCAAAAAGGTCCGGCATCACGGTAGATGACGGCATACAAATTCGTGTCGCGTAGCAGTTTGCAGAAAGACGGTACAACTTCAGCCATATCCTCCTTGAAACAATTTATGCCTAATCCCCAAAGGTGCTGCACACAGTCGTGGGTCAAAATACTTCGAACGCCTGTCAAGACCTTTTCAATGGCACCTTCGCCCGAGCATGAAAATGATATCCATATTCGCTTGTGTAGGATCTGTAGTGAATCTTTGAGATCGTCGATGACACGAAGAATGATCTCAGCTTCTAGTATATCTGGCAGTGTTTCAAAGGCAATGTATTGTATATTGCGGAAACTTGGCATTCTTGCGAAATTCTCGAGGCGTTCTATGTGGAAAGCCCGAAGCATTTCAACATCATTCGTATTATATGATTGTGAATATTCCGCTCCATTTGAAAGCATTGCAGCATGTGTGCCTAGTGTCAAAACAGCAGAAGCACCTGTTTGTACACAGCTATCAGCAGCAACTCGCATGCCGACATCGTATGCATCTTTCATATTACTTACGTGCTGCATCGTCAGATTTGATTGTTGGTAAGTCATACAGGAGATCAGGTTAGCGCCGGCCTCTATGTACTCTTTATACAAAGTCCTGACCGCCTCTGGACATGAAAATAGAGCTTGTGATGTCCAAAGTGGAGATGCCATGATACTCGACCTGTCTTCAGCTGAAACATAATCCAGGACCGAAGTACTGCCTCCATCCAGTATCATGACCATGCTGGCTTCACCTCCCAATGACGGCGTGTCTTTAGCGTAGATTCACGGCGGCTCGCTCTTAAATTGATGCCCGCTGTGAACGTGTCTATTTCGACTGATACACTTGAGACTGCAGGTATCTCTCGAACTCTTCAAAGCTCACACTGTGCTTGTCATGATGCATCCGCGAAAGAAGTCTGTGGTAGAGCAGAGTGTATTATCGTTTGAGTGCCTGTATGTGGGTATTTGAGCATGCAAGTCAAGCAATATATCAGATGCAATCCTGCAAGGCGCAAAAGAAAGTTTCATATTGTGCCAAGAATAACGGCTCCATATGAAATTCGGCAGCGCTGGACCATCGCACGATATTGTGGAGCCATGATTTACACGTGACGCATGTCATGCTATACGAACGTTGACGTTCCAAGGTTGCGACACTCCCAATCCATCTTGGAAAGCCTGGGACTCTTGCTGATTGCTCGTGCAGCAGTCCGATTGTCCATGATGGATAGCCATGCACTCGCAATATCTTGTCCGCAACGCTGTGCCTGGTGATTCATCGCAAGAATTTAGTTCACAGATGTTGTTCTAAACTTTCAAATCGTGACAGAACTGCGGCTCAGACGTGATCGATAATTTAGGAGACTTCTAGTCAGAGCTGCTATTGACCACTGTCTCGTAAGTCTGACATCCGTGCTAAGCGCATGCACGCGCACAGTGAACGAGGCTAGTGTCACAGCTTAGATACTGTACTAGACAACAAGTCACGACGACTAGACTAATCATGGACGCCACGACCGAAAATCTGAATCTTTTCGGAATGTCCTTTAACCAGGACTTTTCATGCTTCTCGATTGGCACAAAACAAGAAGGATACAAACTATTCAATGTTGACGCTTTTGGGAAAATCCATTCTCAACCTAATGGTGGCTATGGAATAGTGGAAATGCTGTTCTGCACCAGCTTGGTGGCATTAGTTGGTTTGGGTGATCAGCCAGACTTGTCGCCCAGAAGACTACAAATAGTCAACACAAAGCGACAGTCGACTATATGTGAATTGACCTTTCCGACTTCTCTTCTCGCTGTACGACTGAACAGGAAAAGGCTTATCGCTGTGCTAGAGCAACAAATATACATCTATGACATTTCGAATATGAAGCTCCTACACACGATTGAAACGTCATCTAATCCAGGTGCGATCTGTGCTCTATCTCCCAGCTCGGAGAATTGCTACATCACTTATCCATCTCCCACACCATCATCGATTGGTTCTAGTCATCCTATACATTTGCCTTCGACAACACACCAAGTCCCGGTCTCTGGCGATGTGCTATTATTCGATGCACTCAATCTCAAGTCAGTGAATGTCATAGAAGCGCACAAAGCACCATTAGCAGCCACGGCCCTTAACTCAGATGGTACGCTTTTAGCCACTGCATCCGATAAGGGCACAATCATTCGCGTGTTTAGCATTCCATTGGGCGATAAACTCTTTCAATTTCGGCGTGGCAGTTTGCCGACCAAGATACATCATATCAGTTTCGACATGAGTTCCACCTTTCTCGCTGTTTCTTCAGCGTCCGAAACAGTGCACATCTTCAAGCTAAGCCACGAAGAACTTCCAGAGCCGACTGCAGCTGTGGAGACGCGGGTTGAAAATGGAAGGGATAACAGGAGGGGTACAATGGGCATGATCAGGAAGCAGTCACAGAATCTTGGGCGTAGCTTTGCTGGCACATTCGGTTCCTACCTGCCGAATCGTGTAAGTGAGATCTGGGAACCCATGCGTGACTTTGCATCTCTCAAGATCCCTACAGGACTCGTCAGATCCGTTGTGGCAATGAGCAGCAGTCAGTCTCGTGTGATCGTGATTACTTCTACAGGTCTCTTCCTACAGTATGACATTGACCTAGAAAGAGGCGGGGACTGTGTTTTAGCTGAGCAGCATGAGTTATTGGATGGTATACATTGACTGCGGATGGGGAATGAAGTCAGACTTTGACAGATGTATCTGCCATATCCGGGCGAATCTGTCAGGGCAGAAACCAATGAGGACAAATAGTAATCCTGATGCTATGCAAAGCCGGCGGCAAGCACGAGGATTGATTGCGATACATCGCTACGATAGGACAAGTTTTACTATCTGCTTTCATAGTAAACTTGTTCGAGATCTACAATCTTTCTTCCTCTCTCCTTCGCAATGGTTTGTGGTAATTTTTGAGCTTTGAGTGCTTCGAACATGGCTTTCACTACGTTCATGCCCGTCCGTGATCCCCAGACCTTTGCCGAAATGTCAGTGATTCCGGCACAACGACAAATTTCGTAGATGAAATGATTCGCTCGCAGTCCGAATCCTGCAGGTCGTGAACGTAACTTCAGTTGGACAGCATGATATTTGTGATCGAATTCGCCGTAGATCGTGCGATCTTGGTAGCGAGGAACGAATTGCATGTTCTTAACGGCTTGTGTAATAGCCTTTCGAGTCGCAGTCGCTTGCTCCGCGTGCTTGCCCTCACCATAACCAATCATGCCTGCGCCATTGCCAACCACGGCCAGTGTATACATACTTGCCTGTTTACCTTTCCTAGTTTGGTTGACTACACGACGTGTCACCAACGGGCGCTGTATCAGACTCTTGATCTCTCGGGTAGTCAAACCAGTGGCCTTAGCCAAAACTTCGGTTTCGTCCTCTCCTTGCCCTTCACCTGTGGTGTCCGGAGGTAGATTGGGTATTTGTGAGTACGACGTTTCGTCCTTTTGTGTTGGTAGAGGGTAGTGATCGAATAGTGGGTCTATTGAGGCAAAATCAGTCGGGTACATGATTTTCTTTTGTGTGGTGCGAATTGACTGTTTGAGTAGTGTATCCACGCGAAATTCTCGACTGAGATTAAGTATCGTGGACGCAGCATGGTCACTGACCTTCGGACTTGAAGTCACATTCGATTCTCTCGAAATTCTGCCTGTCGAGAACGCTCTTACAGGCATATTTCGCACATGATATACACATTTCATACTTGTAGTGCTGACCATGCTACAAGATCGAAATCGCGATGTTAGTGAGTCGCTACCTGAGTGATCCTTAGCAAAGACTCAAGCACAATTTCTAATTAATGCTTCCGCTTGGAAGGCAGGCAGCATCGTAGGGTATCGATTTTTTGAATGACCGATTTGTACCGCTATCGCATGTCGTACTACCGGTGTACCATAAAGTCAGGCCCGGGAGTTTCAAATTAGAGGACGGCATAGACTACCGCTTGAGGACAACTAAAATGCAATGTGGCGCCTCAACAAAAATCCAAATTGATGTTGCTACAGAACGATATTTACACGGGCGGTCGTACGCTTGCAATTGTACATTAGCTATATAGGTAGTTATAGACAGATCGACCTCTTCTTTCAAATCTCTAGTCGCAACCACATCTATAGCTACATCTCTTGGAACCGCAAATCCCACCACTCTTTTTACGCTGGAGGCCGGCAAGCACAAATCTGTCTATTTTGCTCCGACGATCGGACGTCACTGCGAAATTTAGATCGATCTTGTGCCGGAGCGTATACGACAAACGGCTTGCGTTTATGACTGCCGAAAAACGTGCCGCCCCAGGAAGTGGCCCTTCGAATAAACCGCCCAAGAAGTTCAAGAAAGTGAAAGCCAAAGCTGGTAGTTCTACAGATGAACTTCTTCTGCAAGATATACGAGATTTCCATGGCAATCTCGGTCAACAAGAACTCGAGGTTCCCGCTGGGACCTTCACGCAGTTCGAGCCGATTGAGGTGACCATTGGATGTCTCAATTCTTCTGCTGATGGCATGGGATATATCAGTGGCTATACTGCAATTGTCCCTTTTACTGTTGCTGGAGACAAGGTCAAAGCCAAACCGTACTATATCAATTTTGCAGAGAAGATCTTACTTTGTGATCTCATAGAGGTAATAGAAAAATCGGATCTTAGGAACGATGACCTGATACGTTGTAAATATTTTGGCAAATGCTCGGGCTGTCAAATGCAAGAAATATCCTATGATGCTCAATTGAAGCACAAACGAAAGGTTTTACTCTACGCTTTCAAGAATTTTTCAAATCTAGCAGAAGCTCTGATTCCCGTAGTGGGGGAGACGATTGGTTCTCCTCTACAGTACAACTATCGCACAAAGATTACACCGCACTTTGATCAGCCGAGGAGAGGATTCACAGATGGAGAACAACCGCACATTGGGTTCAACGAGAAAGGACGACGCAAGGTCATGGACATCGAGGAGTGCTCTATCGCCACTGAAGCTCTAAACCTTGGTCTCACGAGAGAAAGACAGAAGGTTTTGAATAGTCTTCAGAGCTACAAACGTGGAGCTACCTTGTTGTTGCGCCAGCATACTGCCGAGCTCGAAGGTCGAATCATTCATTCTTGCACGAGCGACTCCAAGGACATTATCACAGAATTTATTGGTAAGTACAAATTCCAATCTCCCGCCGGGGCTTTTTTCCAGAACAATAATGCTATAATGCCTCTTTTGACCGATTATGTCAAAAAGAGTCTGACAAAAGAATCTCACTTGAGACCTGACGGGATGGAAAGGTATCTGGTTGACGCCTATTGTGGATCAGGTTTGTTCTCGATTACGTGCAGTGAGGGATTCGCTGCGGTAAATGGCGTCGAAATTTCTCAGGATAGTGTCAAATGGGCGAACATCAATGCAGTGACCAACAATATCAAGAACACGAAATTCCTGGCGGGCAGTGCGGAGGCTTTATTCGAGGAGATAAAATTTCCTCCAGCTCAAACGGCCATGATTCTCGACCCTCCGCGTAAGGGATGTGATTCTGTCTTTCTCGAGCAGTTATTAACATTCTCCCCGGAACGTGTTGTCTACGTTTCGTGTTGTGTACAGACACAGGCTCGAGATATTGGCTATATTCTGAACCACGAGCTCGGGAAGCAGTACAAAATCGAGTCGATTAGAGGGTTTGATTTGTTCCCAAATACCTATCATGTGGAGGGAGTCTGTGTACTGGAAAAAGAGTAAACACAAACAATATATATATGCATCAATACAAGTTATTGCCCTAGCCAATTAGTCTTTGAACTAACTGCCTATACGGTAGCTACAGTATAAAAGAAGGTTGGTTCACGATGGCGCCGGAGGAGCTCGGTGCGTGATGCAGCCGCTGCTGCCTGACCCCATCATCGGCTTAATTGCTTTCACCAATTACGCAGCTCACGTCTCTATCAAGGTCGAAGGAGTTGGTTTTGCTCAACAGATACAAGACGTCGAGCAGCTCGAGGCCTCGCTACTTGATCATATAAGCTCGAGTTTCAGGGTTGGACTTTAAGGATGGCGCCATCTAATCCTCCCGTCGTATGTACATGCTGTTTGTCCGGCAATTCCAGTACTAATGCTCGCAGATTATGGACAATGGAACAGGCCTGACCAAACTTGGTTTCGCTGGTAACGACAGTCCAAGTTTCGTGTTTCCCACAGCTATAGCTACTCGTGCATCTGGTCCTGGAGGTTCTGCTCCCATCAAGGCTGCAAAGCCGTCCTTTTTGTCTGGAGGTGGGGGTGGATCTGGGGGTAACTTGGCTCAGAAACGTGGTACTGAAGACCTGGATTTCTACATCGGCGATGAGGCTTTAGCACAAACCAGTGGTTCCTCCAGCAGTTACGGCATAAATTATCCGATAAAACATGGTCAAATCGAAAATTGGGATCATATGGAACGATTTTGGCAGGAGAGTATTTTCAAATACCTTCGTGTAGAGCCGGAGGACCATTACTTTCTACTGACGGAGCCACCTTTGAATCCTCCAGAGAATCGGGAAAACACAGCCGAAATAATGTTCGAATCATTCAATTGTCAAGGTCTATATATTGCAGTGCAAGCCGTGCTTGCTTTGGCAGCTTCTTGGATATCCTCAAAGTCGAAAGATCGTTCCCTCACGGGCACAGTCATAGATTCCGGTGATGGAGTAACACATGTGATACCAGTGGCCGAGGGCTATGTTATTGGATCTGCGATTAAAAACATCCCGATCGCTGGTCGCGATATCACAAGCTTTGTGCAGACGATGCTTCGTGATAGAAACGAACTTGACAGTTCTTTGAGCACGGCGCAAAAGGTCAAGGAGAACTATTCATATGTCTGCCAGGACATTGTGCAGGAATTTAATAAATATGATCAGGACCCGGAGAAGTTCAGGAAATATCAGGTGGATTATCCGAACAAACCATCTGTGAATGTGGATGTCGGCTATGAACAATTTCTGGCTCCTGAGATCTTCTTCAATCCGGAAATAGCCTCTTCTGATTTTCTGGTACCACTTCCGGAGGTGGTTGACACTGTGATACAACAATCCCCGATAGATGTTAGACGTGGTCTGTACAAGAACATCGTTCTTTCTGGGGGCAGTACGATGTTCACCAACTTCGGGAGACGCTTACAACGAGATATCAAGACTATTGTAGATAATCGTATCCAGCGTTCAGAGCAACTGTCGGGGGCTCGATCTGGGGGACTTGATGTGTCCGTGATCTCACATAAAAAGCAAGCAAATGCTGTTTGGTATGGAGGCAGTTTGCTTGCATCTACAGCGGATTTCCATACCTTCTGTCACACAAAGGCAGATTACATGGAATATGGGCCAAGCATCGTGCGACGCTTCGCTGTGTTTGGTAGTTCACTCTAGATATGATATTGTAGGCAGGCTGTGTACAATCTATGAGGGCTGTAAGGCATTGTTCTTGGCACGATTGTGACTCACAATGGGCATGTTGCTTCGCTTTTCTTCTTTGTATGGATGCCATCGAACTGCGAGATCGGCATCCAACCCAATATCCTGTGTACGGTACCTAGCAACTGGTGGCACAATATGTAATTTATCTCGTATACATCGGGCACAATATGTTTCGTTTTGTTCTGGGTAGGAGAACGCGTTTGGAGATTACAGCTACCAGTAAGTCTTCTACAGGATTTCAGCTACTCTCGGCGTCTTTGACCCTGTTCTTCGAGTGGCAGCGGTCATCGGTACATCATGTCTATACAATTGCTTAATCCGAAAGCCGAAAATGTTAGACGTGAGCAGGCATTACAAGTCAACATCAATGCGGCCACAGGATTGCAAGATGTTTTGCGGTCGAATCTGGGACCCAAAGGTACAATAAAGATGCTTGTAGATGGATCTGGAAATCTAAAGTTGACGAAAGACGGTAAAGTTCTTTTGACCGAAATGCACGTCACCAACCCGACCGCATCCATGATAGCGAAGGCAGCTACAGCTCAGGATGATATCACTGGTGATGGTACGACTTCAGTCTGTCTCTTGGTCGGAGAGCTGCTCAAACAAGCGGAGAGATATATTCAGGAAGGTCTCCATCCATCTCTTTTGGTGGAAGGTTTTGATCTTGCGAAGCAGGAAGCGTCCAAGTTCCTAGACGAATTTAAGATCACGAAAGAAATCGACAGAGAAACACTACTATCAGTAGCTCGAACTTCTCTGTCTACCAAATTATCAGTCACAATAGTCGAATCACTGACTCCTGCTCTCGTCGATGCTGTGCTTGCGATACAAAGAGACGGTGAGGTCATCGACTTGCATATGGTGGAAATTATGAAGATGCAACATCGATCAGCCTCAGAGACACAATTAATCAAAGGACTTTTGCTCGACCATGGAGCCAGGCATCCGGATATGCCTAAACGTGCTGAAGACGCTTTCATTCTGACGATGAATGTCTCTCTGGAATACGAGAAGTCTGAGATCAATTCGGGTTTCTTCTATAGCAGCGCAGACCAGCGAGAAAAGCTGGTAGAGTCTGAGCGCAAATTTGTCGACGCAAAGTTGAAGAAAATCGTTGAATTGAAAAAAGCTGTTTGTGGCGATGACCCGAAGAAAGGATTCGTAATCATCAATCAGAAGGGTATCGACCCGTTATCACTCGACGTCCTTGCGAAAAATAACATTATTGCTTTGAGACGTGCAAAGAGAAGAAATATGGAGCGATTACAGCTTGTCTGTGGTGGTGTCGCACAAAATAGCGTCGACGATCTTACACCGGACATTTTAGGTTGGGCAGGACTAGTCTATGAACATACACTTGGCGAGGATAAATTCACTTTTGTTGAGGAAGTCAAAGATCCGAGATCAGTGACTCTACTGATCAAAGGTCCAAATGCGCACACGATCAACCAAATTCAGGATGCCGTCCGAGACGGTTTGCGTGCCGTGAAGAATGCCATTGAGGACAAGTCACTCGTGCCGGGTGCAGGAGCTTTCCAGATTGCCTGCTCTGCACACCTGTCGGGCGACTTCAAGATGAGAAAGGTCAAGGGAAAGGCCAAGATGGGAGTGCAGGCGTTTGCAGATGCACTTCTCGTCATTCCGAAAACGTTGGCCGCGAATGCCGGTTTCGACATACAAGACGCAATTGTGTCTTTGCAGGAAGAATACGCCGAAGGTCACACTGTAGGATTGGACCTGAGGACAGGCGAGCCTTTCGATCCCGTCGCCGAGGGAATATTTGACAATTACCGAGTCATCAGGCATATGCTCCACAGTTGTTCCGTCATTGCGAGCAATCTACTCTCCGTAGATGAGATTGTAAGGACTCTCATTCTTCTGTCCATTATGTATAAAGTACTGACTGCATTAGTTGCGCGCTGGCAGAAGTTCGCTCAAATCCGAGCCCATGGCACCAGGCATGTAGTACAACTGATTAATGTAATTATCACAAAACTCGAATGTCTCTTCACTTGTTCATGGCCCCGCGTAATTGTGATTTGTAAAAGTACAACAGGTTGTCATAAATCTGCCGAGAGACTAGATGCAGTCAAGAATGAAATGCCGAGCCACGAAGAATATCGAAAACATTGAATTTATATACATGTATATATCTGCAGGGAAGAGGTCCGGGGACTGACATACCTGGCCGACCTCAGGTGCCGGAATGCTTTCTCGCAGCTGCAAAATTTCTGGTCGAAAGCATTCATGTCACGCAGCGGCTAGCACTTTGAACAAGTATATTGCTCCAACGCTATGTTGAACACAACCATCATATAAGCCTGCTCAAGTGGTAGCTTCCGTTCTATCCAATTTGAACGGATGAGCTTCGGTGTTAAGCACCCATTCATCCAAGCTGATGGTGCTGAAATCACTAAACAAGAGAAAGTAGTATTTGAGCGTCTCGGCGAACCAGAACGATTCGAGCGAATCGTTCAGATGGACCCGCGCCGGATCCATGATGTTTGAGACCGCCGAGTGTGCAATCTTGGTTCGTGTGAGCGCTTCTGTGGCCTGCCACATCTTCCAACCCTTCTCCTGCCACGTTTTGTCTCCTGTGATGCGATACATGTACCACACACTCTCTATCGCTTCGGGTCGTAGAATATATCTCGCATCGACCCAGAACATGACATTATCTGTCCCGGTTTCTCCTGGCAGCACTTGTGTACGAGACTTGGACAGTTGAGACTGCTCAAAGTTCTTTTCAGTCAGCGAAGCAGCCTGGTTTCGAGTGTCTGGAGCAGACTGCCTTTTGAAGACATCGACCTGTGGCTTCTTGACACCTGTTGCCGCTTCTGCTGCGGCCTTGCGTTCCTCTGCTGCATCCGTTGCCCATTCCGGAACGCTAGCTGAAGAAGGCGAGATCTGAGCTGTAGAATCTCGAGCTTCTCTGTCGATGAAGTCCTGCCAATTGCAAGTCTTGTCTTTGCATTCGTGTAGCGAAAAGGTCTCTGGCATAACACCAGTGGGAGTGTAGGTATATGCCCAGACACAACCCTCAGTGAGCTTTGCAGCAATCTTGAGGTCTTCTGGCCGTGAGAAAACTTTTGATCCCATGGCAAACATGCCTCCAACGAAACACGTCAAGTGTTGCGTCTTGGGCGAAAATTGCGGATCCTGGCCCTTGACTACGGTGAGGTCGCCGGACATCAGAAGCTGACTCGCTCCCAGATTTCCTGGCACTAGTGGCTTGAAGAGTAGATTTTCTTTTGTAGCATCGATACTCTTCTCATAAAGACGTTGGTATTGTTCAGCTGCGCTTACGCCGCCAAGAAGTAGGTATTCCTTGGTGAAGTATTCATAGGTCGAATCTGCCAGACCACCTTGAGAAAAAGTTTGGCCCATCGCTTTGGCTGCGGGACGAATGCCCTGCTTTTTGCACTCCTGTTGGGACACAACTGCGTCCGTTGTTGCCTGGTCTTCACGAATCGGCACCGGAGGTGGCCTGACCTGTCTCTTCTCACTTTCCCGGTTGGTCTTCTTTGCAACGGAATCTTGGGTCTTCATTGCGTCAAGGAGCTCGTCCGTCGCCTGTTTCGCTTTCTCGATACTCTTGGCGCCTGCCTTGACCGCATTCGGGGCGTTGCTTGGCTTGATTGTTGTCGTGGGCCGTGACTTGCTGGTTTCCGTGGTTGTAGGCTCGCACCCGGAGAAATCGAGTCGTAATGGCCATAGTCCGTCAATTGCCATGTACTCCATGCTTTCCTCAAAGGCATCTGTGATTCTTTGAATCGCATCGAAATATTTGTGTCGATCCTCACCATCCGACAATTGTGCTAGTCGGGTAAACTCGACAGAGAGGGAACCGGCTTCGGACATGACACCGCTACTCTCCGCACGCATAGGTGTGCTGGATGCTGCTTGTTTTCGGTAATCGTACTTGAGCGATGGCAGCCTGTTTGGCGTGTCAAAAGCACCAAATAGCACTTGACCTAGGGTCTTTGCCTGAGTCAACATCACGGAGTCCTTTTTGCCCTTGGAAACACCGAGATCGTACGCAGCCAGGAGTCCTCCAAGGTATCGAATTGTGGTCTCAAAGAGCGGGATGGTCTTGGAAGCTGTGTAGGTAAAGTCGATCTGTGCCACAGCTTCTGATGCTTCCATATATTCCTCATTAAGATCCATGATTAACATCGTGTCAAGTGCGTCCACCAATGTGGCTCCCCAACCCCCGAAGGGATCATTGGAGCCGTTCGTGACGGGCTTGAGCTCGTCGTGCATCCACGCAAACTCCCTGTAAGCTGCCCAGTCACGCTTAAAAACATCCTTGATCTCCTTCTGTCTAGCCAGGCGCTCTTGCTTTTCCAGTTTCGTCTCTGTCAAAGTCGGATCGGACGCCTGAATGGTCGGGATCTTGGTTGGAGCTTCGGATGGCAATTGCTTTATTTCCTTTCTTGGCACCGGGAAGTTCTCCTTCCGACCAATTTGAAACTTGTCCTCGGCGGAGGGCGTGGTCAATTTACCCACAGGCAGTAAGTTCTTTTCCGGACCCTCTACACCCTCGTCCGGTAAAGCAGAAAGTTCATCGGTGATAGAGCCTTGTTCTTTGCTTGCTGACGTCTTCGGATCCTTGACGTCTTTTATGGGCGGTCTCCCGGCTTTCAGAGGCCTGGTCGTTATTTCGGAACCGATAGCCTGGGATGGTAACTTGGCGAGGGGTTCCTTGGCCGAGCTGCCCGGTAGCTCTGCAAGTTTTGGAGCCTTGGGAGGAATGGGCACTGATTCTGCGGACTCCTCTTCTTCCTGAGGTGGTATGGGAAAGTCAGTAGGTGGCTTCTCTGAGAGCAGCGCGCCAGGATAATTGGTCAGTGTGTCTGTGGATGTGTCCGCTTTGCTAGCTGGCGAAGAGTAATCGTACTTCAGAGGCAGTATGGAGGATTTCTCGGGGAATTTGAGACCACTAAGCGAATCTGTTTCGAATGAACCATACAAGAGAACAGTGATAGTTGCAAGGACGACGACATATTTTACTCTGCGCGAAATCCTTATCGCCATGCTTGTAATGGATGAGAGAGTGATATCAAGTCGATTATCCTAAAAGGACGCGTTTGTCGTCGTGGCAATGAGTGTCGATGACCGAGATGCCGAGCCACGGAGAGATACTTGGTTGATGACAAGTGAGTCGAGATTCCTCTACCCAGTGGTCGAAGTATCAAGGCTACAATTGCGAGAGATTAGCTAGACATGCTCTGAGCTGTGTAGGGCAGAGTTATGGAAGAGAGTATCTGTGATATGGACAGGGTCTGTGAGAGGGAGGATTCGTGCAATGGTAGAGTCCAGGACTTCTACAACCTCTACCGTCAGTCGAAGTCAGTCGTTCAAGTCTGAAGGGAGCTTGTGAGTGGGTTTCACGCGATGGATCGAATTGGGGGGAGGCGGCTGCTGCTGCTCCCCTTGGCAGCAATTGCTTGGTTGTGCTGTCTTCGTTCGTGATTGGTTGATTGTGCAGCAGTGGTTGCAGGGTGGCTGCAGCTGCTTGGAGATTGCCAAAGCTTTAAGCTCATGCTCATGCTCATGCTTATTACAGTACTGTTGTACAGGACAGTACTGTGATTACATTTCCTGCCTGATCATGCTGTATAAAGATACATCTAGAATGACTCCATCTCTTTCACAAAGCTGATGATGGAATCAAGTGGTCAATCTCTGAGCTTCTTTGGCCATGATATGTTGCTGTCGTCAGTGCCGGAAGGACGAGTAGGTATATTACAAGTTGTCGATTGGGTCAAAGTACCTTACGAATCAAAGGCAATCTACGGATTATAGGTTTCAGACGTGGACCTGGGCTCAGTCTGAGCATTGAAGAGCTCTTGCACACAACTGCTGTCTGATCAGACAAGATCGACCGTAAATATCAGTCCTCTGTCACTACTGTGTAGGTAGTTACCGACAGTCGCTATGGTACACTCAATATATGACATTCTCTCTTCTGCATATGTATACTCTGACAGATGACTTCGAATTAGGTAGATTGGACAGCAAGTACCAATCAATCCATTGAAGCTTTAGAGAGCAATTGAACCTTGTTTGCACAGTACAGCAATGCATCATGGGAACTGGAACATGATTCATCATCAATATCGGACTAAGACGGCCTGTCCAGCAGGTGAGCCTGTGAAGTGTGCAAAAGATCTTATAAGAGGACTACTTGTGTTACATATGTGGATATACACAAATTTCAAATGCCTGAGATTGGTGTTCCACTGTTCTTGACTTTTCGAATTTGTGAGGTATTGCGCTGCAACGTGTCTAGAATGGTATCGCATTGCTGATTTTGCCGTTCCCGTCTACTGGAGCTGACCATAACTACATGTGTAAGCAGGTCTGATTGCACTTTCATGTCTTTCATTTGTTTTACCTTGTTTGATTGTTCGCGGTTACAACAACAAGTCAGTAGCGCGCATGGCCATGCCACAACTGCGATTACAATCATACCGAGAAAACCCAGAGTTGGCCCAACAATCTTGCAATGGCCTAAATGATAACATTAGTTCGGCGCGCCAATGGTCTCAATTCGGACATCGTACAGGGGTTCTGATCCGTTCCAAACTGGAAACATATCGGGAGAAATGGCAGCGACATGATACTGAGATGATTCTGCGCAAGGACTTAGGACTATAGGAAGGTGATGAGTCCTATTTATTCGAGCTTTTTTCGTTCGATCGATGACTTTGGTATCGGCGACGAAGGCAATTGTTAGTTGGGCATGAATTTCAACAGAGTGGACCGCTTGGCACGAAAACGACGTCAGAGAGCCGGGTGAGAAGAGAATCGCGCTGGAGATCGAGGGAAACGTGAATCAAGCGGAATTCCCGCAATTCTAGAGCGTTCAGATCTCATTTGTCTTCACATCAGGTAAGCTCTGCCGTCTTGCATACACCGGTTGTAGAAACCAAATTATAGAAAGTTGTAGTCGACAAAATGCGTCACCACAGTTACTCACCTGGGAAGTCTGGCTTCGTTTGTGCATCTGACAGAAATTGATGTCAGAAGACAAGAATCAAGCCAAAGCTTTGAAGGCACAACGACGAGCTCAGAAGGTAGCTGCCAAGACCTCCGAAGTAGAGGTCACCAGTGCCCATGCACCTCCAACGAGACCTGACGGAGACCGTTCTGTAAAACAACAATCGAGCACAAAGTCAAGCAACGTAAGCAAAGTCGACGTCAAGGAGTCAAGTCCACAATCGACGAATGAATCATCCTCCTCCATCAAGACGACACCTGCTCGAAAGACCATAGCTCTTTTCTCACATCTAGAACAAAAGACTGCACTGAGCTCAGAACATGTACCCCGCGATGTTCATCCAGCTGTCATAACGTTTGCATTGCAGTGCTCTTCTGGCTTGTGTATAGGATCCAATACACGATGCATCGCAATGCTTCGTACCTTCCAAAAAGTCATACAGGACTACACGACTCCACAAAATCTACAAACTTCCCTGCAGCGCCATCTGCCAGCTCACCTGTCTGCGCAGATCTCATATCTAGTTACAGCTCGACCGTTGAGTATCAGTATGGGTTCGGCAATCAGGCTTCTGAAGCAACAGATTAGCAAGACTGACATCGAGGCTGCTGATGAGATCAACAAGGAAAGACTTGTAACATTCATCGACACTTTCATCAAAGAACGAATTGAGATAGCTGGTCAAGTTATTGTCAAGGCTGCCAAAACCAGGTTCGTCGCTGGCGATGTTGTGTTGGTGTATGCGCACTCCACTATCGTCGAGGCTATCTTGCTTGAAGCTTTCAGCTCGGTTCCCATCAAGGTGATTGTGGTTGATTCGCGTCCAAAGTTTGAAGGTCGTCGAATGGTTCGGAGCCTTGCAAAGGCTGGTATACCTTGTACATATGTCATGCTCTCGGCGATTGGCTACGTCATGAGTACGGTCAACAAGGTGTTCCTTGGAGCCCATACGGTGCTCGCTAACGGGGCTGTCTACTCTCGTGCTGGGTCTGCATTGGTGGCTATGACTGCTTCTGAGCATCACGTTCCCGTCATAGTCGCTTGTGAAACATACAAGTTTAGTGATCGAGTTCAGCTAGACTCTTTTGTCACGAATGAGCTTGGTTTGACATCAGAAGTCGATACTCCAGTTCGTGATCAGGGTGTGGTGGAAGACACGAAAGTTGCCAAGGATACCAAAACTACTAAATCTGGGACAACACTAGGCGCTGGACTAAGAGAATCACAGGTCATGAAGCTTAATTTGTTGTACGATGTGACCCCGGACAAATACATCACACTTTGCATAAGTGAACTCGGCTCGCTTCCGACAACAGCCATTCCATTCGCAGCTTTGAGTGAGCAAAATGCTTAATAATTGTCGTTGAGCAAAGATGAACAACTACCATATCGTCATCGCTGCTTACATATCATATTACCATATGCTGATCCAGAGGCAGATCTGGAGCTCTACAAGAACACAGTTTAAGAGATCTTGTGGAGCAGAGTCTTGACACAGCAACAAGAAGTCATTTCCCGATCTAGGTTCTGAGCATTTCGCTGGTTGTGGGTACAATCACAGGTCGCCGCGAACCCTGATATCTTCCTTTACAGCAAGCAGCAGTCGAGTGCTCGCCTTGTGCCGAGAAGTCCAATTCTTGCTGTTGTCTATGGCTGCTGATATGAGAGGAGAACAAATGAAGTTCTCGTGTCATTTCTACTCGACAAGCAGAGTGCATTTCAATGTGATGCAGCACTGAGAAATATGCATACAGAAGTATGTGATAAAATCATGTGGCAAGAATGATAGCATTCTATATGAACGACGCAAGAGTACTCTCTTCAGATATAGATGGTACATCGAGGCATCACAAAGAAGCAAATTTGCCCGAGCTACAGAGATGTTTCGGAATTCCCGAACAATTTAGTTCCCCCCGCATCCTGCCTGCTCCACTTTACCACCTCAAGATTGTTGATTCATGAACTTACAAACATATTTGTGTACCTTTATCCCATATTGACGTTGCACAGAACCCTCTTTGAGAGAAACAAACATCATGTCCGACTCGCAGTCACGCTTGAAGCTCATAACGAGTCATCTTGGAGGTGCACCGGCCACCACGTTGAAGGACAAAGTATGCATCATCACGGGCACAAACTCGACAATCGGCATCGGTGCTGCGACGGCCAAATTGTTTTGTGCGAGGGGGGCCAGGGCGGTCTACGTATGTGACTACGAGTCGAATAATCTGTCGGACCTCAAATCGAACCTCAACAAGCTCTATCCAGACACAGACGTCGTCATTCGGGAATTTGATGCGGCGGACGAATCGGCGCTGGAGGCATGCATCAAGCACGCGACAGACACGTACGGTCGTCTAGACATTTTCTTTGCGAATGCCGGAATCGTGACGATGAACCTCGTCCAGAATGCGGACGCGGACGACTTTATGAACACGATGCGCGTGAATGCCCTCTCCGTCTTTCTCGCCATCAAGTACGCCAGCGACGCCATGAAGATCACCTCGTCCGCAAAACCAGTCGGCGGCGGGTCTATCCTCGCGACGGCCTCTGTGGCCGGTATCAGGTCAGGCGCCGGCTCGTCGGATTACTCTGCCTCCAAGGCCGCCGTCATCAATCTCTGTCAGACGAGTGCTTGGCAATTGACGGGCACCGGCATCAGAGTCAACGCCATCTGTCCCGGACTCGTCCAGTCCGGCATGACACAGGCGGTCTTTGATGCCGCCGCGGCCAGAGGCACCAGTGGCAAGATTGGACAACTGAACCCCACCAAACGACACGGCATCAGTGAGGAAATCGCACACGCCGCCCTCTTTCTCAGTTGCGACGAAGCCAGTTATGTCAATGGTATCGCATTTCCCGTCGACGGAGGACTCTCGGCCTCACACCCAGTCGTACCCGGCAAGGTACACTGATTTATCGCCACTAGACTAGCGGTTTGATTGAATAGTGGTGATACATGTATAAAAAGAAAGAAATGTCGGATCGTGTGGGCAATGTTCTGACGCTAGACACAATCTACCAAATATGTTTACATTCAAAATATGCCACATGATGCCAATCGCTGATTTTTATGCCTTGACCCCGTGATTGTCGCTATGCTTAAACCATTCTCCCACTGTAATCTCATGAATATGGGACCTCCAAATCGTCAAAGTCAACGACAGGCAGTCCGAATGCAGAAATCTCGTTCCCACTCTGCACGACCTCTGAAACGACTGATTCGCCGCTTACTTCTACTTCTTCTTCACCATTCTCAACATCTTCATCGTCCATATTAAAGGCGATAAAGTCCCCTCCAGTCTGTTCGGTGGACATGACATCCGCAGCTCTGCTCGATGGTATGATACTTTCGACCGCGGTTTGTACATAACCATACTGCCGTTCCAACTTGAGGTTGTCAGGGATCTGGGCATAGATATATATGGTTGGGTACTCAATGATGGTACGATGTCGCAAAACTTCCGCTATCGTCTTGTCCGCATCTACAATGGCATATGTCGGTGTTGAGCCTGGGAGATCTTCATTCCTGATGAGATAGTTCAATGTTTTGAGGTCTGTAGTTTTGTACGATTCGACCTCGTTTTCGATTCTGCGTCTGTAAAATGCCACTGCTTCCTCGATAGTGGTAGTGTCAAGTACACGATCACTGACTTTCCGTATCGTGCCTTCAAAGAACCACTCAATCGTCCAGCTCAATTGACCCTTCTTTGCGACCCACGAAGACTTGTTTGTCTTTGCTCGCTTCATTCCTCGCGGTGCCAGTTTCACCGTCACTTCACCTACGTCATGCGCTCGTTTGGCAAACGCTTTGACTTGGTTAAAGTTTCGCGACACGGGTGTGTTGCTATTGAGTCTGGCGGCATTGTCGAGATCTCGTTCAAGTGTCGTCAGAAAATTGTAGTCATTATTGATACTCGCATCATCAAATTTCGAACGTGGAATGAATGTCGTTTGATTTCTCTTTCCCGAGCAATTCGTAGCAATCTTGTGCTCTTTGCTGCAAGCTAAAGAACATGCGTTCGAGACACACGCTGGACATTTGTACTTTGCCGGAGACTGATGACAAATTGTGCACACTATTACACTCATTTTCTTTTGGACTATAGCATCATTGACCAGCAACTTGGTGTGTCCAGCCACGAGGTTGACGATACTTCAGAACAACTCTGTTTTGTCTGGAGATGAATGAATTGCAAGATGAAATTCACAATGATATTGCGTCAGGGCTTGAGCTCCTCCATAAATTTCTGTTCGCAACTATTCCCTCGAGATGTAGCAACATCTTGAGCGAGTGCTCTTGTGTATTCTTCAAGAGGACGACAGAGAGAGAGCATCCTTCCGTTACACCATGTCGGGCACGGGAGCAAGAGGTTTGCAGGAAGCCAAGGATGCCATGAACTCGTCTTCAGCAGCGGCCGCCGAAGCAGCTGATCCGTACAAGGCAGTGAAGGACTGTCTCGCTGGAACTGCCGGGGGTATCGGACAAGTCTTGGCAGGTCAACCTTTCGACTGCATCAAAGTACGACTACAGACGACTTCGGGTGTATACTCTGGTGCGCTTGATGCCGCCACGAAAACCTTCAAGAATGAAGGTCCGAAAGCATTCTACAAGGGCACGCTCACTCCACTCCTCGGTGTCGGCGCATGTGTCTCGATCCAATTTGGTGTCTTTGGTGCCATGAAGCGTTACTTTGACGCCAAGAATCTCGGTAGCCCCTTATCGAATGGTCAACTATATCTCAGTGGTGGTTTGGCCGGAGCCGCCAACTCAATCATCGTCGGTCCAGTCGAGCACATCAGGATCAGATTGCAAGCCCAGTCAGACAAGAACAAGCTCTACAATGGTCCATTGGACGCAGCGAAGAAGATATATGCCAACAGAGGTCTCCGAAGTGTCTACCGGGGTTTCGGACCTACCCTGCTCAGAGAGTCCCATGGTACCGGTATCTATTTCTTCACTTACGAGTCTCTGCTCAAGTGGGAAATGACCACGAATGGCAGGAAGAGGGAGGAGATACCGGCTTGGAAGTTGTGCATGTTTGGTGCTGCCGCTGGTTACTCCATGTGGTTGACTGTCTATCCTGTCGATGTGGTAAAGTCCAGGATGCAGACCGATGGTTTCGGATCCAAGCAGGTCTACAAGAACGCCCTCGATTGCTTCAGACAGACCGTCGCCAAGGACGGTGTCAAAGCCCTATTCCGTGGGTTCAGCCCCGTTCTCGTCCGTGCAGCACCTGCCAATGCTGCCACGTTCCTGTGCTACGAGTACTCGCGAAGCACAATCTTCAAATGAGCAATCGACGTACACGGTGAAATAGACAAATTGATTGGGCACGCTCAATCACACTGAGGAATTTCTGCATTTGCAATCTTGTCCAGCAAGACTTGGCATTCTACTTGTATAGTACACTTTTAGACTGTATATATTTCATTAATGATCTGTTTCGGTCAATGTCGTTCTCGAGCTAGTGGCGGATTGTGTAGCTTTGGCGGTGTAAAACGAGTTCATGCTCGTCATGTACGACTCATGTTGCATGATTTCTGATGGACGGGCAGGCTTGTTGACTTGTTCTCTGGTATCATTTTTCCCAAAGTGCCCATTTGCTGCCTTTCGTGGTTCATCGTCGCTATTCCTTCGGGATCCATTGACAGAGTGCCCGAGTTGAAACCGATCAATAACTATCGGTCCACTCCCAGCTCTTAAAGGAGAAGCTACGACCTGTACAGTCTTCCCAATACCAGTACGCCATATGCCTTGCTCGTACTCAGAATCGTCCTCGAAATCTCTATCAGTGGAGGAAGTCAAGTGCTCATCGTCCTCACTATCCTCAGTCGCGTGAGTCTGCATGGTCGCCGGCTCAGTGTCAGAGTCGTCCGATGTGATTACAGTCCGAAGCGTACTACCAGCGGACACTGGCCTCTTCAACGGACTCCGTATCGCGGTACTTGATACACGTGAGTTCTTACTGTTCCTCGAGAACGAACGTCGTACAACATCGTCTATATCGGCTCGATGAGAGACTAGCCAGGAGCCTTCGGAATCGAGTGACTGTAGAGAGTGTAGGGATTTTGTCGACTTTGGAGAGCTAGGCATGATACTGTCTGCAGTCGCTGGTGGTGTTGCCATAGTGCTTATATGATTCGGAGGCTTGTAGCTGAGTGTTGTAGAATGGGCCGTTGTAGCAGAGGATTGCGGAGGACTGTCAATAGGACTGTCAGCCGGCCGAATCGCAGCCGCAAGAGCCGGTGTCGAGAAGCTCTCTATTGGCGAATGCCCTTCTGATGACTGGTCAGATGGCATATATGATGTGTTCACAGGTTGTACGTCGACTCTCAAGTTTGGTTCTATGCGTCGTTCGGGACGAGGAAAGGCACCTCCATTGAGCAAGGGAGAGAAGTAAGGTTTGTCCGAACCATCTGGTGTTGCAGAAATGCCCGTGTGTTGTGTTGACATTCGACTATATCGTCCCTGACTAGAATCGTTCGTAGGCCGTGAGAAGTTTCTGGAGTGTGTGGCTCGTGTTGCCGGGCGAGGTGGCCCAGTACTTGGATCATAGAAAGCATCCGTTGGTATTTCCTCACCAAGAGCTCCGTGTATCAAACTATGCTGTGCTGAATAGGCGACTACAGGAGTGCCACCTTGACTTACTAGATCGTCAAATGTTTCGTAGAGAACAGAGGAACTTGCACTCATTGGTCTTTCATGCGATTTTCCATTTTCGGTCTGCCGTTCAACGTTGGTCGGAAACGTTTGCTGTGCACTCGAAGTATTTGCGACACGGTTGTTGTTTACTTTCTCAAGTGTCCTAGTACGATGTTGAGCCACATCATTCTCCTTTTTAGTTCTTGCTGTGCTAGCTCTCCTCCACAGAGAACTCCACGCTGTGGTCAAGAAACCACTTCCACTGTTTGGACGAATGAGATCCTGACGGTCCACAACTGCAAAGTCTGGGAATGATTGCCGATTGCCGGCCAAGAGAACCTCTGGTTCCCGTGGCACAACCTTGTCTAGTGAATCGGCATGCATGAAGGAATCGCCATCTTGCCAAGCAGCCGAGTTACCAGGTATGGCATCTGGAGTTTCTGTCACTAGCATCATCGGAGGCGGTCTGTGACTAGCTGAGGTAACTGGAGGCGTGAGGATGGTCTCCACGTCTTCTGTAGACGTATCAGACGGCTTTTTGACGTGATGCTCACTCGACGCAGATCTTTTCGGAGCTACGAGTGATGGAACTGATGGTTTAGGAACGGCTCGGGGAGATTGTGTAGCAGCGCTGCTGTCCTGAAGACGTCGACTCTCACGGGCGCTTTGCCTTCTCCTGCGTCGTCTCGAGTCTGTGTCGAGAGCATCACGTAGCTGATGAGTGTTCAATTCATCGGCGAGCTGATCTATGAAAGCAGACTTGGGTTGTCCTCTGAGCGTTGGTAAGTGACCATCTGGCATTGTTTCAAACTGAGGGCCACTCTTGAAATGCAGCTTCGGACGGCTGCTGAAGACGTCACTCTTGCGTACTCGAATCATTCGAGCCTGCGAGTTGCGGACTCGAGACGTGGTATCTGTCGAGTGGGATTGCCGCCTACCACTAGAGATCACACCAGTGTCGGAGATCTGCCGAAAATGAGAGTGGTCCTGAATTCTAGTGACGTCCGTCAATAGATCAGAAGCGAGATGATTTCGGCGCGAATCAAAGTCGAGATCGGATGGTCGACGAGAGTGGGCAGCTCTATCCCAGCTGATCTTTCGATTGCCCTGTATTGGTTCTCGGTAATTGCCGTTTGCACTACTGCCCTGAGATCTATTCTTTGCTCCGAATAGTCCCATTGTAGAGAGGTGAATTTGGGACCACTGACTATATGTATTGCAAGGCTGCTGCGGATCTGTAACTAGTAACCTTTGCAACGACTTTGAAGACCTCTAGCCAGCAGTGATGGTATCATTCCAGAGAAGCATAAGATCGCGCTGCGACTGCCGACATGAGTAGACAGAAAACTTGTGCAAGATGTATTTGAAAGGTTGGAGTTTGTCCAAGAGTGTTACGAGACTTTCCTTGTGGAAGCGCGAATCGCCTGCAGATCCTCCTTGAAGGGCTAAAGGTTGGCAACCTTGGAAGGATTCCACAAGTGATCGTTGCCTCTCCACTATTCATTTCCATCCGCTCGTGATGCACTCATCTCGTCTTACCAAGAGACCAGGCCAGGGCTGTCTGTGTCTATCTATTGCTGCAAACAATGCGAACCACTGCTGACAGGCAATTCTGTGCTAGGCGTTAGTCTGTACTATATTGATTTTTAGCAATTTATTGCAAAACATCTAGTTGTAGTGCAAGTCGTCATAACTCAAGCTTGATAATCACTCTGAGAGATCACTGGCTTGTGCAGGAGAAGTAGCACTCCTGAATGTCTGGTTTTGCTCTTTGAGCATCGAGATTAGAACATTTACATCATCATGACAATAGCATTTACAAACAAAGCGTGGGACTTGGTAGAGCACTATAGGGGTCCTTGTATCGTAATGAAGAATATCTTTTTTGAACACTCGGCTGGGAGATTTATATGCATATCTGACATGCACCCGTGCAAAAATATGTACTTGGTTATGCTCTTTTCATGACTGCATGACATTCATGCTCCCTCGATCTCATCGAATCCTTTCCAAATTTCTGCTTACTTGTGTGCAGCTGCAGATTGAGCCTTGGCAGCATCCTTCTTTGCCAATTCGGCCTCTTCCTCGAGCTCCAACTGCTCATCAATCTTGGCACCCTTGCTAGGCTCGTTTCCATGAGCTCTGGCAGCCTCGGTAGGAAGTGGCTTTGGTGCAGCTTCTCGCTCCTCCTCTTCTTTATCGTGTTTCTTCTCAGCCTCGACCCGGTTGGCGAGTGATCGCTGGTCCTTGTTGTCTACATCGACATGGGACTGGTTCTTTCCCTCATCTTGCTAGCCACATTTAGTATCGATTCGTGACACTAGACGTTATGATTACTCTTGGAGTGTCTGCAATGTCGGACATATCTGTTTCAATTGTATTGATCTGGAATCTCTGAACCTCTGGAGACGTCTGCTAAAAATGGAGCTGTTACACGAATTCGATTTGCTCAAGGATGTGTCCCAAGCATTAGCGAGCGTCACACGAAAGTTCATCAATCACGTGCTTCTATCTGACGGGATAACCTTGGAAGTACGACGTCATTGACCATACGCGTGAAGCTCAGAGCACACAAATGCACAAATACCTACACTACGTTACCTCGACAGGAATGGCAGTAGTCAATCATACAACAAGGTACAGAGACCTCCTTCCTGAGTCTAGAGCATATTAATATGTACAACGGAAGTGCTATGGTTGAAGCCACACGAGTGACAAGTACGAGATAGTGGCATATCCTAACTGAAATCGAAGTCAAGCACCATCGGAGCTTGTGGAGAAGAACAAATAATCCTTCACTCCCATTCGATTGTGGCCGGTGGTTTTTGACTTATATCGTACACACACCTGTTGACGCCGACGACTTCGTTCAGTATTCTGCTACTGACTTTCCTCAAGAATTTAGCTTCGAACTCGAACCAATCACATGTCATAAAGTCACTAGTCTCGACAGCCCTGAGGGCAATGACTTGCTCATAGGTCCGCTTGTCACCTGCAACACCAACTGCCTTGACAGGAAGTAGAGCTGCATAAGCCTGCGCTATTTGATCATACAGGCCAGCTGCTCTGATTTCTTGTATAAAAATTGAATCAGCATGTCGAGCGATTCGTGTTTGATCTGGTGTGATTTCACCCAAGATTCTAATGGCTATTCCCGGACCCGGGAACGGGTGACGACCAACTAGCTCAGCTGAGATACCAAGCTCTCGACCCATCTTCCGTACTTCATCCTTAAACAGTTCGCGCAATGGTTCTATCAATTTTAACTTCATGTCTTTGAGAAGTCCTCCAACATTGTGATGAGTTTTTATAGTTTGAGATGGGCCTTTGAAAGAAATCGACTCTATAACATCTGGATAAAGGGTGCCTTGGAGCAGATATTCGATCTTACCACCTGATTTCTCATCAATCTCCTTAGCGACTGATTCGAATTCACGAATAAACTGGTTTCCAATTATTTTTCGCTTCTGTTCGGGATCCGTGATGCCCTTCAGAAGACTTAAGAATCTTTCTGAAGCATCTTGGACTCTCAAATTGATTCCCAAGTCTACTGTCAACGTCTGATATACCTGCTCTGCTTCGTTGAGACGCAAGAGACCATTGTCGACAAGGACAGCGTGGAAACGATCACCAATAGCCTCGTGCATCAACTTGGCAGCAACGGTTGAATCAACCCCTCCACTTACAGCTCCAATGACTTCACCTTTGTCTCCAACAAGTTCTCGAATTCGTTGAATTTCAATCTTTGCAAATTTGGTCATGTTCCATTCTGCCTTGCATTTGCAAACACCTATCGCAAAGTTTCTAATAATTGCAACACCATCTTTAGTATGAGTCACCTCGGGATGAAATTGTATTCCATACATTAATTTCTTCGAGTGGGCGATAGCGGCGAACGGCGCATTCGTTGTTTTTGCGACAACCTCGAAGCCTTGTGGAAGATCTCTCAGTTTGTCCCCATGAGACATCCACACCTCAATGTTGGCACCCAAGCCGTCAAACAAGCGGGTGAGCTCAGGCCTTTCTTGATCGTGCTCAAGATTCAATGTAGCATGACCATATTCTCTGTGAGTTCCGGCTCCAACCGAAGTATTGTCTTGGTGATAGGCAATTTCTTGCAATCCATAACAGATGCCTAGTATAGGCAACCCGAGGTCGAATACAGCATCCTCAACGTGCGGCGAACCAGCCTCATACACCGAATATGGCGAGCCTGAAAAGATAAGCCCTTTAGGTCGCAGACCTTTGATTTCGTCCAATGTCGCAGTGCAAGGTAGCATTTCTGAATAGATTCCGAGATCCCGAAGTCGTCGCGTGATGAGATGTGTGTATTGTGAGCCGAAGTCGAGGATGAGGATCGTGTCGAATGCAGCAGCAGGCGGCTCTGGGCCAGAGCCCACTGATTCTTTCTCAAGATGACCCAACGACATGGTACCTCGGACCTGGCAGGTAACTCAAGGTGAGATGAAGAGAAGATCTACTTCAGAAGCTTGAGCAAGCGGTCATGGCCATATCTATATGAGAGTCGTCGCTTCTGTCCAAGAAACTGTATTCACCACATCCTGAAACAAAATTTGTGAGGAGCTCTTACACAAGAACAAGTTCACTTTTATACGATAGAGTCCGAGCATTGGCTCGTGATCGAGGCAGCTGAGTGAAACTTCGAGTGAAGCTACTACGATGTCTTCCAGATAACCCTCGCTGCAGACTGCAGACACGAGTAACAAGGACTGAGAGAGAGGTAGTACTGTAATTCTCATTTGAAGTGTGCACCGTCTTGACCGGTCGCATACGACGAGATTCGATATAGAGCATCAAGTCAAGACTGGAGATCTGTCGTATACTGGCCGCATCCACCAACGAGCTTGGTGGCATCTGCGCTGAGACATGCCATCGACCAGCGGCGAGAACGGACACAGGCAAGAATTACAGTCTATGGTCGATGGGCTCCAAGAGATTGGACAAAGAATGTCGTCGACTGCTGCGGCGTGGATTAATCCGTCCTCATCCATAGTCAAGGACATCACTCCTCATCTCAAACGGCCATCCTTTCAGAAGCGGTTATTATCCTCGACCTCTCCGTCCGAGCTATTGCGCAGCAATTTATCACCCTCGGAGATCAGCTATAGACAAATAACGTATCTTCCCGACGACTTGTTGCGAGATATTCCCGAGGATGATGGCACACAAACTTATTCATTGTTCCAAGGATTTGAGGCTTCCTTGCCAGACCTGTCTCGGAAGACAATCAAGACCAAGTCTACACATCGGAATTCGTCACACCCTAATGGTCGATCAAGGAGTGCGAGAACTCCTGACTCTGTGAAAGCCGAGCGTGAGAGAGACATCGCTGCACATGCACTGGAAATTTTGACTGTAAGAAAATCATTGGCGTCTACAGAGATCAAGGAAATCGATTCGAAACTGTCGACTCTCTCGACCATGAGAAATCGACTCATAGAAAAGCTTCATCTGCTCGAAATACAAGAGGCTGAGGCTACGGACGATTTACAGCTCATAGAGACTAAATTACTGGACTCGAAAGAACTCGAGGAAGTCGTCGAGCCATTCTCGGAGACTGCAACGGAGATCTCTGACACTTTTGATGAAGACGCATCGGCATTTCTTTCTCAGAGCACCTACGGCTCGTTGTCTAAAAGCTCAGCGAATAAGGCAAGAAAGCGAAAAGCACAAAGGCGTAGATCAGCCCCAATTCTGCATCAGCATTATGAGGCCGGTGCACAAATTAAGGCCTTTCCAGCTCATAATGAATCAATCACATCCCTCGACTTTGACTTTCCATTCGGGACACTGATCACCGCCTCTATCGATGATACAGTGCGTGTTTGGAATTTGGCGACAGGGCGATGCCAGGGCCTTCTGGAAGGTCATATCGCCTCGGTCAGGTGTCTTCAGTTAGAAGAAACACTGGTCGCTACTGGTTCGACAGATGCCAAGATCAAATTATGGGATCTTGGTGTCAGCGACCATTACGCATCAGTACCGCCAAGTGCTGTAACGAATCTGATCAACAAGTATCGCAACCTCAGTGACTCTGATGAAGAACGGTCCTCGCAAACCGCGGTCGATGGTCGAGAGCCCAGACACTCTGATCATAGTCAGGCTGTTGATTGTTGTATACAAACGTTGGATGCACATGTAGGAGAGGTCACGGCTCTACACTTTATCAATCAGACTCTCGTGTCTGGATCGCAGGATCGCACGATCCGGCAATGGGACATGACTACTGGTCGACTCTTGCAGACGATGGATGTGCTCGGATTCTCCGGCAGTGCCTGGACGGGCGGCTCGAATTCGTTTGTCAGCACTGGCGTCAAGGGCAGTGGCGACTTTGTTGGTGCGTTACAATGCTTCGAGCAGGGCTTGGCAGCAGGGACAGCCGATGGTGTGGTTCGGTTCTGGGATCTGAGGACGGGCGCGGTCGCTCGCGAACTGACGGGCCACACAGGCCCTGTGACTGCTCTGCAGTTTGACGATTTGCATCTTGTCAGTGGCAGTCTCGACCGATCCGTGCGCATCTGGGACCTGAGGACCGGGTCGATTCATGATGCTTATGCGTATGGCGAGGGCATCACCGATCTACACTTTGATGCGAGACGTATTGTGGCGGCAGCGGGCGAGCCTTACGCCAAGGTCTACGATCGGATCGACGGTCGACATTGGGGATGCGGAGAGGAAGATGTGACGGAAAGTGGTATAGTGAAAGTGGTGAAGAGTAAGGAGGGCTACCTCGTCGGGGGTAGGAGCAACGGCATGGTTGGAATCTGGTCCGTATGAGAACAGAAGAACGATTCCATGAATTGATGATTGAGCGTACGGCAGGCAGTAGAAAGTTGTTTGAACTCGCATAGCATCGCGTACATATGATACCCGTGAGATTAAACACCTCATGCTCAAAGGAATGGTACAAGGTCACAGACTAAATAGGAGTTGAAAGAAAATCGTGTTTCGAAAGTAAAAATTTCTCATTTGTCTTCCCTTCTATGCTTTTTTCATGGTCCATCATTCATCACCACTCATTATTATCGCAGATATTCGTGAGGTTCGAGACGTCTTTGTTCATTTCCAGTCCTTGGAGATGACGATGGCCCATTCGAAATCGAGGTGGACAAACTTGTCGTCGTCGATGAATCTGGACCGGGCCTTGTACTCGCCTCTGGCGAGCATACCGGAAGGTGCTTCTTCCTCCGCCAGTTTCTTGGTGTAGAGATCCTTGCTCGGTCCATAACTGCCGACCATCTCTTCAAACTTGTCGACCCGGATTCCCTTTCGCTTGACGACCTGTAAATACCGGAGTCCAGAGACGACTTCCCTCTGCACGCGGAATTGGAGGACCATGGCGTACTTGACGCCTTCCTTGATGATGAATGGTTCAGAAGCCAATTTGGCGACCGATCCAGGAGCAGAAAGGGAGACGGAAACGTCCGGCCGACCGTCCACTTTCAACGTGATATTTTCAATGAGTACTTTTGCCGGATTACTTGGGTCGTGAATGATGGGACCACCGCCCGCAGTGATGCCTAAACTCGCCTTCCATTTCGCCAGTGACTCGTCGTTGGCGTCCAATTTAGCATATTCCTCCACCGTCTTTTGTTCTCCCGTAGGAATGTAGCCGTTGTCAGTGTCTTCAAAGTCATCCTTGCCACCACCACTCATTCTTGCAATGTCGTTTCTTCCTATCAAAGTCGAATCAGATGAGCTCTCTGAAGGATCGAAGCGGCTGATGGGTAAGATGTCAATAGACGCTTGGTTTCAAAAAGGTAAACGATGTTCAAAACTCTCCGATTACGCGTTTTAGGTTCACGTGCAGGTTCAAAAGGATGATCAGTACTTTGTGATCAGTTCTTTGTTCTTTTCGGGTATTTTTGCTACTCATCGTTCAACACTATCATACCCTGGATCAAGCCTCTCTATATCATGGCTGTCTCGCAGTCCGAGAGTAATCTTCCAAGGGAAAATATCGAATGAAAGTCTTTCGCAGCCGTGGTAGCCCACAGACACGGAGCGATATCTAATAGACACAATCTTCGTTGTGACTAATCATGTTTGATAATCATCTTTGACCATCATCACCAGCTTCTAGCGACACCAGATACGACCTACCTGGTTCGCGCGCTGATCAAGTCTGGTGAGGCACCTCTGATACTCGGTTTTGTCCCACTCGTCCGATTCGATAGGCTCTGAATACTGTCATAATTTGTTGATACGGAAAGAGGTACCAAGGTTGGTAATACCTCAATCTTCATCCTCGTCACTACTGTCCTGCTGTCTACGGCGATTCAAGTTGCCAGGACCCAGGAGATCGTCCTCGTCATCATCCTTTTGTCCTTGACGATCTTGTGCAGGCAATACTTCCGCGGCCGTCTTTGAAAATGTCGCAGGCCAATAGTCCATCTTTCGCCAACTCTTCTCGTCGTGAATGACAGTCACAATCTCACCCGCAAGCTTATTCTCTCTTCCTCCGAATGCCCCGCAATCGACGAGGACGAAACCGCCTCTGCGGATCCACATGCTGTTGCGAAATTTAGGCGGTAACTCGACCATCTGCTGCGATGTCTTGTCTGACGATTGCTTCTCGGTAGAGAACGACAGCGGCATAGTGACGGTGTAGATATTGTTGCCATTGATGACTTCCACTCGTCCAATGGCTTGAGCAGCAGTAAGCTCGGCAGGCGGGCCGGCGAGCAAGGCTTGTTGTTGATTCTTCCTGCCCATGTTCAGTCTTATGGACTAGAATTTGCCATATCCGACATCAATGGACGACTCTGTAAGTGTTGAACGAGCTAGAGGACACTGATAGGATTTGTAGACGCTACTTGCAATTGGTTGATGCCCAAACCATAAAATTGCGGCCAAAAACCTCGGATTATCCGATCGATTTCGTACCACATTCGCGACCACACTTTTTTGAAGTCTCCGTCCTCCAAAAGCTGATAATAAATGAGGATGATTACAATCAAGTTGTTGAGAGCTGCGGGTACCAGATTTGCTAGGCATGGTTGAGACTGCGTTGGATAATCTTTCAATCTCTTCCAAAACAGCTTTTCCTGCCGTCTTGGGATATGTGGAACCAGTGACCAAAAAGTACAGGAAAGAGACACTATTGGATTCATGCATTTCTCGAATCGGAGGGCCTCCTGCTTGGCTCAAATCCGCGCCGGACTTTGACGAGAAGCTCATCATCTGTGAGAAATGCTCGAAACCCATGCGACTGCTTCTTCAATTGTTTGCACCTGAAGGTCAGGACAGGCCACATGCCTATGTTCGCCTCATCTACGTCTTTACCTGCGACAATGGCAAGTGTGCCTCTGCCGGTTGGTCGCCATCCTTCAAAGTGCTCAGGTCACAGAGTACAGAAGTTGACGTGAAGGTAGACCCAAAGTGGATGCCCGAAGAGTTCAGTCTGATGGAGATTATCAGCGAGGCAGAACCTCTAGACACATCTAGTGCATCCTCGAGTAAGACAAAGCCAGACAAGAATAAGGAGAGTGAGTTGAAGGAAGCAATGTCTGAAAATGATGGAAATGAAAAGTACGTCAAGGTGAAGGGCGACAATGCGTTTTACAAGTTCAATAAAAGGTTGGGCCTCGCTCCAGAACAAATCTTGCGATATCTGCGCAACGACAAGCTATTGGCATCGAGCGACGCCGCTACCCTTTGGATCTCTGATAAGGGCAAGTTGAGCGACAAGGACATTCCCGCTTGTGAACACTGTAAAGCCCCAAGGTCAATCGAATTTCAGATCATGCCTACCTTGTTGAGTTACCTCGACATTGACGATACAAAAGCAGACACGCTCGACTGGGGTGTCTTGAGCGTCTATACCTGCAATGACGCTTGCAAGGCTGCAAATACAGCTTTCGTAGAGGAAAGGTTGTGGAGGCAAGAATATGACATGAGGACGAGTATATTCTGAGCCTCGCTGAACGCATTGAGCATTTATTGGCAAGACCTAGCGAAGCATTGCGATGGCGATTACACATATTATCAATATTTTCGAGTTGGATTTCATCATTATTTCCTTCATTATGTCTTGTCATTTTTGTACATGCGGCCTTGTGGAGACCAGCCGTCGCGTCGTGTACTTTTGGGCCCCTCTTGCAATGCATATCGTAGACTAAATGGCAGACAAGCTTCATAATCACCCTGCTGATGGTCTGCCAGACTATAGAACTGTATTACGAAGACTGTCAAACATGCTTGAGCGAGACCAGCTCGGTCGAGTGTCAAAAACGTTCGGAAGTTTCGCCTCACTACTTCTTGAGCTGAGACTTTCGATACTTTTGGGGTATATTGCGTAACGGATCAGTGTTTGCCTTGCCGTGATACTTTTCATCGTGCTTCCTGAAGTGTTCGATATCCTCGGGGTGGTTCCACTTGCTCTCATCATCGTCGTCAGGCCCGGAATGGAAGACTTCGACGTGATGAATATCGAATTCAGTCTCTTCGTCTTCGTGGTGCCCTTCAAACCCAAAGTCTGGAAGTTCTCCACCTTTGCTTTTGAATTGTATCCACTCATCACGACTGATTTGTCCGGAGCCGTCCGTGTCGATGAGTTGCAGTACCTTGTCTTCGATCTCCTTGACTTTAGTCGGTGATATGTCCGTCTCTTTGTATGCGTCCTGCTCTTTATTGTTTTTGACACCATAGATAGAGGTCACGTCATCCCTGGTCCAGAAACCCGTTCGATCCAAATCATGTATCCTGAAAAATGCGTCATCCTGTAGAGTCAGGATGGCAATCAAGAGCAAGCTAGTATGAAACTCACATCATACATTGTCAAGTGGTGTTCGTTCTTCATGTGCTTATATTCCCAGGAATTCTCATTAACGACAGCATTGACTGATTGAAATAGAGCGAGAAGAGTGCCCATGGTCATGGTAAGTGCTAGATTACACAACATCTTTAGTGAGATTGAGATACCAAGACTGCACGGAGATTGATAATGTTTTGACTGTTGTATACTGTACCCAGTGTGTTATCAATTGAGAAAGTGGCCGTGCGCGTGGATTCGAGGGAGCTCAAACGAGACATTCGAGAGAGCTTAAAGACGCGAACTTCACTGCAACTCTTATGACGCCATCAGTCACAGACCTTATTCTCAATCTCAAGAAATGACACATTCGTAGACAAGACCCTTGAGGCTAATTTCATACGAATACAAAGCTTACGATGTCACGCCCGCGGACGGGCCCCAACAAGGCGCTAGTTGCAATCGGGATCGTCTCGTCAATCTGTGCTGCAACCGCGACATATCTCTATTTCTCGACCAATACAGCCTCTGTCCCATCTCTTCCTCGACGTCGGAAGATCATGATCTCCGCTGGGTCTGTGCAGGAAATTCTATATTTTCTTCCGCCGGACGCGCCTTTCGAGAACGAGGTTTACATCGCTCTATACGTTTCTGGGGACAAAGATACTGGCGAAGAGGATGTCTTACAGGACCACTGTTCATACTTACTCAGACATGAGAAGGTTGCTGGGTTGACACATATCTCGAGACATGTCTCGCCGGACGTGGTTATACTGCTACCCGGCATGAGCAGTGAGGTCAAGATTGACGACATCAAGGATTGGGTTGGCAAAGTGGCTCTCATCAGTGACGCCAGCTCTGCGTCTGCGGGCAATGTCTATCACTTTCCACCTCGTTCGACGTATGCCGAAGTGCTCAGCTCAGTGTGAAAGGCTCACTTCTTCGAAGTGATGGCAAAAGTCCTTGATTGACTCTCCATTGCAGTACGACCCAATTGTCTCTGCACACAAAGGTCAAAACTTGTCAGCGGCTCATCAGCACAGCCTGATGTGGTACAAGTACTACTTAGACAGACGTGACCATCGGAGTGGTTCAGCTCAGCACGCTTTTATGGTCGGAGACGATATCTCATATGCACCAACTCTCGTGGCTGACTTCAATGAGTCTCTATCGGAGATCTTCGATACAAACATCAGTAGTTCCCTTCCGGTTTGATTGTGGCAAATCTATTTCTTGTCTATTTTACATTCATGTGCATATATTCAGCTCGAGATCAAGTTGGCGTATATAATATGAATTGCGGGAGCATATTGTGCTAGGAGTGAATATAAGTACTTGTATAAACCTTCTTTGCTGGCCATGGGCCACTATCTATGCATCGATACAACGATTTGTTTCACTATTTCTTGCAAGTACTGATCTAAACACGTGACTACACCTTATACTACCTATCAATCATGATCAATGAGAAGACTTCCTCCATCACTTCAACTACTTCACTGCCTAGCGCCGGAGTTTTTGTAGTACTCGGTCAGTGTATCTTTGCAGGTCGAATTCTGCCACCTGCTTGCTGAGTGTGGTTTTCAATGGTACACTGGAGTCTAATGTCAAAACTTTCGTGATCATCTATATACCCTTATTTTAGCGTTCCCGCCAACAAGTGTCAATTGATCACCTATATAGTCATTGAAAATCTGCCTGGAGGTTGACGATACCCAGTTTTGCATGCAAGGAGGATTCTGTCGGTCTGTGCTCTTTGGTTGCATGAAACGATCGGCTTCTGGGAGTCCCATCTACAACTCTTCATCAATGTCTACAAAAATACCACAAATTTCGCTAGAGCCAGCAGAGAAACAACTGACTGATCTCTTAAGAGATGCTTCCAACACGATGGCTTTTTCAGATCCCGAGGTTGTAATCAGGTATGCCGGTGGTTGGGTCCGTGATAAGATTTTGAACAAGAAATCACACGATATTGATATTGCCATCTCATCCATCTCCGGATACCAGTTTGCGGTACAATTCGCAGCATACTTGACGACGAAGCATCCAGAGTTGAAGACTGGCACCATCACCAAGATTCTCGCAAATCCAGAGAAATCTAAACACCTGGATACGGCCACGAGCAGATTTCTAAACCTCGATTTGGATTTCGTGCAGTTGAGGACGGAATCATATGGGTCTACAGACTCTCGCACACCGGACGTCGTCGACGTCGGGACCTTGGAGGAGGACGCTGAACGTCGAGATTGTACTATGAATGCGCTCTACTACAACATACACAGCATGCAGATTGAAGATCCGACACAACACGGTTTGGACGACCTGACAAAAGGTCTGATCCAGACACCATTGGCCCCTGAAAAGACATTTCTCGACGATCCGCTGCGAGTGCTGAGATGTATCAGATTCGCCTCTCAATTTGACTTTGAGATTGAAGAGCGCACGTTTGAGGAAATGGCCAACATTCATGTCCGTCGCGCACTCAAGCATAAAGTCGTCAAGGAACGGGTGGGCATCGAAGTGTACAAGATGATGAAGGGTATGAATCCGGCAAAAGCCATCAGGGCATTACATTCTCAAAAGCTCTATCAAATCGTCTTTCAAGACGCCGATCCCGAGCAAGAATTCCCGTACTTTGACTATGGACTCGTCGAACGTGGAATTCGTCTACTCGATTCATCACCGTCTCTTCGTCAACACTTGTCTGAATACGAGCACGACGGACGACTTTGGCTTCTCCTGGCTCTCTTGCCGTACTGTCGAGAAATGAGACCCGTGCCGAAGAAGAAGGACGAGGAGGAACCTTTGGGATGTGTCGTGATTCGAAATCACTTGAAATTGACGAGCGCGCTCGAAGGACTCGTCAAGGCCACTTTTCCACCTCGAGAAATCAGCGTGACGCCAGACTCCAGTCCTCTCGAATTGGGTAAATTTGTACGATCGCTCAAAAAAGACTGGAAACTGGCGCTCCTCGTCTCCTTTTTGACAGCAGAACCCGATGTGGGAGAGATCGTCACGACGGACAAGCTTGTGGGTCTCTTGGATCGCATCACGGAATTAAATCTCGACCAGGCCTGGTCAATGACGTCCTTTATCGACGGCAAGAAAATCAGGCCGTTGTTGGAGAAATCCAACGTTCACGTCAAGGTCATGAAGGAACTCGTCGAACTGGTGATTGAGTACAAGATTGAGGATGGAGATATTACCGAGGCGCAGGCACTTGAGAAACTCGTCGAGTATCTCGCAAATCGTCCAGTAGGACCAGAGGGATGGTAACTGGTCCATCCAGCAGGAACATCACAAATCACTCCAAGCTGCACAATATCAGCAAATGGTGTGCGTCACAAATCTTCATCTAGAGGTACTGCATCTACAAGCATACTCGAAAACTTTACTTGTAGACTCTTGTCATCGAAATTAGGAATGGCAATCCCATCGAGACACTCTTCCCGCGCCGCACAGATGGTCAAGATGATGGCCAAGACTGACCAGAGATCCTGCTTCGCATCGAAAAAGTCCAGCGCGACCAGCGTTCTGATTGGACCCGCCGCATCACGAACATTCAATGCCACAATCACCACTCGTGGTCCACAAATGGCTAGTCCGTAGACGGTCCTCGACAATGCTCGTTCGTATGCCATCATGTTTTCATCATCAAGGTCTCGTGTACCACTCTTCCACAGTAGACCAGAGATGAATCCCCTCTTTGATTGTCGTTTCATCAACCTCGAAGCGGCATCTCTTTGCGTCTTTGCCATCTTTCGTAACTGATTCGTCATCTTGTCCGTCAACTGGTCGTACGCTTCTTGCGTATCCACCGCGTCGCCCTTTTTACCCAACGAACAGAGAGTCAGGCAGGACTCGAGTGCGTCCGGTCCCAATTGACCATCAGTCGACGTCCAGGTCATGTACCGCTTGATGCACGCAATCACGATTGATTCCAGCTTATACGACGCCCTCATCTGACGTTTCTCAAGACTAGAGTCCTTGAGTCGTTCCCGAACGTCCCGTCCCAAACACAGCAACTTTTCCATTGCGAGTTTACCCCTGAACTCACTAGAGGATCGAGACGACATTGCCCTTATCGGAGCATAGTCTTGATCCGATAGCGGATTCATGAAAAGTAACGGCGGAAGGTTGAGAAAGTCGAGTTGCCACGAGGTCGGAAAGAGAGGCTCTTGTCCTCTACGCTGAATTCTCTGAAATAGTGTCCTCAATCGAGGAGCAAAATCTGGCGGAAATTGCTTCTCACTTTCGTCGAGTGGAACATGCCTGATCGTCGAAGCAAGTGTCGTCGTACCTTCGAGCTGATCTATCGTGCGTTTCCGCAGCATTCTTATTGACTTGTATGCCAGGTTTCGCACCGCATATTCGTTTCATATACTAACGCATCTCATCCTGTTGCGAGGTCCGAGCACCATGTGGAGCCGAAGAGATGCACAATTTGGATATGTGGGACAAAGAGCATTATATCGCACCCATACGTCTTTTCAATGTGTTGGCACAATGAATAGTCCAGAACTTCTCGTCATAAGGAGTCTGACAGGAAATGCATTATGCTCATGACAAAATCCCTGTTTCTTCTTTGTTTTATTGAAAGTCCCCAAAGTCTTCGTCCGGGGCACTCTCTGCTAGAGTCTTTCTAACTTGTGCCGCAGTAGGAGGCGGAGCCAAAAAGGGTATAATACCGGGACTATCTGTCCTGGTCGGTGCGACGACGTGACTCTTGTCCTTGTACGAATCAGCTCAAAAATATGACAAACATCAGGAGATGACGTACCCCAACACTTATATTCAAAACTTGTCCATCCTTGAGAGAGTAATCCTTCACAGGCTCAGTGCGTTTCTTTGACGCCTCCTTCTCCGCCGTCGCGTGTTTCATAAAGTCCGACAATGCGACTTGAAAGTCAAAGCTGGCCTCTCGTTCTTCAAAGCCTATACCGAGATACGCCACCCGTTTATCCTGAACGACGCGAATCTGATAATATCGACTCGAATCTTGTGCTTTTTCCACTGCATGTTCGCCAATATACGGTGCGGACGCGAATAGTTCACCGCTTGAAGCATCCTCGATACGAACGTCACAACTCGATGGTGTATCGTTTTGTCCATACGTTTGTACCACTCGCAACCGTCCCTTAAAGATTGGTTTCGCCAAGGAACCCCAGCTGTCTGTCCTAAAGCCTTTTCCTGTAGAGGCCGGAACGACGAAAACGTCGACATGTGGGCACACGAACAATATCGACTCGTAGTTGTCTTCCATGATGGTCCTGTCGAATTCTATCGAGACGAGATTGGTCGGAATGAAAAAGTCCACCGAATCACCTTCGGAATTGTTCTAGATAGATTGGCAATACTTGAATGAATATCATCATTCGCGCAGGAATTACAAAAGCTGTCGTAACTTGGTTTGCTTCCGTAGCTTGGATTCCATAAATCCGGCTCCGCAGTCGGACTTGTCATACGCAAAAAAACACAGAATCGAACTCGGTGAAGCAATTTGACATGTTTGTGCTTGTCATTCCTATATACATCTTATAATACTTTTCGAGCCCTGATACGACCAAGTTGAACATCACAAGTCAATCAAGCAGTGGCCGAGACGTGCTTGAAGCCTCGCGCAACACATTCCTCCAACAATTTAGGTATCCTCGACGCCTCTACTGGTCCAGTAGCCAAATTATTCCCGCCTGTAATGATTCTCCTGCCCGAAATCTCCACGCAGCTGACAGTCTTGACATCACCTGGTTCGAATCTGACGGCCGTCCCAGCAGGGACATCTAATCTCTTGCCGTACGCCAGACCTCTATCAAAGGATAACGCCGGATTGGTTTCCACCAGATGATAGTGCGAGCCGACCTGGATCGGACGGTCACCAGTATTTGTAATCTTGATTCGCGTACGCTCCTTGCCGGCATTGAGCGTAATCTTTCCTGGCCTGACACGGATGGCGCCCGGCTGGTTGTCTGGCATGTACTCTTTCGCATCCCACAACTTGAACATTGAAGCGTCCGGAATGGGCAGAAAACTGCCGCGAAGGGCCTTCTCGAGGTCGCCATCGTCCGAGCAAATTGGTTGATGGACCGTCACCAGATACGTCCCGTCCTTGAATGTGCCCTCTACCATAATCTCATGCAGACCGGCCACGACAGACGGCAGGACGTGCTTGCGGCCCAGCATCTTCTTGCCCTCATTCATGAATTGTGCCACCGAATGGTTCCCATCTCTAATCAATTCATGTAATTGAGATGCAATCAAAGCAGTCGCCTCGGACTGATTGAGCTGAACGCCTCTGGCCAGTCTTCTACAACAAGACTTTAGCTGCTGGTCTCGTATTGTCAGCTCTGGCACTTACCTCTGTGCCAAATGTCCGACCTGGGCAACAATCAGCTTGTCGTGCTCGCGAGGCGAAAGATGCATCTCCGAAACGGAAAAGATGATTTAGCCAGGCAAGATTTATATCGCTGTTGACCGCCAAGGGTAACTTGCAATAGCAATTACAAGCATCTGTCGCTAGCGCTGAATAAAAGACGAGATGCAGAGCGCAATCGAGGAAACTCGGCTAGATAATCGGCTCCACATTATTCCACAGAGGTTGGATGAAAATTGGCTGAAGTGGCTAAAATCAGATGAAGGAACATCCTTCCAAGCTACTAGGAAACATACTGTAGGTATCATAGAATAATCTATTTTGCATAGTGATAACCAAGTCGCTGTCGCAAATGCCATCTAGATATAAAAGCGTTTCGATACACATCGACCAAATTAGATCTGCTGAATAAAAGCTTCCCAATTCATACAGGGGTTTTTTTACCATGACCTGTGATTTCCTTCTTCTTTAGAACCCTTGCAATTGTCTACATCAAGCCTCCATTAGAGACCCATCGCTTGTTTACTCTTCTCGTAGACGAGATACGAAATGGAAACTGAAGGAATGACCTTGAGCAGATTAGGCAAAAGACCTTTCCATAGTCCTCGGTATCCTTCCTTTGCAAGAGTCTTTCGAATGACATCGGTCGGCCCAGTATACGTCTGCGGATGTGCTTTCGTACCCTGGGCCTGCAAACGGGTACGTAATAGATTCAGGGGATAGACGAGCGATGCACCAAAAGCACCACTCGAGGCCCCAAACGTCAGTACCAAGTAATTGGGCACATCCACCTCAGACTCCTTGATCTTCAAACGTTTAGCTTTTCGCTTGATATATCCTCGCTTGAGCATCTCAAAGGTGCCGAGGTCGATCGATGAGTAAGGCACGATTCCGACGATACCCAAAGGCAGGCCGCGATAAAAGCTTCTTATTCCTCCACTGGACCACATCTTCATAGCAGTGCTACGAATCATGGAACCATTCTCACACGAGCCCGTCTCGCACTGCACTCTAAACTTGAGCGTGTCTATCGGATATACAGAGGCTTGCGAAATGGCTCCGGCTATACCACCGGCTGCGAAGCGTGAGCCAGTGCTTAATTCGTCGGTGCCCGCAGTGCCAGCAATGAATCTCTTGGCGGCTTCGTACGAACCAAACTTTATCGCTGATTCCGGAAAGATCTTGATGACATTGAGTCCATTACCGACAAAGAATGATCGTATGCCACCTTGAGCATATATATCAGCCAGAGCACGCGCTATGGGCGCATGCGCCAGATCTTTCGCCAATGTGCCTTGTTTTGCAGCCTCGAAGAGGGTCGTGTCTGTCGACGCGATCAAAGCGACCTTGAGCCTGTCGAAAGGGGCTGTGGTCGTTCTCGAGACAGCCCCAGCGATACCACCGGCCAGGAAGAAGCCAAGGTTGTGTAGATTTTCATCACTAATTAGAATGTCTCCTTCTGATGAGACCTGATGTATAGAATTGTAGTAGAGGAAGATGTTTTTGACATCGGGTAGTCGTTCTGGCAAGAAGAGCAGGAAGTCTCTCCACTCCTCAAAGGTGATGTAGCCGTCGTTATTCATGTCCATGGCTTCGAAAAAGTCATTGATACGTGCATCGGTGTGATGCACGCCGGCTTTATGGAGAGCACGTTGTATCTCGAATTTCTTCAACCTCCCTTGATTCAGCACGTCGATTTGTTGAAATAATCGTCGCAGCTTATCCTCAGTTTCCAGGACAAAGACCTTGAATTCTTGAAAGGTAATGATGCCACTATTCCTCAGTCAGTCAAGGCACAATTACGGTGTATAAGTACACACTCTCGTCCACTGTCAATGTGGTCAAACACCTCTTGTAGCAAGGTATCGGCAGATTCTAGCGGATGTCCTAATTCACGCAGACCCTGCCGCAGATCGTCTATGGAGCATATCTTTTGTTGGTTCTTGGTGTCGAGTGTTTGGAAGAGCTGCCGGATCCTCGCATCTCTACGTTCGTTCTGGGAATCATTCATATATTCTTCATCGACAAGGTGCCGTCTGAACGTTCAGAGATTGCACTGCTATACTTGCTGTACGACGTGAAGGCCAAGAAAGGACTTTTCGTTGTGAAGGACCTCAACTCTTGTCACAGCGGTGTATAGAGAGTTGAGTGCAATTGCATTGCTTGTGTTCTCATTCGCTCGAAGGCGTCAAACTCTCCCGCGCTCCAGCAGTGTAGGAGCTCCTCTACGGAAAATAGAGTCGGCGGAAACTTAAATTCCATAAACGGCATCTTCTGCCGCCCATGATCGCCATCAGTGGATCATCTCCAGACTACCGATGGCATCTACAAGTACTGGGGTTTCATAAACGACCGGAGAAGACATATACAGATTCCTTATCTTGTGTAGGATTGAGAATCATATATGTAGCCGGTTCCACCGTGAAACAAGTGACCAATGATAGGAGAAGAAGTGTGAGAAGTGATATATGGCTGCCTTTGCAACCTCATCACAGAGGTTCGTGACGCATCGTGAAGGAGAAAAGACATTTATGGAGACTAAGATTCACACAGGTTACATTGGACCGTGCCTGCGGAAGACTTGGACTCTATGCGGGCACTCGATCTGACGTACATGTCTCGAAACGAGTACCGAGTTGTACAAATGTACATTTACGGCCGTAAGTCCTCCATCGACCACGACTAATCACAACATTGGGACTGATTGGATGTTTCTGCAGTGGTCAAGATATTGTCGACCAAGCTCAACTTGCGACAACAGGCAGTCTCAACGGCGATGGTCTATCTCTTGCGCTTCTATACAAAGTAGTGACCCTCTACTTCAGTCTGCCGGGACACTTCGAGGCTAACGTTTTCCGTCAGGGTCGCATTCATAGAGACAAACATATACATGGTCATCGCCGCCGCCGTCTACCTCGCATGCAAGATTGAAGAGTGTCCACAACACATCAAAGTCGTCACGACCGAGATTCAGACCATATGGGGACTCGGCAAGGTCTCTGGAGAATCGCAAAAGTTGGCGGAAGCAGAATTCTATCTCATCAATGAACTAGACACCTATCTCGTCGTCCACCATCCCTACAGGATCCTCGCCACCATCGCAGAGACACAGCAAGACTGGCAGACCGTCATTGACGAGGCTTGGTATGTCCCCTCCCTTCCATTGCGATTGTCAATTTTTAGAGAAGAGGCACTGACGTTTATGGTGTAGGATCATCGTCAATGACGCGTACAGCACCGATATTCCCCTGACCTTTGCACCAGACGTCATCGCCTACACCGCCATCTTTCTCGCCATCTCCCAACGACGAGAAGTAGTTCCTCCAGTGACTCTTCCCCAATCCCTCGTGCCCGCAGGCATCAAAGCCACAGACATCACCCATTGCACACAGTCCTTTCTCCAATTCTGGCTACTCAAAAAGTCTGCAAAACTCAATCCCGAAGCGATCCTCAAGCGAGCCAAGGATGCTCTCGTCAAGTCCGAGTCTGGTGCGCACGAAAAGGCGCTCAAGTACAAAAAGTACAAGGAAAAGATTCAGGCCATGCAGAAAAAATGAAAAGGCTGAAGCATCACGTCAAAGGGTTGTTTGATTAAAGAGCAAAAGGAATGCTCGATTAGGATCTGGCTTGTGTATGCATTACTGTACAGAACTGATGTTACATGATGTATTGCCAAAAAAGCTGCTCACAGGGCAATGCGCATGAACTGATGGGAGGGCTGTGCTCACAAGGGACATTCGCTTCTCGATACCGCAAATGTACTTCAATACTCCCCTTCATTTTTCCGCCTCCTTCTCTCCGGCTCTTCTCGTCTTTTTCATCTCGTGTATCAGTTCATACAGCGCGGACTCCAACTTCTCCATTCGAGCATGGCCACCCTTGACTGCATTCTCGATACCGTCCACTCTGTTCATGACAATGCGTGAAAGAATGTCACCATCAATACCGGCGTGATCGGCAAGCTGTGTCGCAAGCGAGCTGGAGTACTTGTCCATCTCTTCCGTTGCATCTCTATTTCGCTGTGGTCCCGCCGACTTGATCGATTTGGGCACTGATCGAGAGAGGTTATTCGTAGAATGCTTCGATAGTGGTGGTCCTAAGCGATTGCCTCGGGCACCACGACTCCATGAGCCAACCACGTTGGTCACAGAAACTGGCTTTCTTGCTTTGATTGTGGCCTCACTTTCGCTACGCTTGTGTTGCAAGCCCAAGGATGCCTTCTTCCGTAAGTTTTCTGGCGTGGTCGTTACGTCCGTATTTTCTCCGGAATCTTTGTCATCTGCATCTGGTTCGCTGTCATCTACAGACTCCTCTTGTATCGCGTACTCGTCCATTTCATCGTCACCAGAATCATTCTCACGTGCACGGACCTCGCTATCCACGAATGAATCTTGAGTTGGTCTACGAATTGGACGAGAATGAAAAGGCTTGCGGGTGGTTTGTGCAATGGACCGGGGCGAACCAAGCACGGAGGCAAAATCTTCTGGATCTGATTGTGCTCCTGCGTCACTAACAAGTCTCGAGGTACGTAAGGATGACCTGTCTCTATGCGCGATCGAGGGGTATTGACGACTCGTCAGGTTTGCTGTTGTATTCCTTTTCGGTACGACGGGGCGTCGTGGAGGGCCGCCATCGAAATAGCTGACCTTTCTTTGATGGTCGGGACTTCCGTCACTAGGTGTCGGTGCGCCAGGCGAGAATACTTCTTGAGGCAACTTGGTGACCCAGTCATTGGTTCGTCGCTCCTCGACTTTTCCGTACATGTTCGGTCTTGTCGACCCATACAATTGCGAACGATTGTTAGTCTGAGCACTGTCAAAGACTTGCTGCAGAATTTCTGAAGTATTTTTCTGTTGAGCATCGGACTCACGACGATTCCTTCGACCAAAGAAAGCCGCTGAGATGGATCTTTGATGTCCATCGCCAAGACTCACACCTCTCATGGTATCGTAGGAGATCGTCCTGGACATGAGATCTTGAGGAAGGAAAGCTCGCGGTCGCAGGTAGAATCGCTCGAAGATATAGATGGCTGCAAGCATTGGGAAATGTAGGAATTTGATAAAATATCTGTTCAGTCTGATCCACTTTGCTCGTGGCATGACCAGAGCGAGTGGTGCAAGGATCCATTCGACCAGATTCAAGGGTGCCTGATAAAAGAAAAGTGCGTCTGACTTCACAGCGAGTATTGTGTTGAGCGCGAACAGGTATTGATGTTCCTCGTGGGCATTTGCAATCACACTAGCAAAGGTCGTGGATAAGACAGAGACCAGAATAGTGACCACTAGATAATTCGTGTTGACCATGAAAGTGATCAGGAGAATCTTTCCAATCCAATTGATTTCTGGTAGCAATGCCCAAGCTGCTGGTGAGAAGCCAAAAATCAGTTGTAACAATTTGAATGCAACTTCTCGGGCGGTGTACAAGTTTCTGGCAAATGCTAATGACAGCGCCAAGAAGAAACCTGCAAAAAAGATAAGGATAAAAATGAGAGAAGTGATCAGGTCGATTGCCATTCTTTGAAAAGCGATGAGCATCTGCGAGAACTGTCTCGTATGGTCTATCACAATTAGATTCATGTGCAACGAGATAGACATCAATGCATACCCAATGCCGAGAACAGTCGGGGTGTGAGAAAGACAGTGTTGACGGCGAGCAGATCGTATGCGAAATATTGCATATCGGTTCCTTGCCAATAGAGTAGACCCCAGATTCGCAAAACAAAGAATGCAATGAAGAAGAGTAAGGTCAGCATATCAAACGAATTCCACAGATTAGAGAGGAATAGGGAAGACCCGGTATCATTGAGCCCGACAACTTCCTCCAGCATGAAGCCGACTGCATACACAATCATGATGATTTCGAGAGGCATGATCTTGATGCTTCGCTCAATGAGGACGGCGATGACAAGTCCTAACAGGATCGCGAAAGATATGGTCTGCATCCAGTGTCGATATCGAGGCACTCGCAGCCTAGACAATTTGAATATGGATGCTTCCCGAGCATCGTATGTCGATGCAGCCTTCCTCATCTTGTGTGGTAGAAGTTGCGCATCCTTGTCGCTGGCACCATAGAAAACGATATTGCCCTTCCAGATGTTCTCCAAGACCTGTACGACGAGGGGTGATGCAAGAAACTTCTTGCACATGCCTTTGATGGCAACCTCCAATGCCGATATCCTTTGAGATCTTGCCACAATATCGTCCGCATGTTTCGCATTGCCCTTCAATGGCCAGAAGTCAAAGGTAAGCACATCTATTAGCTCTCGTGGGGAAAACTCCTTCAGGTATTTGCAAGCCAACAATTCACACGCCATTGCACGAGTACTGTTGACCCCAGCACGAGCGGTGTCCTCTTCTGCTTCTTTCAGAAACTGCGCACAATTGGTCAAGAGACAAAAGATGACCGCCCGTGAACCTTTCTCTCTGCATTTGTTGAGCAAGGGTCGTACAAGGAACGAGTTGAGTTGTGGTGACTTGAGCTGCTCCCATGTCAGACTCGTGTCCACGGCCGATGTGATGTCGCCCCTCAGTGCATGTGTTATGGTATAGACTGGGATGTCGTCCATGTTGTCGCTCTTGCTTCCCAAGAGTGGATTGATTTCCAAATCGCGTGCTCGAACCGCATCCATTGTACGATGTCCTGGAACAAGCACTCGCTTGGTCTACTGTCCTTATGTGCTCTGTTATATCCTGCTGCACAGAGGGTTCAACAGCTGCGTTTCCCTCTCTCGCCTAGCCATTGAGATCTGAATGGTTTGCTGGGACGTGAGAAGAAGATGGATCGTGGCCTCAAGTTGAAGTGTTGTAAGCAAAGCATATGGGAGGTCAACACAAAGCAGAAGAGGCTCGTGTGCAGCAATTGTGGAGAAGGACAGAAGGGGTGTTCTGGCAGGTGGAAAGGACAGACAGGAGGCGATCAGATGTGATCAGAGGAGGTGAAGTGGTGGTGGTGCCCTTCGCTCTCCTGCTGCTGCAGTACCAGTACTACTCTCTTTGTATCTGTAATGTCTATCAGACTCACATTGCACGAACAAATACACTAAAGAGGTCCTTGATCGATGCACTCCATTAAACAAAGTCAGGGCAGAGGTGGGCAAGAGTCTTGACTATCATATGTGATCGCTCGTGGTTGATCCTTGTAAGCTCTCCAGTCCCATAACCTTACATGACGATCCATCAAATCTGGTCCGTGACCACAATTACCGCTTGTATGCTCGGTGAGTCCGGTCGAATTCGCTCTTTAGACACAGGTTGGCTCCAAAATTCTTTAGTGACTACAATCGCCGTAGAAGAGTTCAGCAAGTGCAATGGATCCGGGACAATATACTGTTATTTTGTGGTCTATGCACAGTACTATAAATTTCGTATGGACTTCAAGAATGTGACCGTCTTCGTACAAAAATGACTATTCCCAACCAACGTCCCGCCGTAGTGCTACTTCTTACATTTGTCCTTAACCATTGAATCATGTGGCCTGTACTCGCTCCAAAAATCCTGCCATAGAATCGTAATGATTTGTATACATCAATTTGGTGGCTCTCTCGAGCATCTCGCTTCGTGTCATCTCCATTGTTGGACGTTAAAGTGATTTTGGTTTGGATTTACAATGGGAACCGCATTGTTGCCGCGATTCTTTCTTGAATTGTATCGGCCATTTCCAGAGTGCTGGTTGCCATGCTGACCATGCTGTTGTTGGGCATAGTTATTCATCGGCAGTGGGAGCGATGGTTGCTGAGGTGGTGAGCTAACTTCGCTGCGACCTGACCTGGCCGACAGGGATGATTCAGCATAAGCCGCGTTCAATTCTTCCGCGGTCAGACATGGATTCCACTCAATATCTTCGTCAGAATCGAATGACCGTGCAGATTCGTATCTCAATTTAGCGTCTAAAGAACGGGTCAATTGCTGTGAGGAGTGATATAGCACGTTAGAAGACTCACTCTGCACAGGTGTTATGCCAGAAGCTGAATGTTGTTGCTGCATGTTCCATCCATATGAACGGTCCATACCGAATGCGCTGATTACTGATGAAGAGAGGTATAGATGAAATTGACTTGCGTGAACTGGAGCCTGTTGTTGTAACGTGGTATCTTGAAGATGACGGGAATGATGGAGGGGGAGTGTCAGGGAGTGCGACGACCCGCCCTGCAAGCAGTTCCTGCCTTCTGTCCGTCCAAGCTGGGAAGCAGGGGCTGGTGCTTGATTGGCTCAGTATCGATGTGAGCTCCTTCACTTTCTGATCGTTCGTTTGATCACTTCCGCAGTGGTCAGCGCTGATTGGCTGCGATTCAAGAGTTGCGCTCTAATTCAAGCTGATCAAGTGGCAACCGACAAAGAGAGTGTTCCAAAGGTTGCCCAAAGCTTTGGGAATGGCTGGCTGACCTGCCTCTGCTTGCTGATCTTGGCCACTTTCTCCACACCTGACCACTTGGATGTCCAACCAGCTGCATGTGCTTGCCTGCCCACTGTAAAAGCCATTTAACTTACGGCAGCCTCCCAGCGTGAGAGCCATCAAAGTTAAGCTAAGGTGCAATCGATACCTAGAGCACATACAGTACATCGGTTTGCATAAAATATGCCGTAGATCTGGCTTCAAAGTATCAGAAAGTGTTTGAAATCAAGTTTACTCTGTGTGCAACAGATGTAGCATGGGCAACAAATAGTGTTCAGACCACTCACTACATGTAGTTGACACCAGGCACAAGTATCTAACAAAAGCCAGGAAGAGTGCATAGATCTTTCAAGCAGGTCTTTTGATAACCTCCAGGCAGTGGCAGTATGTATGCGGTATCATCACCTGTGCCTGAGCAAGCTCGTATCGTTTCTTATATGAAGATGTTATGCTATGGAAATAGTCTATTCACCGCGACATCATCTCTGCCAGTTCTCGGCGATGAGAACTTCGTGTCAAAAATGAGTGCATGATCCAAACCCATCAGAGCTGCAGATGATCATTTCTGAGCACATGCATAGGTATGTTTGCACGCTCAGTGTCATTCACAAACGCAAACAAGCATTCTATAAGAACTTGCAATCAACATCAGACTGTCCAAAGACTCTATACGTGACCAGGTGCGATGCACTCCCTGTTCTTTACACCAAGAAAACTGACACAGGATGAACACTGGGGTCAAAACGTTGTTTCACTTGTCAATAGCACGCTTGATCTCAAGATGGAGTACGACTCACCAATGTTACCGTCGCATAGGAAGGAGGAATCCAGGACTATCGCTGGCAACATATTGTCCCATGGTCACTTCGACGCTTCTGTTTCATCTTACCAGAGAGTTGACAATATACAAGACCCGCCTGATAAGAAGACAAGTCGAGGATGCGATTGGAAGTATCATCTGCAGTCTCTGAAGCATGAAATGGATGGTGAGAACTCTACGCAAAGGCGCAGCAGGTGTTCTCGAAGACCAGCTAACGGAATCACAACACATCAATCGTCGAGCAATCTCCCTGGACACACATTACATGCGACCCAACAGAACTCGCATTCACTAAGAATGCCCGATTTTTTTAAGCGTGTCTTCGCTCCTCCTACTTGTCTATTTCCTGATGTCAACTACGATCGTGTCGATCGTGAAACGTGGCGGACGAGAAGTTTGCGGGAGCCATCACAGTCTCAGCAATTCGCTTTCACGGAAGCCATTTTCTCCCAAGGACAGCTGTCAAGAACATATCCCATCACAAAACCCAGGCAAGCTCGCCAAGTGCTACCTTGGACATCGACAAACACCGTGGAACGTATTTGCCCGATATCTACCTCACAAGAGAAATCTCGGAGTCGTTCAGAAGGGGTTGAACGTGCAGACAGACTCGAGGAAGGTAAATCTCCTTTCTCGATCCAGCCTGATACCAATGTGTTGAATATTTCTGAGAGCCACTATTCTTCCAATTCCTCCGTCAATCATGATATCCGTGATTGTATCTCATCGGAAGGCTCAGAAACATGTAGATCTCGGCAGACCAAGCCTGTATTGCCTCAAGGTCCTGAGATGCACGTCGCTAGCAAAGTTCAAGAATTTCTCGACACTCCATTAGAGCTGCAGCCTCTAGATGCAGCACAAATTCTCCAATTATGTGAGGGCACTGATTCCTTGATAGGAGGACGCTTCCAAGCGGAAATCATAACAGCAGTCAGAGAAATGGATTCTTCCCGACGTACTAGGCGATGTGCAGAAGCTGTTTTTGCGCCTCGTCAAACAATCGGCAAGACACATACATATATCGGTTCAAATACCTCATTGGTAGTCTGACGAACGTTTGTTTGTGAGCAGCAAGAGTATCTCAGGACAATTTGCCACGACTCTAGTCTCTTTCGCCGACAATCTTGTATAATTGATCTTATTTGTGTTTATTATTTCTACTTTATTATACATTTTATCCCTACAAGCCAGCATCAAAAGGACATTGTTGGGTCAGCACTAGAATTTGAGACTGGCTTGACGGGCAACTTGAGCTTTGACTGTGTCTCCTCGACCCAAGAGTCCAAATTGATGGGTCCGAATCCGATTCTTCGTAAAGGAATGGTAGTCTTTCCTCTTCCAGTCTTTTCCTGCTCCTCGACCTCGACCCAGGAATTGGTGGCCTTGACCCTGCTCGTCTTGGCCTTTCTAAGCTCAATTTGCACCACAAACGTACAATCTAGTTCTTCATCAGTTGACTGATCCAATTATATCCTTTGATAAAAGTGGTGCACTGACCATCAGGAACAGGTCCGAGTCTTGTCTCTACGAGGGCCAACTTTAAGATTGCGGCACGAAATTGAGCATCCAATTGTCCAACTTGATATTCGGTATCTCGAAACCTTTTTCCCTTTAGTCAATCATGATAGAGCAGGAATCAAGGGGAACGTACGGGACATGCAAGTCCTCGGCAGGAACGTCCGGCAACATGGACACATCAAAGACGAATCTCTCGAGTGGAACTTCTTGAGAACTGAGAATCACGACATTGATGCGCTCGACAAGACACTTTCTCAACTCTTCCGCGATCGAAGCGACCACTGAATTGATGTACTCTACCAGCACCGGGTGCCGACACCGCTGCGCCGGACAATTGTAGACGCGCGCCAGGGAAAAGTACGTCCGGTCGTAGAGGTTGCGGTAGTAACAGATTGTATGCATGCACACCACCAAGAAATCGGCATACTGTTTCACGAGGTGATCATATGTCCAATCCGTGATGATTTGCTTCGACATCTCCCGACTGTGTTACACTAGCATAGTTTATTTGTACCCTCCCCTGCTCGACACAAACTATCAAGGCGACGAGTGGTTTTTGAGTTTCAACATGCCAGGATTGCACTTGATGCTACTGATCAACTTGACAAGAGTGGCAAAACTGATCACAAATGTTACAACTTGTAAAATTCCCCGAGACAATAAACAGCCATGTTTACAATATACGATACAGTCGTCAAATCATCTGCTTCTACTATGCCTTTACGCTATGCCTACCTCTCTAAAAAAATCCTATGCTCGGTATCGTTTCTTATCAGCACCGTCCTTGATGGCGGCCCTTCTACCCTGATTGCTCTGCAACTTGCTCAGTGCAGCCTTGATTTCGCCCTTGTCGAATTCTGCCAGATTATAATAAACCGGCGCAATCTCCATCAGCCACTCCGGTTTGATCAAGGTGACTGTCCTGATGTAATTCTTGGACGTGAGGACAAACTCATTGTAGATGACCCACTCTGGAAACCGTTCCAATCCACACGACGGATGGATGAGGACTTTTTGTTCGTCCTTTACCGTCGTGTAATTGTTCTTCTCGCCCTTTTTTGCGACTTGCATGAAGAACCCGCTGACTAGAGATCGTCTGATGTTGTCATAGTAGCTCGCATCTTCATATGGTGTCGACACTAGTTCGATATCGTGTCTTTCCATGATACGCTGCAACTGACTGCGCACATTATCGGCACTCATCAACGCCCGTTGTGACAGGAAGTACTCGTAGCACCACTCTTTAGTGCCACCATTGTCCTTGTACGCGTGATATACGTTCAAAAGTGTCAGGTGATCTCCGTCTTGATGTGCAAAGAGCTTCTTCATCTCATCGGCTTGCTTCTTTGCCGTGCTGGGTCGCGAGAAGACGCTAGGTACCGATAAGAGCGCGACAAGAGAGAGAATCTCGTTCGAGCAGTAAAATTCCGGACTGGAAATGAGCATCACTGCAAGGGCCGGATCTAGAGGGAAATCTGACGCGGTACGACCGAGAGCAGTCAAGTCACCGTCATCATTGAGGCATGCCAAATAATTGAGCTCCTCGAGTGCTCGCATCATAGTCTCTGGTGCCGGAGGGTCCATGAAATCAAAGTGCACAAGATCATCGATTCCGAGCTTCTTCAACTCGAGAACCGTACTTGCAAGATTCGACCTCAGAATCTCGGGGTATGTTTGCTCAATCAATTCCTTCTTGAATGCCTCTTCAGTGTATAATCGATAGCACTTTCCAGGCTTGGTACGTCCCGCACGTCCTGCACGCTGCTGTGCACTAGCTTTGCTGATCGGACTGACCAGTAAAGACTCCACTCTGATTCGCGGATTGTAGAGCTTCTGTTTACTAAAGCCGGGATCGACCACATAGACGATCCCATCAATGGTTAAGGAGGTTTCGGCGATGTTTGTAGAGACGATGACTTTCCTGCCAGGTACACCGCCCGGGCGCAGAGCAGCCGGAGCAGGCTCAAAAATCTTCTGCTGCAGATGCGGTGGTAAAGACCCATAAAGCGGGTAGGTCTTGATAGGACCACAATCATCTCGTTCTCTCAACATCTCATCGGCCTCTAGAGCAATCTTTCGACAAGCATCCTCAATCTCTTCTTCTCCCGTCAAGAATAATAGAATATCACCTTCTGCCTCATCCTGATGGATTTGCAGCACAGTCCTGATAGCGGCCTCGAGGTAATCCTTCTCTGGTTCACGTGTGTAATAGATTTCGACCGGATGAGTTCTACCCGGGACTGCCAATAACGGGGCATTGAAGAAGTATTCCTGAAATTTCTGAGCGTCCAAGGTAGCGGACATGATTACAATCTTGAGATCTGGTCGCGCCTGGGCAATCTTCTTCATCAATCCCATCAGGATATCCGTGGCCAAAGTCCTCTCATGAGCCTCATCAAGGATTATACAGGAGTATCGAGAGAGTGTGTGGTCGTTCATGGCTTCTCGTAGTAACATACCATCAGTCATGTACTTGAGCACAGTATTTTGACTCGTCACGTCTTCGAATCGGATAGTATATCCGACTTCTTGTCCCAGAGTTACGTCCAATTCGTCTGCTACTCTCTGTGCTACAGACATTGCAGCGACACGACGAGGCTGAGTGCATGCAACCATGAGCCCTTCCCTTTGTGGCAGATCGTCGTATAACACATATTGAGGAATTTGTGTAGTCTTTCCGGAACCAGTCTCACCGACAAAGACTAAGATTTGAGTAGAGTGAAACATCTTGAGGAACTCTGCGCGTTGTTGGCATACCGGCAAATCTCGTCGTGTCTTGAGAATTTTGAAATATTTATCGGAGTGAGGTTTCTGCGTCCATGGATTCAATTGACCATCTTCCAAGGCACTCGCTTGAGAAGCTGTAGTCTCCCTTCTCGATAACTTGGTCAGCATGTCCGACTCTGTCGCCATATTGCCACCCTTTCGACTACCATGACCATACGCGGGCTTCGAATCGTTCATGTATGAGTTGCCGTTCTGATATGAGCCCGCTGCCGAGTCGATCTCGGGAGACTGGCGCTTAATCTTTTTTGATTGTGGACCAGACATGACAGACTGCGACGGAAAGACCGATGGATCAATGTATTGATGGCAGATGATGGCATCTATACTAGTGTTCTAGTCGGTGCATTACCGCAGTGGAAGCAGACAAATTTTGGAAACTTGAGCTTAGTGAGCTCCTCCTGATTTAGAGTTTGAGATTTGGCGGTTTGAGCCGCTGCCACTTGCGTAGAAACATTTTTATCTACGAATACCTGCAGCTGACATCCTCGGTGGTCAGGTCCTCACGACCCTCGGTGATTCAGAGTCAAGAAGCTGCGTTCAACGTCGGAGCGATACGTCCGCGGTCTCAGCGATGACACAACGTGATGCTGCATCACACCGGCGTGTCTCATTATAGATTTGCCGCACGACGCACAATTAGCGGACTTTGATATACACCTGACATTGACAGATACAATGTCTCCGACCATACAAGGTGCGATCGATAAAGCCAAGATATATCTGAAGAACTATGTGATGGTGAGAAGCACGGCAAAATCTGCGAGTGCCCCACAATTCTTCCTCTATTTAGCTCTACCGGAAGAGGCTCGATCACAGTCAGACCATGATCAAAGGTTATGCTGTATCGTCCGGTATTGCACAGCAATACTCGAAAATCTGAGGGACGGTCTCGTGTCTCAGAAAAAGGAAGAGGACAAATATGAGTTTGGGTCAGTCGACGTTAAGGCGATTGAGTTTCTCGTCGAAGTGGTCGTTCATGCAATAACACGCCCGATCTTATCTACAGGATTTGGACCAACAACCAGAGCCGTCCTCGGCGAATTCGATGATCTTCAGCCTTTGAGTACAGCAGAGATGGAACACGAGTACAGCTTTATCACATCACTGATTAAAGTTCGCTCAGTCATCTTTGCAGCACTCCATAGATCTGAAATTATGGCACTTCTCATTGCTGGTGCAGTAGAGCTTGTATTTCATTCCGGTACTGTGCGAATGAACGAAAACATATATCACAAATTAGTCTCTAGGTAAGTTACTATGCTGAAGCACAAGCATTCCTGACCATGGAAGTATCGCGCCATCGAGATTATTGCCATCTATCCAACTACTTCTGACCAGGACCTGTCCTAATTGGGCAAGGAGGGTCCTCAGCAAAGAGATGACGAAAGTTCTCATGCAGCCAGGAGGTCTTCTCGTCACTACGGCATTCATACTTCGACCTGATCATAAGGGTGAAGTGCCACTAGAAAGATTCGATACTCTAGCAGCTCTTGTTGCTGCCAAACCGTCTACGCTGACAGAAGAAGAGTATATGAACACTCTCGCTCCACAGATCTTCAACCTTGTGCGCGAGAAATCTGCAATGACTCAACGACAGCATAGGGCGGCTGCTGCGATACTCCGTTTGTTGTGCACAAAATACGATTGTGCCAAAATCATCATCGACGAGTTATGGAAACCATTACTGTCAACAAATCATGAGGATGGAGTAGACGCAAACACCGCCGAAGCCCTGACACTACTGTCGGATTTGACAGCGTTCGAAGACCTTCGACAGCCCATCTTGTACGACCATGTAATGGACTTGATGAGACTTGGTTACCGCTTCTACAACGACAAGAAACTCGACTTTCGCGACCAGGTAGAGCGACTGTTGTATCGATTGACGGCAAGTCATGACAAAGTCGACCTTTTGCCGGCATGTGACAACATGCTTATTGGCGTAATGGACAACCATGGCTCAAGTCCCGTGTCGTTGCCAGAGATTGACCAGCAACTTCTCCCTAACGGCACTGTCAAGTATATACTCAGGCTGATCAAGCAGATTGCTGCGAATGGTCAGACTTTACAAATAATGCAAAGGAGCCTCATATCGTCGTATGTGCATGATGACAAAGTCGCGTTGCGAGCTTCATATTTCGAATTGATGATGGAAATTCCCACACAGAATCACAAGTCCCTCTTCGGAACCGCAGATGCTGCTCTGTTTTGGGTTGATCGTGCAACCATATTCTTCGAGAGTGCCATGGTGGTAGTGGAAAGGATCCATGACAACATGGATGAATTGTCTATTGTATACCTCAATATGCTGAAGCTCTTGATAGAGGCAGAGCTCAACTTTAGTCCAGAACATGTCAAAGGACTAGAAAAATTGGTTTTGGCATTGAAAAATTATACTACTTCACAAGCTCAAGTAAACACGGTTGCCATGACTATTCAACAGAAACTGGAAATCACAGTCTTGAGTATTCGCTCAAGTAATCAAGACGAGTCTAGGACAGATAATATGATTGACAGCGAGAACAATTTTGCACAGAAATATGCCGCAGCAGTCAAGGACATGAGTGATGACATGGTTCCAAACCGGGCTCATGGCTTATACATGATTGGCGAACTGGCAAAATCAGGCGCAGAGCTGGAAATGATGCAATTGAATCGATTATTACCAGTCATGATGGGTCTCACGGGAGACGAAGAGGCCTTTGTGCATCACAATGCGATAAAAGCACTGAGAAAACTGCATGATGCCTATGGAGAACCATTTCGGGATATGCTTCTAAAGTGTCGCACGGACAATTCCTATTCCATGGCCATCAGAGATCGGATTGATACCGCTTTAAAGCCCTTGGAGAGTCCTTGATCAATATTATGTACAAATATTTGTGTTTTAGCATTGGCGAGCTTTTTATAATGTACATTTTTTCGACAAAAAATAGTGAGACGTTGTCGCGACCTTGGCTCTGATAGATCTGAATCTGCATGAACCCGTAGAGACAAAGACATAGTCTCGGCTGCTGTTTGCCTCATTGCCAGCATTGCTAACGACCCTTTCATTCCTCCATTTTGACGCCTTGCTCTTCCTCGTCGCCAGATATCCACAAGACATTGTTACAACGAATCATGACTTCACCCAACGCACCAGTATTCTTGCCGTCCACGAATTCCTCAGTGTTTAATAATTGTAGGTTCATGTAGTTGTCGATGGACTGTAATGTCCCTCTATATTCTTGTCCCCACTTGAGTCGGACCAAGACTGGTTTCTGCAACAAGTCCTGTAAGAATGGCTTTGGATTTATCGGCGCAAGTCGAGCAGACATGATTTTTAGCTATTTCGAATCGTGACGACTATTGCAGTGATCAATCTGCCAGCTATGTATATTGATTCAAGGATAAGTTGGAAATGGTCCAGGATTGTCAAGAGGATACAAGTGTGAGTGGTTGTCTAAATGTGCGAATGACTACCCGCATGTAAATCTGTGGCGCAAACGTGAGTAATGGAGATTTGTGCTTGGACGTTGCTATTACCTGCAAGATACATATTTCAAGCATTCTATCCTCAATACACTTCTCCCTCTTTTATCCTTCATTGCATCCTTCCTCGCCTTGTCGTCAAGAGGCGGCGTCATGTCTACCACCTTTTACGAGATTTACAGGAGCACTTCTTTAGGTACGTAGCGCAAAACGACTCGATATTCAATGAAGAGTCTTGTCTGATGAAATGGTTATAGGCGGCGCACTGACGGAGACTCTCGACGACATGATTCAAGAAGGACGTTTGGCGCCTCAACTAGCCATGAAGATTCTGACAAACTATGATCGCGCCGCGGCGGAAGCGTTACAGGAAAAAGTAAAGTCTCGACTCACTTTCAAAGGTCATCTCGACACGTATCGCTTCTGCGACGAGGTGTGGACCTTTATCATCAAGGACGCAACCTTTAAATTCGAAAACGAAAACATCAGTGCCGACAGGATCAAAATCATTGCATGTAATTGCTCGAAGCCCGGCGAGAATCAGACATAGCACAGGAGTTCACCCGATTCTGGGCCAACAGACTATAATCTGTTTTAATCTGAGGGAATCCTTTGTAGCATAGCGGGTGTTTTGGCAATGTGTTTACAACTCAATCATAGAAATGTTTCTTCATCTTATTCTTCCTCAATATCATCAATCTATGCGTGTTGCCTGCGCTAACTCTAAGCATAATGGATATACACAACCCGTGAGCCAGGGCCTAATCTGTACTAAGGAGCAAGACCCGCTCACGAGCGGAAAAATATGTAATGAGGTCAAAGACCTCGAATGTGCCCTTCTCCACGGGTCCTGGTTGGCCATCAACCACAAGTTGTTGTCTATATAAGAATGGCAAATTGGACCACTTCATAACATCTGAAACTGGTGCCGCATTTCTCTCATTGTCAATCATCGAATTCGTACTAGCGATACTGATGGGCGGCACTTCCAAGCGAACAGACTTTTGCAGTGGTCCCGTGGATATCTTGATGAGAACAAAGGGCGTGACTTCAAACAGTGCAGTATTGCGCACGCTGAGACATCTTTCCACCGGTATGGGAATGTTGAAGTTCCAGGTGTCCTCTTCGCCATTCACCAACACATGCGCCTCGGAATGACTGTGTACAGCTGCCTCAATGGCAAAGTCTTCGGATGGATTGAGGTCGTGGGCTGGCGAACGCTTGTCACCGAAAAAGGTAATCTTGTTCATCAGAAGAAACTTGACTTCCCGAATCTTCTTGGACGAGTGATTGGCAATGCGAATGATGCCCGAAATGGTCTCACCTTCCATGTATAGACTTCGTGGAAGTTTTGCAGTGGCAGCAATCTCATGATAATTAGCAATGTCGCGTCCCTGTGCAGCCTCGATGGATTGTGTGTACACTGAATTGTTGACATCCCATGCCTCTACCACTCTAATCGGCACACTGGTAGCGATGATTTCGTGGCTTCCCTGTAGTTTTACAGTAGCGTAACCTGTCAGCAGATACTTCAGTCGTGCAGTCTGAACATCGGCACTGGACGGCGCGTCTACAGGAAGTCGGAATGAGAACGGAAACGAAGTTGTACCTTTGCTTGCTGCGCGATAGCCATCTTGATCTGGCGGAGGACTGGATAGGACGGCACTCGTGAGAAGATGCTCTTCAAGAGCCCTACTTGGATGTGTTTCGGCAATCGTTTGAAAGACTTTTCGCGAATACAGAAATGTGAAAGACCTAGGATTGTGTCCACTTTCTGTATGATGCATCTCTTCGTACCCGATGACCTCGACCCCGATTTCTCCCACAAGGACTTGCGTCGAGCCTAATTGAGCACGGAAGCCTTCATCAGATATGATGTCAATATGTCCAAAAATCTCACCACCGGCAACAAATGGCTCCTGGTAAGGAAACACTTTGATTTTAAACTTGTTGGTTTTGACAAATGCAAAGGGATGATATCTCTCTTCCAAGCACAATGGAGGACACCGTATTGGCTTGACAGGAAGTGTCTTTATGCTTTGAAGCTTGTCGGGACCTCGGACAAACGATTGTCTTTTACGCGGGGAACGATTTGGTAAAATCGTCGAGTTTCTTGTAGGTGATCGACTCGGGGATATCGAAACGGGGCCTGTGTCTACTGGACTCCTTGAGTAGTTCTGCCTCCGTGTAGACTCGGTAAACAGTGCTGGCATGGCAGGCAAGTCACTCTCAGCAACGATCTCGCCTTTCTGTCGTCCGCGACGACTTTGTGCAACAGGCGGTACCGATGCCGTCACACTTCGATCGTCCTCTGCCAAAGCTGCTGCATCAGGATGATAATATTTATCAGGGCTTGCAGCTCGACTGATGCCGTAATTATCGGTGCTTCCCGGAATGTATCTCTGCGGCATGGTACTTTCGTTTGATGTCCGTGAATAGTTACTTAAAGAAGACATGCTTCTGATCGGCATCGAGTCTTGTCTCGGTAGTGCTCGGGCTTGTTGCGATGAGTTTCGTGCATGCAATGGTGGAGCCAGATCTGCACTAGCGCGAAAGGCTGCCAAATGTTGAGGCTGGTAGTTCTCTTCAGAATATGGTAGACTGTCCTGACGCATTGGCGGTGATGGTATTCGTGGGACTGAATTGTTAGATCTCAAATGCTGTAAGGGCGAATTTGACCGTCGTCGAAAACGATCTGCAGCGTCCACTGGCATTGGCATATTGTGATTCGCAAGACCATATGCGTCAACTGGAGGGCCACTAGTCATAACATCACGCATGTGACTATTTGTGGACAAACCTGTATCGGACATAAACCCATATACATCATGTCGCCCAGATTGCTCGATCGAGGCGTGGTTCATGCTTAAATCATGTCTCGTGGCTAGCATTGACATAGAAGAATTTCCGTGAGATACATTTATACTGCCGGAATTGTTATGAAGCGCTTGGGTCTGCGTCGCTCTCCTGTTGCGTGGATGATCCTTCACGAGATCATCCAAGTCATCTGGGGAATAATATGCTCTCGGTTGTGCTGAGACGTCTACTGGCTTCCTGATCGGTCTTGATATGACATTGGGGACAGGAGGTATATTCTCTTCGATGTCGCGATATTCGTTTGCGGATTGAGCTGCATCGGGTCGATCATGACCAGACAATAGATTTTGGAAATAGTGTTGTCGTTCCTGATGTGATGCTGGATATACCGGCTCAGACATATCTGATACAGTATCTACACCGACTCCACCCTGATGGTAACTGTAAGGCCTGGAGTGTTGTGGTATGGAAGCATGAGCGAAATCCTGATGACGATCCTGATGCCCGGCAAAAGATGTATCCTCAGGATAAATAACGCCGTGGTCAAATTGCGAAGGGCTATTCGAGTAGTCCGCATCAATGTCGAGCGATTTCAGAAGATCATTGATGGAACCACTCGACTTCATTTGTCGGTATTCTTCCGGCTTACGAGGGAGGCCGGGAGAACGGTCGTAATTCATCGTGCTCAATGTGATCGTGCGACTTGACAAGGCAGCTACTTGTGTGTATTTCAAGATACTAAGCGACGATAGTTATAGCATTCCGACTCCATACTAGTGAGGCACGAAAGTCTTGGACATGTCGGTGAGTGTATTCCTTGGCGTGGTTGATGTACACAATTGGCAACGAAGACAATCTCGTTCATTTGCTCGTGAAACTCCAGTTGTCTTCCGAGGATTCTCCGTTTGGAATCCCAGATCGATGACGTTACTTGCTTGCACATCATCTTTTTTCTGCATCGCACAGATAATATAGGTATCGTACAACAGAGCCTGAGGTACTCTGACTGTTCTGTATCGCATGAGAAGGAGCCTAGGGCTTTTCAGGACTCTCGTAATGGCTCCAAAGAGGAAATTAACGACACCTTCCACGCCTCTACTACCTCATAACGACTCGATCGCGACAATCGCGCCTCTTAGTCGGAGATCGTCGCGTGCTGTGGAGCGAAAAAATTATGCTCAACAGGACCTTATCAATGATCCTGACGTATACGATGATCCTCTCGACAGAGAAGCTTCGCCAGATCAAAGTTCTGAGTTGAGTGCTCCACCTTCAGAAGTTGATGACCATTCTGAACATTTGTCCGAGGACGATGCGATGAGTGATGTCACGGTCGATGCTGCACCCGCGACAAGAACAAAATCGACGAAACCACGCAAGACACCTCAAGGAAAGAAGCCGAAAGCAGTTTCTAGTCCCAGCAAGGCTGACGACTTGGCGGCCATCGAAAGTGCCTCTACTGAAGTCGAGCATGATGAAGCGTACGACAGTGACAACGACATCGAAGAAGTGAAGCCGCCAACGAAGGCCTCTAAATACCGCGAGCGAGATGCTCGTGCCGCCGAGAAGTATGCCGAGTTTGAAGAGAGAGAGCCGACATTCGACTCAGATTATGTACCAGTCCCCTTCAAAGGTCGACTTGGCTATGCCTGCTTGAATACGATCCTACGGTCTAGAAAGGAACCAGTCTTCTGTTCGCGGACCACTCGCATAGCGACCATCGCCAAGGAAGACAAAGGTATGACCTTTGTTTACGAGCTCGGCAGGCAAAATGCTGCAGATTTAGCGAAGATGCTCGAGTGGAATGAAAAGTATGGCATCCGCTTCTTTCGAATCTCTTCTGAGATGTTTCCATTTGCTTCTCACCCCGACTATCTGTATAATTTAGAGCATGCTGACGCGGAGTTAAAAGCAGCTGGTGCAGTGGCAAACAAGTACAACCATCGAATCACATGTCACCCAGGCCAATTCACGGTAGATGTCAACGCTACGTTTATGATTTATAACTGATCCGTTTAGCAAATTGCCAGTCCAAACCCAAAAATATTTGACAATGCTGTCAGGGATCTCGAGTTCCACAACGAACTACTCACCCGGCTGAATCTACAACCGGAGCAACGAGATCGAGACGCAGTGATGATCTTACATCTCGGTGGTGCTTATGGTGACAAGCCAGCTACACTCGAACGATTCCGCACCAACTATGCTCGCCTATCACCCGAAGTCCAGCGTCGCTTGGTACTTGAGAATGACGACATGAGTTGGTCTGTTTCAGACCTTCTCCCACTTTGCCAGGAATTAAATATACCTCTGGTCCTCGATTGGCATCATCATAATATCGTTCGCGACGAAGAAAGGTTTCGCGAAGGCACTCTCGACATCCTGCCTCTTTTGCCGGTGATCGCCGAGACCTGGTCACGTAAGAACATTAAGCAGAAAATGCATATCAGCGAAGCACGTCTGCCAAACCATCCTCTTCCTTCTAAACGTCGATCTCACTCTGCAAGAGTGTACCATCTGCCGCCATGTGCAGACGATATGGACATTATGATTGAAGCTAAGGATAAAGAGCAAGCAGTATTTGAACTTTCACAGGCGTATGGTTTGAATAACCCACCCATGCCACCAGAAGTTGTTGGCGATGGACCAGGAGCAAAGGGAGACGAAGCCTACTGGCCCGAAGGTGCAGAGTTGCGGCTGAAGACCACCAAGACACGTGTGAAGAAGGAACCAGAGCTCGATTCTGATGGTAATGAGGTCAAGCCTCCAAAGTCAAAGCCAAAGAAGCGAGTCAAGAAGGGAGAAAAAGACGGTGAGACGGACGAAACCGAAGTGAAGACTGAACCAGCAGACTTGCAGGCGGAGGACGAGATGCCTTCGCCAGCCGCTGCCGTACCCAAGAAGCGTAAGCCGCGCAAATCCACCGCGCCTAAGGATGAAGAGTCATCAGAAGTGAAGCAGGAGGATGACAATACAACACCAAAGGCTCGAAAGCCAGGCAGAGCGAAGGCAGTTTCTTCAGTCAAAGCGGAGCCAGTTGAGCCACAGATTGAGAGTGGGCCGATAGACGCACCTGGGCCAAAGAGACGTCGCAGTACCAGGAACTCTGCTGCAGCGTCACAAGTTGAGTTGGACACAGGTATGACTGCCAAGACTCTTGTAGACGAGGCAGTAGACCGGTTGGAAGCCGCACGGCATATACATGGTCAGGATCCCGCCTGATGTCCTCGCCTTTTTATGCATAATGTATTTACTGAGTTTCGGCTTGAGCTATGGCAACATTTCCTAAGACATGATAATCGCCGCTCGTTTGGTGGGACCCAGTCTTAAATGCTATCGAAAGGAGCAAGGGACAACCATAGAATGTGTCAAGCTTGTATTTATAGAACTGCACAGTCAAGAGAAAATAAGTGTGAATTTAGGGCAAGAACTATTGTACAGATTCAATAACATTAGTGCAAGCTTGCCGGTGCATCACGAATCCACTTGGCCATGGTTGGCAGTTTTCTCGGAGTTCAGCTTGAAGTCTCATTTGTTCCCTCAATCCCACTCAAAATCGGTTAACCAGAGATGGAAATCTGCTCCACAGTTGAAGCTCACCATTAGCGCATATTGTAGTTCATACTCACGCATTTGTTTCTATATCAATCGAACCGCTTGTACATATCACACCTCCCTTGTGTCCTTATCTGTGTGGAAGGCTTCTCGTTGTCTCACATAGCTCAGACGTTATCGCTCCCTGCTCCATGCGAGGCTCGTCCGTTCGCAAGTGCTTACCAGGCATTGATGACAAGATCAAAAAAGCCAAGGTGTTGATGGTTGGTGCTGGTGGAATAGGTTGCGAATTACTGAAGAATCTGGTACTGACTGGATTCGGAGAAGTTCATTTACTCGATCTCGACACGATCGATCTTTCAAACCTCAATCGACAATTCCTCTTTCAAAAGCAACACATCAAAAAATCAAAGGCACTCGTGGCCAAGGAGACTGCTACAAAATTCAATCCCAACGTCAAGCTCGTGGCATATCATGCAAACATCAAGGAAGCCGAATACGACGTCACCTGGTTTCGTCAATTCACTATTGTCTTTAATGCCCTGGACAATCTAGACGCCCGGCGGCATGTGAACAAGATGTGTCTAGCCGCAGATGTGCCGCTCATTGAGTCCGGTACAACGGGATACAGAGGTCAAGTTCAAGTCATAGTACGCGGGCAGACCGAGTGCTACGACTGTAATCCCAAAGAGGTCCCAAAAAGCTTCCCAATATGTACTATAAGGAGCACGCCCAATCAGCCAATCCACTGTATCGTTTGGGCAAAGTCATACCTATTCAGCCAAGTCTTCGGTGTGGACGAGGATGATAGCGTCCTGGATCAAACTGCGGAAGCCGATAACGCAGACGAGATAGCGAACTTGCGTAAGGAAGCAAATGCATTGAAAGTCATACGAGAAGCGATGGGTACCACGGAATTTCCGAAGCTTGTGTTCGATAAGGTCTTCAAGGACGACATAGAAAGGTTGAGAGGCATGGAAGATATGTGGCGATCGCGTACCAAGCCTGATGCTCTCGACTTTGAAAAATTGCATGCTAATGCGAGTCGAATACAGACTGAACCCTGGTCAAATGATCAAGCGCTATGGTCTCTTGAGGAGAATCTACTCGTGTTTGAAGACAGCTTGAGAAGGTTAAGCAATAGACTTACTGCTCTGCAGACAGCTTCCACTAACGAGAGCGCTCCTGCTGTCTTGACTTTCGATAAGGACGACAAGGACACGCTCGACTTTGTAGCAGCCGCTTCAAATATCCGAGCTCACATCTTCAGCATAGATAAAAAGACTGAATTCGATATCAAGCAGATGGCGGGTAATATTATCGCAGCTATTGCTACAACGAACGCAATTATAGCAGGAGTTTGTGTCTTGCAATCCTTCAAAATACTGAAAGGTGATTTGGCATCCACAAAGACAGTGTTCCTCTCTCGTAGGCCCGAACGAGTATTCAACAATGATATGATGACGAAACCCAACCAGGAATGCACGACTTGTGCTGTTGCGCAAGTCATTTTGGAAGCCGATACATCCAGAATGACGCTAAACCAACTTCTCAAGGACGTCCTACAGGACACTTTAGAATATACGGAAGAACTTAGCATACTAACTAAAGATCTGATTTACGATCCCGACTTTGACGACAATCTACACAAGACGATGGCAGAGCTGAACATAAGTAACGGCACATTCTTAACCATTGTCGATGATGATGATGAGGAAAATGAAGCAGGACCACGCATCAACCTCAACATCATAATCGCACACTACGAATCCAGTGAAGGTGATACTTTCCGGCGGCCGCAAGCCGTTACGATACCACGAAGAATCAAGAAAATGGACTTGCCTGAGCCAGATGCTATCGTACCGACTGCACCAATTGCGAGCGTGGAGAAACGAAAACGACCGGCAGAGGAAGATGCAGAAGTTGCACCATCCAAGGAGAAGAAGAGACGATTTGATGCAGACGCCGAAGAAATCCTCGTGATTAATGACGGCGATGAGATTGTGATTGATTGAGCAAAATCGGTTCGTCTTTCATGTCCTTGTTTGCAAACACAAAAATAGATTTATATATCTCATAGTAATGTACACAAAGATATGCGATTCCTTCCTGTTTGTGCTGGTAAGTGCCGCGTGCGGCTCCATAATACCAAACTCTCACAAATTCTTTTGTACCAATCTACAAGACCTTATTTATCGGTGAATATCGACACAGTCTATAGTCGTCGGAGAGAGAGAGAGAGAGAGTTTTGTGAGATGGTAAAGTTGGCACTGTTTCTTAAAGCGACGTTGGAAGGCGTGAAGGAGTTGATGCCAAAGATTGAGGGGGAGAATGAATACTACTACGCCTTCCAAGTCCAATGCTCGTCGTGTCGCGAGATTCACCCCAACAACATTCAAATTTCGCATCACGAGAGGAGCGAGATGTCTGGATCTAGAGGGGACGCCAATATGGTGTGGAAGTGCAAGAATTGTGGACGCGAGAGTTCTGCTAATTTAAATGTCCCTGTGGAACCATACTCCTCTTCTCGTGAAAAACGGGCTATTCTTACATTTGAAACTAGAGGATGCGAATTCGTTGGGTTTAAAGCGGACGGAGAGTGGATCTGTACGGGATCGCATGAATCTAAAAAGAAACAAACCAAATTCGACAGTGTGGACTTGAGTGAGGGTGAATGGTACGATTACGATGATGCCGCCGGATCAGAAGTCTCCATCACCGAAGTCGAGTGGTCAGTTGGACGAGCATGAAGAAAGTCTTGCGAAAAACTTGTACATTCTTCGAAAATGCTATGAAAAAGGCCATACGCTAACGCTTGAAAAAAACAAATCACGAAGGACACCCACATCTTGGTTATTTGCGAACAATGTTCTGGTGGAGCGAGTCCACTCTGATTCTCTTGGACAGTCCAACTCGATACCGAGGACCAGAGGACAATTTCAGAGTCAATAGAGGATTCTTGCCAGAGGCTGCATAATTGACCACTCTGCCTGGGTCCTGCTTGACGGCACTCGGTTGCGAATTTTCCTTTTCATCAGTCAGAGTAGTGCTCTTGTCGAGAAGTGGTGTCTCTGGTACTTCTAGCTCAAGTTTTACTACAGGCTTCATCTCTGCTTGTTCTGGTGTTTCTTGTGCCTCTTGTTCCTTGACATTATGCTGCTCATCACTCATTTTTGTAACAGAAAGGTCCTTTGCATCAATCTTTGATTTTGACGTAGCACTTTTCTTTGGTCTACCGCGCTTCTTTACCGGTGGTGTCTCCATCACCTCTTGTTTCGTGCCTTGCTCTTCGGTAGAAGCAGATGCTTCAATAAGTGGTCGATGCACAACTACTTGACCGACACCATCCACCTCGACATTAGCCGTCAACTCATCGTGATCATCATGAATGACATCAGTGCGAGAATGTGGTGTATCGGTAGAGGTCGTAGCGCTACTTTGTACAGCACGTCGACAGGGAGAGCGCATGCCCTTGAGGTCTACGCTAGAGGATGCCTCCAAGGTAGATTCGCTATTCTTGACTGTACCTTCCGGTACCCTGCTGATGCTGACTGTGAATGCGGGACTGGCGTTCTTTGCCAGAGGAGTCGGAAGATTTGGAGTTGCGTCAATGTGACTCGTCGGTAGTGGACTTCCATGCATATCACAAGTAGCTGCATAGACAGGCTGTTCACTTCGAGAAGCTCTCTTTGTTCGAACAGCACTGGCCGATGAGGCCACAGGAGCTTCGTATGCCGCCAAGGCTTTGCGCTTATCTCGCTTCGTTTTTGGCTTCTTGGTAGTCTCCTTTTTCGGAAGCTTGATTTCGGCTTCTGGACTCGTCGTAGGATCGCTTTGCTCGAAAGCCCTGGAAAGGTCGTCGTCTTCATCATCGCTTTGAGCTATTCTTCGAGCTCGCTTCTTCCGCGCTGACACAGGGCTCGGTAAGGGAGCCGTTTCATCCACAAAATCTTCGAGATCGTCCACTGTAGTAGGACTTGTTTCTAGATTGCTTGCTTTCGCTTTGCGCGAGCGATCCTTTGTCCTTTCCGCAATCCCACCAGCATATTCTGGAGTCGCGGTGAGCTTCGGGGGACTGCCATGGAAAGGTGCACCATCCGCGTCACTTTCATCAGAGTCTACAATTTCCACAAACTTCATAATTAGACCATTCAATGATGCATTGATGTTTGAGCCATGCGCATCACATTGACAGCCGATGACATGCTATGAAATTGCCCATGAAGGCCGACTTTCACCAGCTTTACAGTCCTCGATCTGTGAAGCAAAGTTTGTCCATGACTATTACTTATAATGATGCACTTTCGCGCATGCGCGCAACTACGAACGCGACGAGAGTCAATCACGTGCTCAGAATTAGGACCAGAAATAGGAATTCAGAGAACTATTTACAACAGTAAATGTACAATCAAGTTCGAATGGAGGTAGGACTACTAGAAGAATCTCTTACAGCTAAAGAGAAACATACATAATGACATAGCGTAATTGTGGTCGTGCATGATCAGGAGAGCACTTGCTGCCAAATATCCTTTGATGCACCCATCTTCTTGAACCTCTTCTTGCTGCGAGAGCTGGTATTCTCTTGTGCAGACGGGCGTGTATGACCTGCAAGCTGTGAAAGAAGTTGCATGCGTGCTGCAGGCACCTCTATGATGACCTGTTCAGCGTTAGGCAGCAATGGTCGCCGGTCGGCTTTAGAACCCAGATGTGCTTTTAGTTCAATCACTGCGCCCTTATCACGTTCGGCATCCTGCCATAGACGTACTTGTCTTTCTTCCTCAGTCGATGAGATCGCAGCAGACCACCTTTTGGTAGTATTTGTTCGAATCATCTGCAATTTCGGGAAATTGTGTAGTTTCTCCAAACAACTGGACAAATTCTTGATAGGATTCGACCGAATGTCAAGAAGACGAAGGTATGCGAAGCCGCCAGCCAACTGTGAGCGTGACCAGTGGTTGATTGTACTGTCATTGATAGTAGAATCATTGATTTTCAAAACTGATAGTCCTGGAATCGATCCCAACTGTAGCAACACTTCTGCATCCAGGGGTACATGGCTGAGGTCAAGTTGTAGTGCCCATGGAATGTCTCCCGAGGTGATTTTATACTCGCCCACCTTGTACAGTCGTGTTATTATAGATCTCAGTGCGGTCGAAAGATCTGCTAGGGACACATGAAGGACTTTCCGAGCACACATATCATTGGGGAATGCTGTTGCGAATTTGACAAAGACTTCCAATGTATCGAGCAATTCCTCTTCTATCACTTCCCAGATTGACCTTATATGGCTCCATTGAAATTGTGATAGTACTTGTAGTGGTATCGCCTCTACATTGCGAGCAAGCAAACGAGCTGCAGTCACTTTGAGAGAGGCCATGGGCCGCTTTTCGCGGCGTTTCTTCGCGATGGTAGGCATAAGGAGGTGTTCACCAATCGATGACTTTGAAAACGCATTAGTGGTCTTGGGTCGAGGTAAGCTTTGAAGTTCTTCAAGATCAAGAGCTCTATTGAATTGCTGCCTTGCTTCATTTTGCGATGACACTTGCCCGACAAGCTGACTTCTTTGCATCATGTCACGCAAGTTCAGACATATGATGCAAAGTCTGTTTACTGCATTGTTCACCCGTGCTCTTCATTTCAACAGCCATCAAATGAACAGATTGTAAAGGCAAGACACCGATAGTGCCTATCTCTAGTCCTAGTCCTGGTCCCTAGAGCACTAATGTGACGAGCAAAAGAGATGACATGCCAGATTCGATGCTTTGGACTACCGGCTCCACGATATAACACTACTTTGCGGTCATGACAGGATTTCACTCATTCGTTTGACACAGGTGTACAGCACTGTTGTCGTCTAAGAGTAGAATCATTAGATCAACTGGATACTTCTGACTTTGAAAAAGACAGAATGTATGGGCAAACAGAATCGAGGGAACAACAAGAGATCGCAACATCGACATCATGTTAGTGATGCAGCGGACTATGGTGGCAAGGCTCTTGCGCATGAACTCGCGGAGCAAGGCTTGTACATCAAGGAGATCACCGGGGATGGCAATTGTCTATTTCGTTCACTCGCCGATCAACTCGGTGAGGTCAATACTCATGGACAGATCAGACACGATGTGGTACAATACTTGAGGCAGCGCAAGGAGGAATTCACAGTTTTTGTCGAGGAGGATTATGATAGATATCTTGATCGGATGGCCAACGACGGTGTATACGGAGACAATCTAGAGATCGTGGCATATTCAAGAGTCCAGAATAAAGCCATCAAGATTTATCAGCCAGGTCTGACTTATGTCGTATTTCCCGAAGGAAAAGACGCAGAGGATTATGAGAGCACTGACATGCTTCATATCGTCTATCATTCCTACGAGCACTACTCTTCGGTGCGAAATGAAGCTGGTCCACACGAAGGACCTTCAAAAGTACAACCAAAAGCGACGGTCTTGCCTAGACAAACTACCCGGAAGGACGACGAGCCACCTTCCGATCTAGAGAAAATATGTCTCGCAAGTGTGCCGGATGTCGAGCTCGTCCAAGTCCGCACAGCCATGAAGCAATTTCATGGTAACGTAAACGCAGCGATCGAGCACCTGCTGGAAGAGCAGTCTGCAAGAGATGCTGAAACCGGCTGTGAAGACATCATTCAGACTTCTCTATTGGACGATCCGGAGGTGCAAAGTGCTCAATTAGAAGTGGTAGAGAACGATCTTACCAACGCAGCAATGCTCAATACACACTCTCCAGTATCTGAGAACGTTGTCGATCCTCGTCCTGGACAAGTTGGTGCTAAATCTACAAAAAAGTTATCGGCACGAGAAAAGAAAGTGGAAGCCAAGAAGGCTCAGAAAGCGGCCGCACGAGATAGGAAGCGAATGGGCAAGACTCATGCTGCCAAGGAGCAGGACCAGGATGATCAGGCACAAGTGAAAATGATTAGTATATGATACATTTCTGCATGTGTTCTCGCGTCTCAGTCCTCGTCCATTTCATTCTCATCGCTCTCCCAATTCTCCTCTTCAATATCCCCATTAGTTTGATGTTCGACTTCCGGCTCGTCCCTGTGCTCAATGCTGATACCAGCAGCATTGATGTTACCCAATAAATCACTCGCATGCTCTTTCAAGGATTCATCGTCCCAGTTCAGACGACGGTATAGTTTTTCGCACTTGTGCAGACAGTCCCGAGCATCCTCCCAAGACTCTTTACGCTCTTCAGACTTCTCGGCGTGGGCTTCACCTTGTAGATAATACGTCCAGCCAAATAAGAACCACAAGTCAACCACTTCATCGGCTTCATGTTCGAGTTGTTGTAGGATTTCGAGTGCCTCGTCAGTCATTTCGCACTCTAGCAACAATCGTACCAGACTCAAACGAGACGCATATGTGGGGAAGCCCGGTGCTCCTGGTATCTGATCTTTCCATATAGCGATCGAGTTGTGTAATGTCTCCTTGGCCTCTTCCACACGAGTTTGTGATAAACGCATCGAAGCCAAGGTCTGTAACGCCTCTGAAGATTTATCGTCTGCCAGAAGAGCATTGGTAACGTACTTTTCGCATTGTTGTTCGGCATTCTCAGTCATACACAGATCGGTCATGTATAATTCAGCCATTGCAGAGTACGCCGAAGCTAACCTGGCACGCATCGGAGGTTGATCCTCCTCTTTCTTGGCAGCAATCGCCGCTATCAGACGCTTGACTCCGGTCCTGTAATATGCTATCGATGCCTCTCCACCAGTCTCGCAAAGTTGTCCCATCCACAAATACTTTTCAAAGCCCGCATTAGGGGTGCCAGAGTCCAGCTCTATGGCCTTGGTAAACGCTACTCGAGCGTTCTCGTGTTGCTCCTGCTCTGCAAAGACTTCTCCCAATAATTCGTATGCCGGTGCATAATTTGCATCAATGTTTAGTGCGGCAACGATAGCTTCCTGAGCATCACCAAATTCGAGATTGTCAACATAGCTTCTCGCCTGAAGCAAATGCGATTCGATGTCTGAGCTCATGCTACAGTGTAGCTAAAGCTCGTCAAGACAAGGCGGTCTATGTCTGTTGATGTAGTTCTCTGCGAAGGGTCGAGATGGGCGAATTAGCTGCGTGTGTTTTACAGAAAAAGTGCAACACAGTTAACGCCAAGATTAATATCGCGCCGTAAGTGGCACACAGGAACATTCAGATGTCCATAAAACTCACAACCTGTTGCTCTCATTGTCAATTGGATACAAGAAGGTATCGGTGTGATATCGATCGAGCATGCCGTCAACAGATTTTGATTCTGCCGAGGATAGACCCGTCAAAAGGGCCAAGACGGATAGTGACCACGACAGCGGTGCTCAATTTGCCGATGGACTCCTCTCGCCAGACTCTACGGCAACATTCGCTCAAGCATATAAAGACTCGAAACCATATCACCACTCCCTCATTCCTCAACTCTTTCAGGATAAGCTAGTTCGTGAGGTTCGAAATGAGATCAAGGAGAACTTGGTCTTTACAGAGAAGGAGACGGACATTTACAAAGTCAAACAGACTGGAGATTTGGCCAACCTCGACGGTCTCGAGGGTGCGGAACTGTCCAAGTTGGCAAATTTGTCGAAACTCCGAAACGCACTGTACTCGCCAGAATTTCGATCATTCTTGCGCAAAGTGACCGGTGTAGGGCCACTGAGTGGTACCAAGATTGACATGTCCATCAATAACTACACCCAGGGCTGTCACTTGCTCAATCACGACGATGTGATTGGGTCTCGCAGCGTGAGTTATATTCTATACCTGCCAAATCCTGACGAACCTTGGTTACCGTCCTACGGCGGCTCTTTAGAGCTCTATCCCGTCAAAGAGCCAGGAATTCCCGTGGACGAGCCGTCCTTGACTTTACCGCCGAGCTGGAACCAATTCATCATGTTTGCAGTCCAGCCCGGTCACAGTTTTCACTCCGTGGAGGAAGTGGTCGCGGACGGCAAAGAGAGGTTGAGTATCAGTGGCTGGTTCCATGTCGCTCAAGAGGGTGAGGAGGGATACGACAGTCATGCAAACGAAAGCGAGAAGCGCGAAGAAGAAAAAGCCAAGTCGACACTGGAGCAGCTGATGGCAAAATCGGACGAGGATAATCTGGAGCCTTATAAGCACGTCATGTCACAAGCTGAAGAGTTATCCAAGGACGACATCTCTGTGATCGAGAAACTCATCAATCCTCAATACCTCAATCTTCGAACCTTGGTTCAAATCAACGACAAGTTTTGCGAAGACTCTCACATTCAATTATCAGAGATCCTCAGACCTGACGTGGCCGAATCACTGCTCGGAGTCTTACAACAGGCGGATCAAAAAGACGGAATCGTGGCCGACAAGATGACTGTTCACGGGACCGGTGTCGGACACGGTTGGCGAATTCAAGGGCCTCCTCATCGTCAACGATTCATGGTACTTGCATCTTCATCATCAACAGCCACGGAATCAGACAACGAGGCAGCACGACGATTGAGAGAGGTTCAGGACAGTCTCGCCTCGAACGCCTTTAGAAAGTGGCTCTCCCTCGTCACTTCTCTCGCGCCCACTTCTCGCAACGCATTCGTGAGACGATTCCGGCCCGGGTTGGATTATACCCTCGCAACATCGAATCGACAACCCTTGATCGAAGTCAATCTATGCATGACGCCGCCCTCTGACTTGTGGGATGGAGGAGACGTCGGTGGATACGCCTGTTTCATGGCTCCTCACGAAGACGAAGATGCCGCCGTCTATAAAGGCGCACAAGATGACGAGGACGATGGAGTCTTGCTCACTGCAAACGCGACTTGGAATGAAATGACCATCGTCATGCGAGATCCTGGTATCCTGTCATTCACAAAGTATGTCGCAGTCAAGGCAGGTGGTAGTCGATGGGATTGTACGGGAGAGTACACCGTCGAACCAGACGAAGAGGAAGAAGGTGGTTCGCCTGAAGAGAACTAGCATACAATAGCATAAACAAATACCATTTGTCGTCATTGTACACATTCGTCAAGCCACAACTCAGTTTTTGATTTTCATTCGTATCATGGTCGTTACTGTTCAAGATGTGAGTGCACTGCACGAAACGAGGAGAGACGGTTGTGTAAATGTGCAAATGGATGATTTTTGTAAAGTTTGAAAAGATGCTCGGAAAAGAACGCTGTGAGAGAACTTCTTTCAATCCAATCCATTCACAATCAAAAAAAAAATCCATCCTCCCTACTCGTGATGCAATTTACTCCTTGTTTCCTCCTATAAGAGTTAGTCTTTTCTTGTCTTTTTCGTAAACATTTCGCAATTCACGAACCTCGTCGAACAATCAAATCTGATCGGTCCTTGTTGAGCGAGACGGTGGTAATCTCGACTGAGCTGGCGTCGATGCCGATAGGGACAGAGGCACCGTTGACCTTTTCACGAGTCACACGTTCAATGTAAATGACATATTTCTTTCGGTATACAGAGGTGACCTTTCCCTCCTTTCCCTTGTTGGTTCCACGGGTAATCTTGACCTCGTCGTTGATTCGAATAGGCAACGACTTGACGTTGTATTTGGTTCGCATCTCCTTTGATAGAGGAGCACTCATCCTGACCCGTCGCTCGGACGAAGGTGCAGCAAAGTGTGCCTTTCTCTGCTTTCTTCGCGAGGAAGTGACATCTTTCGAAATCTTTGCCATTTTTGTTATATGTCGACTGAGTTACTTGGAAACTTCTTTAACCAATTCAAGACTGGTTAGTAAAGTATGATGCGACTAGGATAGGATCGAGACCCCTACACCTAACCGTGGGCAGGAAATTTGTCGGTTGCGGCCAGAATGTGGTGAGACTGTCTGAGCTCCCACAGAAAGCACAAAGCTTTCGTTACTGAGCGTCAAAGTCAAATTTCGGTGGGCAGCGAGTTGGCGGGACAGTCCAAAGTTCTCTCCCGCTGGCTGAGCGGGTATTCATTGGCAGAAACTTCAGCCCACGTCGTTTCTCTCGGAGCATACTCCAAGCCCAACCTCCGCTTTCAATATCCCACTCCCAAATGCCACGGGAGCTCTGCCAACCACGATAATCAATGCCGCCAAAGACGCTTTCGCGATAGAGACAGACTTTATGGTATGATATGACGACTGGGCTCTACCTGCTTTTTCGCCAAGGCGAGGACCTCTTCTAATTTCGACAAAAGAATAGACCTGCTCACGATAGATGGCTTCAAGGCTAGGCTCGTTATGGAACTCTCCAGTCGGACCTAAAAGTAACTACTCTCTGCTCCTCACATTCGAGTACAAATAGCTGACTGGGACTCTAGCAACTCACTTCTGGGCACCGCTAGCCAAACTTTGTGTTGCTGGAGCTTCGTTTGCAGATTACTTTAGACCCGCAGATCAAATCTCAATGTCACAGCAGGGCGCTCTCATGGTGACCGGCTCGATATGGACGAGATGGTGCTTCGTGATCACCCCAAAGAACTACGCCCTGGCCGCCATCAACGCCAGTGTCGGGCTCGGTGGTGCATATCAATTCTTCCGTGCCTACAACTGGCATCAGAACCACCCTGAAGCCAGCATCAAGCAACACGAAAAGACAGTCTTGCAGCAAAAGGCAAGTACGGAAAAGTTGGCTACCAAGGAAGCAAGCGTCGGGGCCTAATCTGCTGAAGCTTCTCTGTCTATAATACTCTCCCTTTGCCAGCTCATTTCCCTTGCTGGACAGCATGCTCTCCAGGTCGCGCAATCAAGTCTCCTCTACGACTTATGCACCTCATAGGCAATCATGATTGAATTGTCCTGCCAGATGAAATCAGCGGTGGCATAGTCTTCTGAGCTTGATCTATGCCTATTATCTACTTCAACTTCACTTCTGTACTGTAGACAACCGTAGCTCAAGACAAATCTATATGAGCTCATCTGCACTGCTCTCAGACTCACTCTTGATCATACATTGTTTCTTCGCTATGTGTTTTTCAGTCTGTCGTCCCAATGATGCGCAATTGAGCACAGCACAGCTTGTGCGGCGAGTCTTCGAGCTGCTTGATTCGTTGCTAGTGCTGCTTATCTCGCAATTCGCGAGTTGAGACGATTTGTGATCCAGCATGCCTGTTTTCATTTCGGACATGGTTGGTTCTGCAATGGTCTTGAGCGCGCTTAAAGTGTCGAGACCAGTAATAGGCTCGAGCGGCAAGGCACTGAGCCAATCTTTGACCAGCATGAGCCGTTGTTCATCATCATTCCTAACATCCTCCCAGACTGTGTCTCTCGAAGAGACATCATATTCCTGCTCACTCAAAATACTCGTTGACTGCCAGCGTCGTCTTCTTTGAGGAAGCTGTGGAGCAGTTTTATTCCATGCTACACGTTTGATCGGGTGGCCTCCCCAGCCCGAATCGTGCTCGGGTAATGAGGATGGATTGCGCTCCTCGGACGCCTCACAGAAGTCAGCTTCTATCAAGGAGCAGGTTCGTGTATACGCGGAGCACTCTGTTTCAGTCCTGGCTGGTGATAAATGGCTTTGTCCATATATATTAGAGCCAGTCATGGTCAGATTCGTGCAGACTGATCTGCTATTGGAGTTTTGTGTGCTTACAACACTCGAATGAGGTTCAGATCTCGTGGTCTGTAATGTTGTGAGAGGCACGGCCCTTATCTCAGAGGGTGAAATGAGGTGTGAAATGGTGGTGTCTGATTCATCAGAAGATTCCGTACGAGCCGTAATGTGCTGACATTCGAGATTGACTGGTGGTTGTATGCAGCTCTGCACGCTTTGAACATGACCATCTGTGGAACATCCTTCATTGTCCTCTGCAAGAAATCTACGCTCGATTGCAGCCAGCACCTCCAGGTCCAATGCTTGGTTGTTTTGGGTTATTGAATGCATTAAAAAACATTCTTCAATGGCTGCGGTGTAGTCGCAAGTCGGCTTGACCGACAAGCCCTCGGATGAATTGTTTGAGTGGTGAGATGTCACAGTCATGTCTGTGGCCTCGAACAGCGGATTCTTTACGATTGTGAGATATGCTTCGAGGTCGAGAACAGATTCACCACTGCTCACGCTTGAGTCCTCTTCTTGCTCGTGCTCTATTCTGTCCGGTCTCGTGTGTACGTTATGACGGCCCACACACAGTACTTCGTTGTCAATATTTGCATCACTGTCGATGTGCTGAGATAGCGCTCCATCAGTAACGTCATGCTCGTGAAATAGCTGGTCGTTGCTTGTGAGCTCCAGTCCTAGATCTGTCTGCACATTGCACTGCAATGTCTCCTGTGCTTCAGTATCGGGTAGAAGTCCAGAACTGCAATGATGTGCCAGACGTCCTGCTTCCTCTTGCATCAGCTTGAGCATAAAAGATGGCATTGGGTGAAGATTCGATTTTGTCTCAGATCTGACCACTTTGAGGGTCCGGCCGTGAGCAACACCAGTTAGTATCGAGTCATGATCGTGAGATCTATTCCTCCGGGATGTAGCATTGACGTCGACATCGAATTGAAATCTCTCGATGTCCTGCGCTTTGACAAGTCCATATATCTTGGCATTGTGATGAAACCTGAGATTGTGCGCATCTGCAAAGATTCTGTACTCCAACAGTTCAGATATCTCGTAAGAGGACATGAAAGACGGCGTTTCGGGTGAAATCAAAAGACGGTTGCTACAACCCTCCGGGACATGTCACGCCCTAGTTCTGAAATTCATTCTGGACCCCTGATATGATGCTCTGAATAGTGAGAAGGTGTCCAAATCGATTGAAGAAGGAACCTTGAAATGTGGAGAGTGATGCAAGCTTGCGTGCGCAGAATTCTCACATGTGCGTTCGTCCATTCGATTAGATTGTGATCCACTCCGATTGATTGCAAGACGTCGGGAGAACATACTTACTGACCGCCCGGTACCAAGAATACCGCAACTGTCCGAGGTACCTATCACTCCTGCTGTGACCCTCGTTTGTCCTTCATGAGGCCAAGTCGACAAATTCAGACTTGTCGAGCTTACTAGTGGAAATGAGGATGGACTACCTCACTTAGATTGGCTCACTTGTTTATTGCATATTTCTGTTGTATGTATTGTGTTGAATCATGATCATGTTTAGATTAAAATAAATAGATTGATTCTCAAGCTTGAGGAAGGATGAGACCATTGACTGAGTGGTCTGTGTTCTGATCTCTGATCACTGATCAGTGATCACACATGTATCTGGCGAGAGCAGAGATGAGATGGGTGCGAGTGAGAGGTTGTTTTGCCACTTCACCAAAGTGAACCCGGGTGGACTGACATTCACGTGCGATTCAGGCGATCTGGTGGGCTGATCTCTCAGACTTTCCCAAAGTTGGTTCCACGCCCTTGCCCGGGCCCTCGGGTTGAGCTTGCAACTCGTTCCAACCAATATCAAGAATTCGTGCAATCTTGTTTGTAATCCTTCTCAGGCGCGATACACATACCTGCACTCTTCTACAGCTAGAGTGAGCATAATAGAGAGTTACGAATATGCTCAATTCAACCTATAGTGCCATCTTGGCTCAGACTGCTTCTTCCTTGCCGCAACTCAGTATGTTTCTGCACGCAAATACATTACCAATGTGAAAGTCTAACTCTACTAGACTATGCCGAGCAATTATGGTCTGCATACTACACGTGGATGGACAACGACGTTGTCGCGACCGGCATCATGTCCTTTGTGCTACACGAAGTCGTGTATTTTGGCCGTTGTCTACCATGGGTACTCGTCGATAATATGAAAATGTTCAAAAAGTACAAGCTACAGCCTGGGAAGGCTCCTTCTGCTGCCGAGCAATGGGAATGCACAAAGCTGGTGCTACTGTCGCACTTTACCGTCGAATTACCTCAAATCTGGCTTTTCCACCCCATGTGCGTGTACTTTGGGCTAAGTACAGGCGTTCCTTTCCCTTCCCTTCTTCAGATGGCCGGTCAAATCTTACTCTTCTTCGTCATGGAGGACGCCTTTCACTATTGGGCGCATCGTGCACTGCATTACGGACCGCTATATAAACATATTCACAAATTGCATCACAAATACTCTGCACCTTTCGGACTGGCTGCCGAGTACGCACATCCCCTTGAAGTCATGATACTCGGTATGGGCACTGTGGGCTCACCAATCTTGTACTGCGCATTAGCAAAGAATCTTCATCTGGTCACAATGTACACCTGGATCGTGCTACGACTCTTCCAAGCGATAGATGCTCATTCTGGCTACGACTTCCCTTGGTCGCTCAACAAGATTATACCTTTTTGGTCTGGCGCTGATCACCACGACTTTCACCACGAGAAATTTGTGAGTGGCCTGAAGCCTGCCTGTACTGCAAATGCGGCGGGTATCGTTCTCTTCCTCTGAAACTGACGATTTCTAGGTCAATTGTTACTCAACCTCTTTCCGATGGTGGGACCACTACATGGGAACTGACAAGTCCTACACTGCCCACCGCTCTAAACAAGCAGCTCGCATTGCTGGCATCAAAGCAGAAGTGTCCGCTGGCAAGGTCAAAGCTATCTAAGTTGGCAACTATGCGATGCTTCAGGTAGAGAAAGCACACTAGAGGGGACAGTGCTCAATATGCGAGGATGATTAGGGAGCATGTAATTTTGTGGGATTTATCACATCGAGTCAATCAGTAATTATAGATGAAGCATATAGCAACACGGGGTGTCGTATCATAATTATCGCACATGTATTTTTCGGGTGGTAAAAAGCGTGTAATATTGGACTATTGCTTGCTCGCGCGAATCTGTCTCGCTTGTCGAAGCTTTCTTGCTTGCCTCTTTTCCGCCTCGGCATGCGATTCCTCCGTGACGACGACTCCGACGACGTCTCTCGCACTACTGATCCACACCGAGGCGAGAGTCATGAATGGGACGGCGACGACGACTACGCTGCTCCAATTTGTACTGGGATAGACGTTCCAAGCGACTTCTTGAGCGATCCAGAGGACGACTTGTAGAGGAAAAGGCAAGCCGGTCTTGTAGAGTAAATAAGGCATCGAACAGATGAACCAACTATAGAATTGATAGTGCGCCGATCTGGCAAATAAGAGACCGATGAGGTTGGAAGTATATAATGTCGTCAAAATAAAAGAAGACGTCATTTCAGCCATGGGTCTGTCGTTGCCGGTAGGAAACAAGAGACCGAGCGTGGTTCGTACAGAAGTTGAAATCAAGTCTACGAGAGACTTGCGCGAGGGTCTGTTCCATCTCGTTCCGGCAAAGATTAGGATGGTGGTGAGGTGTCCCAGTAATGACGTCCCGGCAAATTCTTTCGACAAAAATGTTTCTTCCGGAACGAATCGCCAATTGACTGTCCATTCGTACATGAATACCCTCCCGAAATCAAAGGCGGAAAAAAAGTACGATTTCGCGTCCGTCACGAGGAACGGCACGGCGAGCGCGAGTTGGACCTGAACCATCATGGCGAGATGTCTCAGTGCGGAGAGGACGCCCTGACCTTGTATGAGAATCATGAGGATGCCGGGCAAGTAAAGCAACGCATTCATCTTGACGCTCAACGACAAGGTAAACAAAAAGGACCCTGAAAAGTACCATTTACGCACATAACAGTACGTCATGAGACTCGATAACAGAGTCGAGATGCCGTCGTTGAAGAGACGGAGCAAGTATATCGAGTGCATCCGCTTCGACAGCACCAACAGTGGGAAAATATGGATCGGCGCCTTTACCTTCCTATACGTCTCCATCGTCACCCCAATCGTCGCCAAATAAAGAGCCGCAAAGATGCATTGAGCAATGACTATCGACGTGCCCGAGTTTGTCGCGTAATAGAGTCCAACGTAGAGGTATACGTGTCCCGCCGGATACACCAACGGACCCGTCTGACCTTTGATGACAGAGTAATCCCTCTCACCCGCCAAAACCTGTTGGACTTGTTGCATATATGCCATCCAATCAATCTCTGTATAATTCACCCTCAAAATTATCGCCGCACACAGTATTGCGTCCAACGTCAATAGACTGTAGCTCGTCCATCTCGCGCCAATCATGGTTTGAATTATCCTCCTCTTGTCGATATTTGATTCCTTTTGGTGACTATATAGCGTACTACCGTGATGCGATGCTCATCGTGACTACCACCACACCTGGGGGAAGGTGTCAAGCTTGATAAAAGTCTGTAGTTGACCCCGTCAATCAAGAGGGGACAATGGGACATTTTTTGTGAACAAACTTTGGACGACTCTGACGTGCCGATGTGGAGCCGACCATGACTTAGCCACAGGCCCTACCACAGCACTGGGATTTCTCGACTGTAAATACACAAGATAGGTAATAGATTGCTATAAACAATATACTTGAACTATGAAAACAACAGGTACCGTCGCTACATCATTAAGTCTTCTTGTCGTTGATGTCGTTAAAATCACTGAGCTTGCAAATCTCAACCAAACATAGAGTCGTGAGCATCATTGCTGAAACCACCTCCATTAAACTGATTGAACCCACCTCGTCCTAGACTCCTGCCTCCTCGAAGACCGTTGCGGTCTCCGGGAAAGACTGGATCATAGCGTGCACCAGCAGGAGGTCTACTAGGAAATGCACCTCCGATACCCTCATCTCCACGATGCGGAAAGAAGTCTTCGGGTGTAGGATGCATGCCCCGATGACCTCCGGAGCGTCCAAAGGGGTTCATTGCATCGATACCTGGTGGTCTTAGATCGTCTGCACCGATACCTCTGATACCTCCTAGTCCACCCCCATAAATTCCTCCACGAGGTCCTTGCAATTGGTGTTCATCCTCAAACTCTGGTGGCCAGTCCGAAGGTACTGGATTTGGTCTTGGCGGCACTCGAAGTGGATCATAACCAGGACGAGGCTGACTGACGAGCGGCTCGGTACTAGGATCAGCTGGACGAACTTGCTCACTAGCTCGTCCTTCGAGAGGCTGCACGATTTTCTGCAGCACTGTGCCCGAGTCTTCGTCCTCGTCCTCGTCTTCAGCAGGAACAGTCTTCTGCAGTAAAGTCTTGATAAAGAGGTTAGAAAAGTCCTTAATTCGAGACATTGAAACGTAAGCATCCGTTAGTGACCTAGTATGGTTCTCCGGCGTCCATGGGTAGCACTCCAAATCTGTGTATTCCTTTGATCCAATCTCGAGAGTAGTCGTCTTGTCGTCATCTCCAGTCGCGCCAAGTATCATGACTTTTGTGCCAATGCGATTTATCCTTAGAACGTAGTCTGATGGCACATGTGCGTGCTGGTATCGAAAGGCATAAGTCGATGCATACGCGCTGTTCCATTCCGTAGGCAAAGTGGAAAGATCGTCAATCGTGATGCGTGACTCCGCAAGATGATCTTCGCCCAGACCAACAAAAGTGAAGCCAGCAGTTAGCATGCAAGCATGCGAGAGACACGCAATGGCATCATAGGGACTTTTTAGACCGGTTTGTGAATTTAGCGAATTGCGCACAATCCGGCACAGTGATGCGGGATTCATTGAATTGACCATATTGAGGACCAAGCTCGAAATGCCAAGTCACAATGCAGCGTTCAAGGAGCACAGGACGTAGTGCAGTTGCAGCGGAGGATATCGAACTATACTTTCTGGGGAAAAGCGAATCGACACGATTGAGGAGAGGTGGCGGTCAGAAGTGGGATGAAAGTCCATACTGGTGCACGTGGCATACAAGACTTCAATTAGTCCGCAGTAAGATATCAATTATTTTCATCATATACAAAGTCATATTATATTGTCTCTAGCACGTTAGGACGGTGCCGGCAGATCCAGTATGTCAGCCTTCTAATCACCGACACGCCGCCATGCACTCGCAATGCTATACTATGCACGATCATTTGGTTTTCAATCCTTTCATGCTGGTGGTGACGGACGCCGTACCATCGGCGTCCTCAGACTTCTCCTCCTCGTCTCTTCCGGCGTCTGCCTCGTGGTCGTCTCCGTTCTCAGAACCGGCATCTGATCGACGTTCCTTCATGTACTGTGTCAGATCGAACTCTTCGTCGTCCTCTTCATCATAATCATCCAGAAGATCTGGGTTGAATGTGAAGACCTCTCGTCCGGACAGTCCAGTCATCTTTCCTGCAGCACGACGCTGTTCCTTCTGTTTCCTATCCTCATCCTCAACTGCCTGTTTCTTCGCCACCCGTTCGTTCTTCCACTTGGTGAAGGATTCCAGCGTCACTGGTGTCTTTTCACCAGCAATCTTGTGCCTCTCGGTCTCTAGGAACTGCTCGAGCGATACCTTCTCTTTATCGTCCTTCTTCTTCTCCTTCGATTTGAGAACGAATCCTGGCGGTAGAGAGTGGCGGTATTGACAATTGTCACCACCATTCGGACAGATCCAGAACCAGCCGTATTTTTGAGTTTCAACAGCCTCCAAGAAGTATTTGCACACGATTTCGGTCGTGGTCTTGGGATTGCCAGTCTTGGAAAGTACCACACTGCGCAGTTTCTCTTCGTCCCACTTGTCCATGGTATCATCCTCTTTCTCCTTGTCTCGGACATCTGTATAGATGTCTTTCTTCGTTGTCCTACGATCGGCATCAAGATCATGACTAAATTTACATTTGCTTCCCTTTTCACATTTACCAGCCTTGAAAAAGGCACAGAGGACCGTCTTGGGGTCTACTCCAAAAGGCACTTTTTGCACGGGTTGCACCGTGTTGAATAGTTCATTCAATTCGGCTTTCCTGGCCTCGGCGTCCTTCTTCTTCTGCTCCGCGGCCTTCTTTCTGTCCTCGGCCTCCTTCCTGAGCTTTGGGTTCCCTGCCTCAGCGTCTTGTCGTTTTATTTTGCTGACTTCTTGCTGTGCTTTCGCTCCTTTCTTGTTCTTCATGCCGAAAGTTTTGTCTTCCTTCACTTTGGCGGACTTTTTCTCCTGCTGCGTTCCTTTGGGCGCCATATCTACTCCTCGCTACCTGCACAAGACTTCTTTTCTAGAGTTTGCAGCGACGCCTATAGGTTCTCGAATTGAACTCTCTGATCGCAAGTTCTTTGGATGTCCTCCAATTATCAGGTGATGGCAACGTGGCAGGCTGTTTCAATCACTTTAGAGAGTGACTTGATGACAGGGTCAACTATCGAAAAGATATTCTACCGCAACTACGATCGAGACTATGCCAGATGTCGATTGTCAGCTAATGCTGCATCTTGCTCACGAGATTCGACCCGCAGTACCGAACAGAACTTTCGAAATCGCACCGAATTGTCGTGCACTACTGTTGGCGGCACCTTTTACCCATTCTGGCAATACTTAGTGCTCCGCAAAACTCACAGATTACATGCCCAGCTGCAGTTGAACTCTGATGGCACTTACATCAATTCTGCATACCAAGAACGGTTGCTGATCGTGGTCGAACAAAACACTGAAGCTACAATCGATTTCTAAAGTGTTCAATCATATCATAAGTGTCCGGATCTTCTTGTCAAATCCATTACCATAAAAAGGCAGAATTTTCGACCGCAGACTAGGATACATGAAGAGCATGCTGCACAGTGGAGTGAATCGATTTACTCATGGCAATGGCAAGGACCGGAATGCACAAAACGATACCATTAACTATTTGCCTGGCCAACTCAAACACTTGCAATTGAGTCAGCACTACTGTACAGCTTCAGCAAGTGGTTCAAAGTACTGCGAAACCTAAAAGTCCAGCTGCAAGGCCGAGTGCGCCTGAGATCGTGTTGTGCCCAGCAGCATTCAGAGTTGCACTCGTGGTCGCCTTGGCGGTCGCAGAATTGACGTTGGTCACCACGTTCAACTGTGTACTCGTGCCGCGAGGAGCTGCTGCTGCACCGCCAACGACGGTGGTCATGGTGATGGCGCCATTCGCAGCAGTGATAATGACCACACTAGAAGATGTGACTGCAGAGGATGAAGAAGCTCTTGTAGAGCTCACCGGTGTCGAGGAGGCGCTAGAGGCCGGTAGTACGGCCGCAGAGGAAGGTCGCGCACTCGAAGAGGGTACGGCTGAAGAGATGGGTGCAGAGCTAGCAGCTGACGATACCGGCGCACTCGAAACTGGGGCGACTACTGGAACCTGGCTTGACGCGCGGGCGGAAGACTGTGCAGAGGATATGCTCGAAGAATTGGAGAGACTGATGTTGGTAGCCTGGCGAGCCCACAGGTTTGCCTGTACCGCAGCTGCGAGAGTGAAAAGTCCGAAGAACGAGAGTTGCATGATTATCGATTGTGGATGAAAAGAATGAAAAGTTGGCCGCTATCAAACAAAGTCGAGACTGCACGAGCGAAAGCCGATTTTCTGTACTGAAAAGTGAAGAGCTAGAGGCGATGAGAGACTGACAGGATAGGTAGAGTAGTTCAGGTGCGTTGGTGCATTCGCAGCTACCGAAGGAGAGAAAGGAAGGGCAGGAAAGGGTAAGGAAACTCTGGAGGAAGAACCTCAATCGAGGGGCTTGTGCGACGGTTCCCTTGCCTGGCTGGACGCAATTGCCTCTTGCAGATGGGAAGGGGAAAACCCGGCTAAATTTAGAGTTTTCTTCTCATGCCCGAGTTGCTGCAGGATTAACGTTTGATTGAATTTGGCAGCGGAAATACGCGAATCCAGATTTAATCTACGTCCAATGTGCACTCAATTTGCACTCAATTTCCGACCGGTTGACGATTGGTAGACTCGTATAGATGAAGGAGCGTATACGATGAGATCTGGCTTGTGTAACCCTTTTCTAACGCGTCCTCCGATCTTCGTTGCCGCTACTGCTTGCTAGTCATGGTCATTCCCGGGTTGCGCCTTGTCACTTCTCTATAGCTAACAAATGTGATCAACTCTTTCTCAGGTATAGCATCTAACTATCCTTGTAAATCGACCTTGTTTTGTGTCGATACAAGATCGGCATTGAGGTGGTCATAAGGAAAGTTAAAGTGGGATAGCAGAGGATCGTCTTTACAGCTCAAAAGCATCTGTAAACATAACACGCACACTCGGCACATTCAGACACCCCAAATTTGCTATTTGACGTGGTCGGATCTCTAAAGACAATCCAAAAGGCACTATCATATACCCTGCCAATGCCAACTTGGCCAGTATGAATGACGCAGACATGATGAATCAATCTGGGTACCGACGTGCTCTAAAATATCTTCGAACCTCAATCTCCCAGTCGTCCTTGAGTTCTCGGCTCTCCACTACCACTCAAGATAAGGATCTGGAAGCTGTAAACTCATACTCAACGAATGCATTGGAAGTGGTCTTCTTTCCATCATATGCCAGTCGAACCAGAAGATCAAATTCGGACTTTAACATCAACATTCATGGCTGGCTTTTCGCCCCTGTACCTGCTGGAAAACCGACGCGCCGCAATCGATATACAATGCTTTTAGCTCGCAGCCTTGCTGGGCTCCCAGCATTGCCAGATTCGCTGAGCTCTGCTCAGAGTGGATTCGTCTCACAGACTCCTGACTCCTCGACTGTGGGCACCAAAAAGACGCCAAACAGCTCTAGCGAGACTGGCGAGATGAATGGCGGTACATTTGATTCGGAAGTGTCCGATCATTTCGAACACTTCGAAATGTCCGATTCATCGGCGCCAACGACACCAGGATTGCTCGCATCCAGAGTGTCCTCCTTCCCATTCAATAAGACGGACTCTTCCGAACCTCCGCTGGCACCATCGCGAGCGAGCAGCATGAAAAGACAGGGATCTAATGACAGCCAATCTCAGAAATTCGCTCGCCATTATTCGGATCATGATCTCGTCAATTGTCACGCGAATCTAACCACTCGCATCTCTCCATTCCTGGCCAAGGCCGTCCCGGAAAGAGTCGTCAAGTGCGATATCGTTGCAGATGGGATGAAAATTGCTTCCACAAAACTCCTGACAGGTGAAAATGGGCACTTTAGAGGCACTGTAAGGATAGAACAAAGCCAGGTAGACATGACGAAGGTCAAGATCCTGGAGGCAAAAATCGCTGAGAAGGATGTCTCGGGATCTACGGAAGTTCACTACGTGGGCGAGTCGGGAGTCAGCGTCATCTCTGATATGGACGATACTGTCAAGCACACTAACATACTTGCTGGTATGCGAGAGGCATTCCGTAACGCATTCGTTCGTGATTTGCCCACACTCACTATCAAAGGTGTACGTCCTTGGTACGAGTCGATGAAAGCTATGGGCTGTAACATTCATTATGTGTCGAATGCCCCGTATCAGCTTTGGCCATGTCTTGCCTCGTTCATCAGGATCGCTGGTCTTCCGGCTGGTTCGATACACTTGAAGCAATATTCTGGATTTCTGCAGGGCATGTTCGAACCTGCCGCCGAAAAGAAGCGGGCGAATGTTGAGAAGATTTTGATGGACTTTCCAAATCGGAAGTTTCTGCTCATAGGTGATTCTGGCGAGCAAGATCTAGAGCTGTACTCAGAATTGGCGCGATCGCAATATGCAAAACAGATCTTGGGCATCTTCATACGAGATGTTAGCTCAGTCCAGTCGGCACTGGGCACGCCTACAGGCGAGTCGGGCGAAGATTTCTTCTCGGCCGGCAAGGGAGACAATTTGGTTGATTTTGGCCCAGCTTCACGCCTTCTTGAGTCAGTCGCCGAGTCCGAGTCGACGACCCCTGCTCCTGCTCTTCCTGCCCGCAAAGTTGCATCACTGGTCAACTTGACTGCCTCAGTCGACCAGACGACGGCACGAGATGCCACTTCCGCGACGTCCAATAAGTCACACTGGGCGGATATGATAAATCTAGGCCTCCCATCAATTTCGAGCGCCATCAAGCTCATGCCAGAGAAATTAGATGCTGTCGACACTAAATCCCATAACCAGACGACTGATGCTTGTGCTACGGCACGACCAGCCTTGCCTCGCAAGCCTACAGCGCTACGTTTCTGGAGCAAAGGTGAGGAGAACCAAGAGAAGCCGGTATCGTCTGAGACCAAGTCCACAACTCGGCCGTCACTTTCCAGAGCCTCATCAGTAATCTCGTTCCACTCTGGTCCGCCAGAAGCGACCACCAATTCTCGGCGTCCGACACTGCTACGATCCATGTCTGGCAATTCCCATTACGGTGAAGGCCGCCGGCTGACCAAAGAACAAGAGAGGACACAAGCTTGGGAAGTGAGATTGGCAAAGGCTCGCACCGGTCTGCCGGCACAAATCAAGATCTATACATGGAAGGAGGGTAGCGATTGTCAGGCCAGAGCAGAAGAGCTCATTAGGACAGCATTAAAGGCATGAATCTGTCTTTGACCAAAGTGAGAAGCCCAGAGCAGGAATGGGTACTGTAACAATATGCACATATGGAATCATGAATACTGTACTGTAACATGCATTGACTTTAATGTGTTGGCGATAGTCTGCTATAGCGATTTTGTGACCAAGTTGATACTAGTATCTTCGTTTGTGTATGGATGTGTTTGCGAGCGTATGAATGCTGTGAAAGTCTGCTGCTGCTGCTGCCGCCAAGTCGTGAAATCTCATCCTCAGCCACTTGCCCACTGTGGCGCTATTCTTGCTCGGAAGTTCCGAAAAGTGCGTCGTAGAACCTTCACATCTCAAACTGGCGCTGACCTTCAACTACATGTATACAGTCCTCGTCATAGTCAGATTCACTCACTGGCATCTGGCAAGGTGTTCGACAAAGCACACAAAGCAGTAGCGTACTCGAAGACTCTGCAATTTCCATCGGATGAAGAATCTACAGCAGGGGACATTACGCCGTGTGAGGATCGAGGATGAAAGTGATGCATCGGTGGAAGACGATGATGTGAGTCTGGGAGATTTGAGTGAGGAAGAGCTTGATGATAGTGAAGATGAGCAGTCTGGCGCTGACGTTGAGAATGAAGCGGCCCTTCTTGATGATCTTGCAGAAATACCATTCGGTGTACTTGTGAAAACACAAACCGAGACACGAACGACACCAAAGCAATCCGGTGCTGCTGCTTCTAAATCAACCAATAGCAGACATGACGATACGGCCGTGAGTAGTCATCAACCCAAGGTCTTGAAGCGAAAACGAGACAACAAGCATGCGCCTACGGAAGTATCATCGAAAAGACCTGTGGGCCGTGGTCGGGAGGCGGTCGAGGTAGTGAAGATTGAAAGAAGAGATCCGAGATTTGATCCAGACATGACCGCAAAGGCGACAAATACATCGTATGCGAGCAAAAACTATGCATTCCTCGAAGACTATAAAAAGGACGAGATGAGGATTCTGAAAGAGAAGATCAAAAAGGAGCCTGACCCGACTACGAAAGCGAGGCTGGAGAAGACTTTGGGGTCGATGCAGTCTAGAGAACAGGCTAGCAGAGAACGAGAACGACGGCAACGCGTCTTGACAGAATATAAGAAGAAGGAGCGCGCCGCAGCAAAGGATGGAAAGATTCCATTCCATCTCAAAGCGTCCGAGAAGAACAAGCTGTATCTCAAGGACAAATTTGACTCTATGAAGGACAGCAAAGGACTCGACAAGTTCTTGGAGAAGAAGCGGAAACGAAGATCACAGAAGGACAGGAAGCGAGCGCTACCTACGTAGTGCTACAAGGGGCAACATACGCGTCAATATCGCACTTTATATATGTGAGTGATGTACTTTTGCACTCATGGTTGGAGTTATTATAGTAGCAGCATCATAGCTCTTTTGAACTAACAAATTCATCACACAATTGGCGATCATCGGTTCTTTCGTGTCCGCCACTTCCACAAATCTGACTTGACTCCACAATAGGTGCAAATTGTAGACAACTTTTATACTTCTTCATCATTTTACAATTGAAACCTCCGGTAAATCGCTCGATTCAGAAAATGCCCCGAGCCGACCATAAGGTGTAAAAAGCTACGGTCAAACCTATTTGACAAAGGTCCATGAAACCCTCATTCTAGGAGATTCATAGATGGCTCCACCACGAAAACGAAGGACGATTGATCCTGTGGGAACAATTTCGGCACAGAACGACAATCAAGCTTCAGCTGGAGATGATTCGGAGAATACCATCAGGATATTGATTGCATCAGACAATCATATCGGCTATTTGGAACGAGATGGTGTCCGTGGCAACGACTCTTACGATTCCTTTCGCGAAGTACTCGAAATTGCAAAAGAGGAAGATGTGGACATGGTCTTACTGGCGGGCGACCTGTTTCACGAGAATAAACCCTCTCGAAAGGCCATGTACCAGGCAATGCGATCCTTGCGGCTGAATTGTCTCGGAGACAAGCCGTGCGAGTTGGAAGTCTTGGGCGATCAGTCTGTTGCTACAGAAGACGCCGCCGTGATGCACATCAATTATGAAGACAAGGACATTAATGTGGCCATACCGGTCTTTTCTATCCATGGCAATCATGACGATCCTTCTGGTGTATGTTTATAAGCTGCGACAAAGGCTTTGACCTCAACTGACCAGTATTAGGAAGGAAGATTGTGCGCACTGGACATTCTGCAAGTGTCTGGGCTGCTAAACTACTATGGCCGAGTACCGGAAAGTGATGACATTACCGTGAAACCTGTCCTATTACAAAAAGGGACCACCAAATTGGCACTGTATGGACTCTCCAACGTGCGAGATGAGAGACTACATCGCTCCTTTCGTCACAACAAGGTCCGCTTCATGCGTCCCGAACTCTATCAAGACGAGTGGTTCAACCTCATCGCCGTGCACCAAAACCATCACGGACACTCTGAAACGAATTACTTGCCCGAGAACTTTCTGCAAAACTTTTTCGACTTTGTGGTCTGGGGACACGAACACGAATGCGTGATTGATCCAATCTTGAATCCAGGACAAGACTTTCACGTTTGTCAGCCTGGATCATCGGTAGCGACGAGTCTCTGTGCCGCGGAAGCGATCCCGAAGCGGGTAGGAGTGTTGAGTATTCGTGATCGAGACTTCAAGATGAAGACGATCCCATTGAAGACTGTCCGTCCATTCATCTTTAAAGACCTTTGTCTCTCGGACGTCGACGAACTCGACCCGAAGGTCAGAAACAAGGCGGACGTGATTGCATATCTCCTGGACCAAGTCGAGGAAGCGATTCTCGAGGCAGGAAATCAGTGGTCGGCCACACATCAGGAAGCAGTAGAGAATGGTGAGGATCCGCCGTTGCCGCTGATACGTCTTCGAGTGGATTACTCCACTACCGCTGGTGTCTACGAACTCGAGAATCCACAACGATTCTCTCAAAGATTCCTCGGTCGTGTCGCAAACGCCAGTGATGTGGTGCAATTCCACATGAAGAAGAAACCAATCACCAGAAAAACAAAGTCTGGGGCCACAATGGTCGAGGCTCCGGATTTGTCAGAGGTTGGATTGACCGGACTGAGAGTCTCTGCACTCGTCAAGCAATTCCTCTCGAAACAGACACTACAGTGTCTGCCCGAGAACGAACTCGGAGATGCCGTCACACAATATGTCGAAAAGGATGATAGAGATGCAGTCAAGGATTTCGTCAATGATCATCTCGATGCACAAGTCAGGATGATGACGACCAACAAGACCACGAACGAGGGCAATCTCAATCAAGCAATAGAGCGGAGCAAAAGTACAATGGCAAATCAATTCCAAGCCAGACAGGAAGCTCTCGCCAAAAAGAGGAGGGAAAGAGAAGCGGCGCAGGTATCGGATCTCGAGTCGGATGAAGAGAGCGAGCAGCGACCAGTGGCCGCCCCGGTCAAGAAATCGACCGCGACTAGAAAGAGAAAAGCATCTCCGGTCGCAACCCGGAAGTCAGCAGCCAGCAAACGTAAAAAGACAGCAGCTCGTGGGAAGAAAAATAATGATGACGACGATGATGAAGAAGAAGAGGAGGAATCGGTCAATGACGATGAATCTATAGTTTCCGACGACGAGCCTGAAGTGGCAGCGCCTGCTCCAAAGTCGAGAGCAGCGGCAGCTAGCAAGCCTCGAGCTAGCACGCGGAAGCCGCCCGCTAGGCAAACGCAATTGAACTTTACATCGACACCAGCACCGAGTCAATCGCCAAAAGCCCAGCGTAGGACGCATGCGATTGATATTTCCAGTGGCGAATCGGACGATTTTCAGCCGGTAGCTAAGAAGAAGAGGTAGAAAGGAGAAGACGAGGCGTGAAGGACATCTTGATGGTTCCATTACAACGAAGGTCGAAGAATAGAATCATACGGACCATGCAGGAACGTCCAACTTATGTATTGACTCTTCGACCTCCACGTCCACGTCCTCGAGGGGCAGCGCCCCTACTTGATCCTTCACCACTTCTTCTCGGAGGAGGTCTCTCCACAAACGAGTCGTCTGTAGTGAGAAAGGTTTGATCATGGTTCGAATTGGTCACAACTTCTCGAATGTACTCTTGTTGCCATGTAGTCTGTCGGTCTGCATACCTCTTGAAACTTTCCGCGACTGGTGCCTATAAAGTCAGAAAGTCGGTGAATGACTTCATTATTGCGTACCTCGGCAAAGTCCACACAGAATGCATTGACGTTTAATCCATACAAGAATGATGCAAAGGACTCATTGAACCGACTGATATCCTGTCCCAGCTCGACGATTTGCTGCATGTTGGCGGAGAAGTCTGAGAACGCGTCGGACAGTTCAGCGAACGCGGTGTCGAGCGTATCGAGTGGAAACGCATCCTCCGAGCCGGATCGAGACTGACTAAGGGCGGAGAGACTGCCGCGCTCGATTCTCCTTAAAGGCGTTGTAGGTCTTGATGTCTTGCGCTGAGAAGAAGCTGGCATCTTTACAGACTAGATCACGTTCGGATATTGCGCACGAACGGGCAGAAAGATAAGCAGTGTTCAGTGTCGTAGTGTAATAAAACGATGTATTGTGCTTGTTGTGTACGCGAGTGAGTGTTTCTCTATTCTGTGCGGCCGAAATCTTGGTTGCGGCACGTAAAGGAGGAGCTCTGCAGCTTACAACTTCTTCTGAAATTTTTGGTCTGTATGAGCCACAGAAGTTATCAGCTGCGCTTCTCCTACAGTCCTCCATCATCGCATATCGCAGATATGTCGTCTAAATCTGTACGTTGAGCAGGATCGTATCCAGGGAAATTCTTTGACTGACGATTTGTAGGCTTCCAAGCTCAAACGAGAAGCCGCAAAGGCAGAGCGAGAGGCTGCTAGAGCATCAAAAGATGGTTCGAAGAAGAGCACTGCAGTAAACACTCCAGTAGGCAAAGGGACAGCCACTACTCCAGATGCTCTTGCTGCAGCGCTTGCCGATTCAAACACTTTCGAAAGGACGGCTACTGGAGTTCTCACGTCTGCTTCCATGTCGAGAGATATCAAGATCGAATCATTCACTCTTTCATTCCACGGTCGTTTGCTCATTGAGGATGCTGTCATCGAGCTCAATTGGGGACAGCGATACGGTCTTCTCGGAGCCAACGGATCTGGGAAGTCTACATTCCTCAATGCCTTGTTTGCAAGAGACGTCGAAATTCCTGAACACATCGATGTCTACTTGCTCAACGCAGAAGCTGACCCTATGGACATAAATGCCGTCGACTATATCATCGGATCTGCTCGAGAGCGAGTTGCCAAGATTGAAGAAGAGATTGAGAAGCTGTCAATGGCCGATGAGGTCGATGATCTCCTCATGGAGGCCAAGTACGAACAACTGGAAGGTTTGGACCCATCCACATTCGAGGCTAAGGCTGCGGCTATCCTCAACGGTCTTGGATTCGACAAAGTCATGATGGCCAAAGCTACCAAAGATATGTCCGGAGGATGGAGGATGCGAGTCGCTCTTGCCAAGGCACTCTTCATCAAGCCTTCCCTGCTCCTGCTCGATGAACCTACTAACCACTTGGATCTCGAAGCTGTCGTCTGGCTCGAAACCTACCTCTCCACTTACAACCACATTCTCGTCGTCAACTCCCACTCACAAGATTTCCTGGACAATGTGTGCACCAACATCATGGATCTGACTGTACAAAAGAAGCTCGTTTACTACGGTGGTAATTTCACTACGTATATGAGGACAAAGAGCGAAAACGAGGTCAACCAGATGAAGGCATATGAGAAACAACAAGAGGAAATTGCTCACATCAAGAAGTTCATCGCCTCTGCCGGTACATACGCAAACTTGGTCAAACAAGCCAAATCGAAGCAGAAGATTATTGACAAGATGGAAGCCGCCGGTCTGATTGAGAAAATTGCCAAGGATGTCAACATTACTTTCGCCTTCCAGGAGACTTCCAAGTTACCACCACCAATCATTGCCTTCAACGAAGTCGGGTTCTCGTATGATGGAAAGATTGCAAATGCGCTGTACAAGAAGCTCGACTTTGGTATCGACATGGACTCTCGAGTCGCCATCGTGGGAAAGAATGGAACTGGTAAATCGACACTGCTCAATCTCATCACAGGAGTACTCTCGCCGGTCGAGGGTTCGGTATCCAAGTACGCCGGTCTCAAGATTGCGAAATACTCTCAGCACTCGGCAGATCAATTACCTTATGACGAAACTCCGCTCGACTTTATTCAGAGCAAATATAAGCCAGACTACCCTGGTCAAGAAGTTGCCTACTGGCGAGCTTGGCTCGGTCGATTCGGTATCTCTGGTAGTCACCAGACAAGTGAAATCAGGACACTCTCAGATGGTCTCAAGTCTCGTGTAGTCTTCTGTACCCTTGCCCTCGACCGACCTCACATTCTCTTGCTCGATGAGCCTACGAATCACTTGGATATCGCCTCCATCGACGCTCTCGCAAAGGCTTGCAAGAACTGGGAGGGTGGTGTCGTCCTCGTGTCGCACGATTTCCGACTCATTGGTCAAGTTGCCACCGAGCTGTGGGAGGTCAAGGACAAGCACGTCATCAAGTTGGACATGTCCATTGGAGAGTACAAGCAGACCCTGGTGCGCGACTCGAAGGACGCGATCGAGAATGCTTTGAGGTTAGGAAAGGTGACCAAGTCATGAGGTGAATTGGAGAGCACAAGAGGTGTGATTATAGAAGATGTCCCAATTTCGAGGTCGAAACAAGTCGTCATGCTCTTGTAGTTGAATTACGCACATAGATATAATGCAAAAGCGAAGACATTTGTTGTTTTGAATTCAGTCAGCCATACGCAATCGCTAAATTGTCATGGAATGGTTTCGTCAAGTGCCTTGATTCATGTACTCGTCAAGACTTTTATCCTCTCGTCGAGGCGGCGTATCATGTCGACCTTCCACGCTTGATGGTCGGCGCGATACTTGTCGTTGTCAAAGTCGATGGCATGGTGCATCTAGCAAGGTCAGCTCAGTACACTAAATGGGTTAATGAAGCCCCACCATCCTCGTCTGTGTGATGCGTTGTTTCTTCTTTAGCGGTTGATCTTGGAGATTTAACTTTTTGACCTTGGAGAAATCAAACCACTCTTGTCCGGCGCTTTTGGTCTGTACATACTCCACCTCGGTCTCGATTTCGGCCTTGGTGAGTCCCAGGTCTCTGATCAATTGAGTCTGGACACTACTGGAGATGTGTTTGGTGTGTTTAATGTGCTGTTGACAGAGCAAGTAGACGGCCGCCACGAGAGCTCTGACGTCGGTCGTCTTGTATGATTCCACGAGGCGATCTAGGATTTCCAGCACATTGGCTATGGGTACGGCACTGAACTTGGAACAAATCTCCTGGGCGTGGTCCCGAGCTATTCGCCGTCTCGTCTCGGCGTGACTCTTGCCAGAGTCTCGGACCTGCTTGAAGGTTGCTTCGGATCGTATGCGCTTGAAGAGTGCCTTGTATTTTGTTGGTGGAATAGGGGCCTGTTTGATGTTTAATTCTGGCAGGCCGAGTTTCGTAGACATTTGGTCACAGGCAATGTGGCTACAGACAAAGTTCTTGGCTGGTTGCTCGGATGTGTTTATGAATAACTGACGGGCTTGAGTGATGAATGTCTCTGCCAAAGCTATCAGCTCTGCCGGCAGGTCTGATTCATCAAAGTCTGGCAACAGTTTCAGCAGGTCTGACTTTATGATGTTTCTGGACGACATTTTCCGCAAATAGATCGATTGTCACGATGAAGAGACTCTGATACGATTACCGGTCACCTCGACTACACGTACGTCTATGCAACAAGATATATAAGACAAGTATACTGCGACTACAAGCTACTGTAGTGGTTGTGGTAACACTAGCACAAGTACAAGTGATCACTTCCAGACGTCTGATCACGATCAGAGTTCAATCGTCGCCTCATAAGATAAAATCACGTGTAGACAACTGGCAGCGCGATTACATGCTTTGGAGCCTCAATGATAATGATGAATCGAAGCATATAACTTGTTTACAATCACTCATCACCAGCGCCCTTGCAGTACTCAAAGTATCTACCTGGTTGAGCATATACGAGGAACATGGCTATCTTGTCCAGTCTCAGCTACTGGCTGTTGGCTTTCCTGTAGGCACATATAGACAATTCATTGGAGGCACGACTAATGGCGAATCAGTGTATTGGTCGGACTGTACATGGTCTTGACTGGAGACGGTGAATCATTCAATGTAGGAAAGTTATTGACGGATACTTCGCCATACTCGTGGGGATTTGTGGGTATCGGATTATGTATAGGTCTGTCCGTAATCGGTGCGGCGTGGGGAATATTCATCACAGGAACCTCGATATTGGGAGGAGGCGTGCGAGCCAGTCGAATCACCACGAAGAATCTAATCTCAATCATCTTTTGCGAAGTCGTGGGAATCTATGGACTCATCATGTCAATCGTATTCACTTCGAAGCTCAACTTTGTCTCTGGACCTGATCTCTACACGAAAAGTAACTTCTTCACTGGGTATTCGTTATTCTGGGGTGGTCTGACTGTCGGTGTGTGTAACTTGGCCTGTGGTGTGGCCGTCGGTGTCACTGGTTCCAGTGCGGCCCTCGCAGATGCTCAGGACCCCAGTCTATTCGTCAAGATTCTGGTTATCGAAATTTTTGGTTCCATTCTTGGTTTGTTTGGACTCATCATAGGTCAGCAGCGTTCAGGTCACGAATTTACAGACATGCTGACATCACATAGGTTTGCTAGTCACTGGAAAGGCTGCCGACTTTGCTTAAGTACAATAAGAAATGTGGAATTGAAATAGATCTGACGCTAGTACTGGACTATACTGGTTTGTGCCTGTAGTGAACGGCAAACGGGACACACTGCGTACGGTCTCGATAGCGTTGTCTTGACAGAGTCTGTATATAAGTTCAAGACAATGCGCTGCCATCCATTACACATCGCGCAGCAATATAGTCTCGGTCCGAATCTATATTGCCGTATGTTGATATTCCCCAATCAGGAAGTAACTAGGAGGGACGTGGTTCAGAATCTTGATAGTTTCCCTATAATTGAGTTGCTTAGCCATGTCTATTAACCATGCAAATTAGTCAAATTTCAATATCTATTCTAGGTGAAAAATCAACAAGTAGCTGAATTTTGGAAGTAAAGAGAGCACAAGGATCAGAGTAGCTGACTACCAAGACAGTCTTGCTTGATTCAATGTGAACTTCACAGCCCCGGTGTAGGCGGAAGATTTTATGTGCGAAACATATATAGGAATGCAATGTGGGTGTACGTGTTTGAGCATAGCAGTAGTGCGTAGCTGCTTGTGTGTGCGGTGAAGAAGGTGTGCAGTTTCTTTGAGCCGAACGTTCTCGAACTCGTGAGGCAGCCACGTCCGTGTCAAGCTCTTCCGTCAGTTTCGACGCCTGCACTTACGCACACTTTATTTGCAGCTCTTGCTTGGGCTAGACCATATCTCTCGAGAAACTCCAGCTAGACCACCTTTTGCTCTCGATACGTAGCAATAGAAAATCATGTCTGCACCACAAGTACCAGAGGTCAAATGGGCACAGAGATCGTCGGACTCGGAGCACGACAAGAACGTCGTCTATCTCACCGTTGTGACCCCTGATATCGTCAAGCCAGAAATATCAATCGAAGCGAAAAAGATCTCAGTCAGCGGCAGCGACAAGCACGGTAAATCGTACAAGCTAGATCTCGATTTGTACGCCGAGATTGAACCCAAAGAGACGAAACAGCGAAATACGGATTTAAACTTATTCTTCATCCTGCAAAAGAAGGAAGACAAGGCTGAGTTTTGGCCACGATTGAGTGAGGGCAAGCAAAAGCTGCACAACGTGCGAACGGACTTTGACAAGTGGGTCGACGAGGATGAGCAGGACGAGCAGCCGGAATTACCCGACATGGGAATGGGCGGTGCTGGCGGACCAGACATGTCCTCGATGATGGGAGGTGCTGGAGGTATGGGCGGCCTGGACTTTTCAAAGCTCGCCGGTATGGGAGGTGCTGGCGGTGCCGGAGGACAACCTGACTTTGCAGAGGTAAGCCAAGCTTTTGCATGAGCTTTTGTTACAAGTCGCTGATTGGAGACAGATGATGAAGAGCATGGGAGGTGCTGGAGGCATGGAGGGACTCGGTGCCGGTGCAGAAGGTGAGGACTCTGACGATGATGAGGAAATGCCACCGCTCGAGGAAGTCGAGAAGGCCTAAAGTGTTGAATAAATGACGAAAAACTGTATCTGTTTAAAAATTATGATAGAACAAAAAAGGAACGAGCTTGACGGCCACAAAGCAGAGTATCTCATGTAAAAGATGAAAAGAGTGCATATTATTGAAGACGGCATAGACTGGTGAATTTGAGCTACACATAGTTGTAGCTGGCAATTCTTTGTCATGCATTCCTTGATCGACACCATTTACTCAAGAGTGGCATCTCTGTGCAATCACCAAGACAATAAGAACCACCGTGACTAGAGTAATTCGCTGTGATGGGTGAGGTTATGACAGTTATGGCAGTGAGCGTATTTATGATAAGTGCATCACCTCATCATGTCGTTGGATGGACTGATTTGTGCAGAAGGAGGAAGATTCCATTAATTGCAAGCGGCAGTTGTCACCTGCTCAGACGGGAGAGATTTCGGACAAGGGAAACTCCCCGAATCGCAGGCTTGAAACCACCCCACACCCTGACTCATTGGTAATTGCACCATTGTAAGTATAAAAGTGTTACTCTCCCAAAACCTCGAGCCCTTGCACTACAACCCAAGACTACCATGTCACAAATCAATCGTATCGCATTCGGTATCGGGACGGCATGGTACAAGTCAAAACCAGGCGACATCAATCGCGACTTGGTAGAGGCCATCAAGTCGGCCGTCAAAGTGGGGTATAGACACCTCGACAATGCGCAAGTCTACAAGAACGAGGAAGAGTGTGGCGTGGCACTGAGCGAGTTGTTGACTGATGATGACGTGGTGGTGAAGCGAGAGGATTTATGGATCACGACAAAGTTCAATCCGGGCGAAGATCGCGATCCGGTGGAAACACTCGAGACGTCCCTGAAAAAGTTGCAATTACCGTTCGTAGACTGTTACTTGATTCACTCCCCACTGGACGACATGAAGGGCAACGTCAAGATTGAAGAGACATGGGCACGCATGGAAGTCTGTCGAGCACAAGGTCTGGCGAGACACATTGGCGTCAGTAATTTCCGCATAGACCATCTCCAACGGACCCTCGCCGTCGCCAAATCGCCCATCTACGCAAACCAAATCGAACACCATCCGTATCTCCAACAAAGCGACCTTGTCGTCTTTATGAAACGACACGACATTATTTTGGAGAGTTATAGTCCTTTGACGCCAATCACTCGGAAACCCGACGGACCACTCGGTCGAGTCTTGCCTGCCCTCGCTAAAAAGTACAACAAGACGGAAGGACAAGTCTTGCTTCGTTGGAATATACAGGTACGATTTTTCCCCTTCCTTGATCATGATAAAACTGACGGGATTCGTTTAGAATGGCAACACGGTCGTCACCACGAGTGGCAAGGTGGACCGAATGAAGGAACAATTGGACCTCTTCTCCTTTGAATTGAGTCCCGAGGACGTCGCCGAAATCGACTCTGCGGGCGCCGAATTGCACCACCGAGTCTACTTTAAAGAGTACTTTGATTGAGCAAGTGATATATGTACAGCTCGTCATTGTCCTATATTACCTATACAATTTGTCGTTACACATTATTACTATCCATGAACAATGAATGAATTAAAAAATGCCGTCGCTCTTTGCGTAGAATTGTCCCTTCTCGTCCTTGCTCTCTCGCGTACCAGCGCAAGAGAGAGCAAGGGCGAGGAATTCTTGATTAAATGACCAATCCTCGCCCATCTTCATGCCATCGATAAAGCGACAAAATCTCCCTCCTCCTACTCTTTTCCTCGTCCGTGGCGCGTCGGTGTTGACGGATCCCGTTGAGTGTACTCCTCATGACCTTTCTAAAGTTTCGTTGATACTGCGTGTCGAGCGTGACGACACAGACCTCGTGGGCACGAATATACGTCTCGGCGGCATGAACCACCGCTTCGTCGGCGGATTGTTCGAGTTTATCGACAATCAAGAGTAAGAGAAAGGATCCTTGGAGGAGATAGATGCCAAAGAAAAAGGGCATAAACGTCAAGTCTGGATCGATCCTTAGTATCTCCGTCGTCGATTCTGCCGCCGCCACGGCATGCGTCGCCGCAGCGACAAACTCTTTCGAACTTATCCATCCATCTTCGTCCTCCATCAACAGGATCGGGTCCCACTTGCCGCTCAACAGGATGTACATCGTGTGCATCAACTGTCTCGCGTACGGCAAGACGGCCGACTCTGCGTACCGACGCGAGTACCGAAACCTCTCCTCCCCTAAGGACTTGTTGTTGTTGTTGTTGTTGGCGCGAAGCTCTGCGTCCCGAAAGTGGTCCAGCGACTGTTCGTACTGTGCCAAATGTTGCTGGACCTGTCGTTTCGCGTGATCCAAATTGTCAAAGACGATGGAGCACGTCCTCTGCATCATCACGAGCGTGCAAATCTCTCCCAGAATGACCATCAGTGGCAAAAAGAAGCCGAATATGCCTCGCCCTTGAATCGTGAAATTCGGTCCACGAGCCCGTCCCTCGTAGAGCGGGTGGCGACTATAGTCGAAACCATACGAGCTTCGACTGTTAATGCTGCGGCTGTCGTACAGAATGTCAATGTCTTCGTTAGACGCCCAACGGTCCTCGTCCAATGGGTGATAGAGGTGCAGACACTCGACGTCCGCAAAGACGAGCGGTTTGTTATAACAAAGGCCCAGATGTCGATCCACAATATACAAGAGCCACCATGTCCTTCTCCTTTCTTCCTTGGTAGTCTCGGTGGTGGTGAGACCCTCGGGAGAGTCTGGCAACTCTCGATTGAGGTGCAGCTCTTTTGCCAGCGTCCAAGCTGCGTGAAACCATCTCAGACTCACACCCTTGAATTCGCTCGCGGCGATGATTGCGCCCAATTGTATGTAGGTAATCACGTCGTCCAATGCTCCTCCATCGACCTGATCGTGCTGAAGTGGTCGGAGTGCACTGACCGACATCTCAAACAGTCGCTGAACAGTCTTGGCACGAGCCACCGGAGACGAGCTAAAGAAGGAATGTTCGCATGTATGAGCGGCCACACACAACATGGCATAAATTAATGCCGTACTCGTCTTTCGAGGCTGAATCTTGTGGACGATCGAACACCTACGAATGACATAGCCAATCACATAAGGCGAGTTGTCAAAGTAAGTGTCGAGCAGTTCACACAGCACTTGGCTCGGGATGAAATCTAATGCTCTGACATGGGGTATCAGGATCTGGTATTTGAGCTGCCGGTCGTCCGAGGCATTGCTTGTAGGTGGTCTCTTGAACATGCCTTCAGCAATATCGAATTTTGGCGAATTCAATGCATCTGGACGAGGTGATTGTGTCGGGCCAAAGAGCTTGTTGAGATTGTTCAATTCACTCCCGGTGATACTCAGTGGTCGTGACACCGGAGGAGGAAGACTGAAAGGGTGGTCCAAGTGAGGACCTGGTCCCGCTGGGAATCGTGTGAATGCATTTTGAGAATATCTTGCTGGATTCGTCTGTCCATTTGAGGGAAGATTCGCAAACTGAGCGCCGATAGGAGATGGTGTCTGACCAGTGATTTGATACGGATGATCGTTGTGGGAGTTGACATCAAACGGAAGGCCCATAGGAGAAGGTAGATTCTGTGCCCATTCCTGCGTGGCTGGGATCTTGGTTGAATGGGTCGGTCGAGCTTGCTCTTGTCGCTGAGGATCCGAGAATTGAGCCAATGGGTGTGATACCGGGTTATGAACACTTCGATCAGAAGTCGTGCGATATGGCTGTGAGCCCAGCTCTGACACCAGCTCTTGATCCTTCTTGGCAGCCTTGCCCCGCTTCTTCCGAGTCCTGTTGAATTCACAGCAGATGTCTATCTCTACGCAGTGTTGGCAGGGCTGCTGACCGTCGCATTTTGTCCTGAGTGCATTGCAGCTGTCGCATGCCCGGGATATTCGCTTGCGGACCTCGGACATGGAAGGCGTCCTCTGCGATCCTGTATGTATTTGAGACTAATCAACCTGAATGCAAGCAGTCGCTCCGGCACGATAAGAGAGATGGCAATCTCTAAATCAAAATTGGTCAGTTATCGATCGGAACCAATAGTGGGAGAGTGGAAGAGTTCTATATATCTGGTTTGGAAGCGATTAGGTTTCGGGGAAGAGTTCGGTGGACGATGTCAATCCCGTGGCCGTAAATATGGCTTGAAGACCCGATACATACGATAGAGGTGTCGAGAAGATCTTTGGATATCAATTCCCACCTGGTTCATCTTCTTTTTCTGACTGTTTCACTGGAGTCCATGTACAAGTATCAGCGGTAACAGTTTCAAGATCTACACTGCGTTTATAACATCACAATTGCAGCTGTAGAAGCCGATGCAATCAAAATTGCCAGGTCGAGTGGAGCCGTGGGAGACGTGTCTTCAAATTTACTCATTGGGCTCATGATTTGGTCACCGGTCAAGTGCAGCAGCTTGTCATTACTCGCGATCGTTGTGTGCATGAGACGTTTCTATGACTGACCAACTCAGAACAGACTTGGCTGCCATTGACAAGACCGTCTAATCGACCATTCCTCTGTATGCACAAGTATGTCACGCAACGATGAAAGTCGTCACTTTGACATTTGATTCGGATCACGACTGAATTGGCTATTTCAGGAAGTGCACCATCAAGTACAGTCAGAGGATCATGGGCCAAGGTGTCTACTTCATACTGTCGCATGAGTGAAATGAGAACGCGTACCTATCAAGACTCCACCAGCAACGATCAGCGTGATCGACCAGGATGGGATTAGTGTAGCGAACTGCACAAGTGACTATCTACCTTTACCTTATTATCCTACTGTGTATGGCGACTCGGCACAAGTGAAGGATCCCATGATTTCCGGCAGATATTTACCGAAGCGACCAGTAATTGCCGAATTGGTCGCCGACCGTTGGCCAGTTCCGCGAACCACTGATTGACGCGGTCTGTGCTCCACCGCCAACCTTCTACCAATTTTCTTGAGCTTACGGAAATCAACATATCCATCACCCATCACGGCTTAGGCTGCCGGTCGGTCTCCGAACCACAGATGATAGTCGCCAGTGAGTCATTATACCGATCTCCCCAGCTGTCCTAACTCATACTCTATTGCATTTGCAATTGCCAGTGACTTGGTGCAAGTTGATTCGTGGCCTGTGGATCGACTGATAAATGACAGATCTGCTATCGAGAGGAAGGCTCTTATACTGCTTACTTTTGAGCTATCGATATTTCGAATAGTGTAGTATATATGTACAACAGCCTAGTTCAGTTGCAGCGACGCAATGCTAGTAAAGGATGCAGCTTCGGTACTAGTACATGACCAGCAGCAGGGCTGATCATGAGCTTGGTGAATGTCTTGCTGATGTTTTATCCACAACGACCGCAGACAGAAAGCCACCCGCAGGTCTATTCTCTTGGCTTCAATAGGCTGACATACACACTCTCAGCAGTTTCCAGGCCGTGCTTTCTGACCGCCAGCACCAGTCAATGCCTCGATCTAAGGTTTATGGACAAAAGTTGTGATTCGCCCCTTGTCCTGACTGATTCTTAAGGTAATTCTAACATAGGCGGAAGGACGAGCAGAATAGGGCTGTAGCTGAGCTCGAGGTGCATGCGTCCAATCCACGACTTCTTGTTGCTCGACCAGCCTTCTCGCAGCTCGTAGGCTGACACTCGTGAGTCTCCTTCACATCCACACGTATCCGGTAAATCCTTCCGTCTTGTCCACTCCGTCACACACACACACACACACACACACACACACAACTAGGTACACAGACAGACAGACAATGAGGGAGTACCGTACGCAGACCAACTCATTCAGGCTCATTCTCACCCGCTCACCCACCCACACAATAGCCGCTCACCCACTCTCTCTCTTCTGTGCTCTCCCGCTCAGTGTGAGCTTCCACCCGTCTCATCGATCGATCACCTTTACCCGTACCGTACCGGTCTATCGATCATCCTGCCCACAATAATCTCTTGTCCTCCCTCTGTGTCCACACACACACACACAGCACACACAGACACACACACACACAGACTACCCCCCTTAGCTTACCATCTACACTTGTTCGTCTCATCCCTCACCCATCCTGCTCGTCCAGTCACCAGTCACTCACCCAATCTCATCTCTCCCAATCGTCCCCCTGCTTTCGTTGACGAGTTCTCCTCAGTCATGTCAAAGAGCAACTTCCTGAGAGAGTACAAGCTCGTCGTCGTCGGTGGTGGTGGTGTCGGCAAATCGGCTCTCACTATTCAACTCATCCAGTCGCACTTTGTCGACGAGTACGACCCAACCATAGAAGGTATCCCTCCCTGGCGATCGCGCAATGCAAGTGTCTTTTTCAAACAGTTCCTGACGCGACCGTAGATTCTTATAGGAAACAGTGCGTGATTGATGACGAGGTCGCCCTCCTGGATGTGCTCGATACCGCCGGTCAGGAAGAGTACTCTGCCATGCGCGAACAATATATGCGAACCGGCGAGGGATTTCTCCTCGTCTATTCGATAACTTCTCGTTCGTCCTACGAGGAAATTCTCACCTTTCAACAACAGATCCTCAGGGTCAAGGACAAGGATTACTTTCCAATCATAGTCGTCGCCAACAAGTGCGATCTCGAGGCAGAGAGACAGGTCACACAACAAGGTATGCGCGTCCACACCCATCCAGTTAGACATAGCCACTTTTCACAAAGATTAATGGCAGGTCGATCGGTCGGTGGATCTAGCATTCTAGGAAGCTGACTTTCGTCACAGAGGGACGCGAACTTGCAAAGAGCTTTGGCTGTCGTTACATTGAGGCCAGTGCCAAGCAGAGGATCAATGTCGATGAGTCGTTTTACAATCTGGTTCGAGAAATTCGTCGCTACAACAAGGAGCAATCTGGAGCAGGAAAAGGTGGGTCGGCATATTTTCTTCTACGAACGCGAACAGGCACTGACAAGCTACAGTGATCACGAATGGCAACTCTCGTCAGCAGATGCAGGTTGACGAAGATGGAAAGGACTCTGGCTGCTGCTGCATAATCCAGTAAAGGATAAACAGACACAATCAGTCACAAGTTTCAAAAAATTCTCGGCCATCCGATTTGTACCAAAAGTTAGAGCGTCAAGGTGGGCCACGATGGCAAGGAGATGATCTTTGCCCTTGTGAGAGTTGCGTTTTTTTTTTCTTTCCGAATCGAGACCTGGGCTCTATTTCGGAAACCATCTCTTTCTACATCGTCTAATGAACTTTACTATCATTCTTCATTCGACTCCCTCTGTTCTCCTCATCACTAGGCGCCATATCATTGTCATTAGGAGCGAGCAGAGAAATACCATGCTTTTAGTTTATTTTCAGAAACATTAATGTCCTTTTTCCCTCGTCCATTCTCTTGCTCTTACTCGTGACGTCTTCAGTGTCTATGGGTTTCGCGCTCCATACTAGGCTTGACCACGTACTGAGGATTCATGGGGTTTCGCACTCCATATTAGGAGGGCTTGGACAGATCTACTTGGACCCTTGCAGTCTGTCCTCGATGTATTCCTTGGTGAGGTCGTCTGCGTCTCTGATTTCCAAGACTTTGGAAACGTCGCACTTTTCAGAAAACCAGACTTTAGCACTCGCCTGTCGTATTAGTATACATCTTATCGAGAAGAGTGTTTGTTTACGTATAGGGTGGCTAATTCGGTGCTTGCGGTTCTTGGGATCCAATAAATGAGAAATAAGGGTGTTCCGAGTCGTCCGTCGCGATACGTGAGGGAATAACTGACGAGGACGTAGCGGGGTGTGTTGTCTGGTAATTCATCAACCATCTCGTCCACCTCCTCAATCACCACCCTCTCCTCCCCCACGACCTCATGTGTCGCTTTCACGATTGAAACTATATACTATTAGGCACGCTTTTTCGAGGGCTAGTATAGAGTGCGCACATGTTTGGTAACAAGTTCCTTTTTTATTTCCTAATCGAAAGTCTCTGATTTGTTTCTCCACGCCCGCGGCCAGGGAAAACAGGCGACTCTCTGATGCCATACCTAGTCTATCGTCCTATACCTTTGATGCTTATTTGATGTAGGTAAAAGTATGGCCGTTTATGAGTTACTCGTACGTGAAAACAAAAGCGTATTGTGGGGTTCAAATCAGCAAGATTCTCGACGCCCACGTTTCGAGAAGAAAACCACCACGTTCAGTGTAATATAACGCCTATGCTAAAACAATTCCCCGGTCATAGAATTATCCAGAGGACGCCTTTCCTCATTGTATGACTTTGATCTTCTACGATGCTTTCGCTTGCTCTAATTCCAGAATTCGTCTCCGAAGCGCTTCATTCTCATCCTTCATCCGCCTCAACTCCTTGTCCTTTTCCCTCTCCTCACTGCTCACCACAATCTCCATCTCTAGTATCTGATCCACGCTCGGTCGCTTGTTTGGGTCATGGCACGTCATTGCCAAGATGACTGCCGCCTCCGCTGGGTGCTGCTGCACAAACTCGTCCGGCAGTATTCCGTGCCTCAGGTCAGTCAATAGCTTGGCACGTTCCATGGCTGTGATGCTCGTGAATTGTAACATTTCGAAAAAGACAATGCCGAGAGCATACACATCGGCCTTGCTCGTCATCTGATGAGAGTAAGCTCCACGAGAGAATTGTTCAGGAGCACCATAGATTGCTGTCCCAACACCATCTTCGTCGTCTTCCTCCTCGTTTAAATCACTACTCGTTGGTAGCACAAGTCCGAAATCACCAAGCTTCGGTACCACATTCATGTACTCACTGGTGGACGCGTCAATCACCTGCACTGCACCCCTTTCAAACTCATCCACCCGTGCCAAGAAGATATTCGACGGCTTGATGTCACGATGGCAAAGCCCGAATTTGTGAACATACTTTGCGCCTTCTAGTACAGATCGGAAGAGGTCAATATAAGTCCGAGAACTAAGCTTTTCCTTAATAACTGAGCGCGGCTGGCAATAGGCTGCGTTTCGTTGTCGAATGTGGTCCCTGAGTGTCGTCGGACATAGATGCATTTGAATGAAGAGGGTAAGATACATGGTCGACTCGGATTTACGTCTACGTCGGTTGTACTTGCTGTGACATGGTGGAAGTGATCTGGAGAATAGTGAGTGTCCGTGTCTTGGAATCTCCTCAACGGAGCAAGAGAATGAAATTTGGTGGTCTCTTGCAGAAGGTAAGGACGAAGCTTCGTGGTTGTAGGCATTCATCCCCGGAGACAAGGTTTTTTGCGACGACGAAGTTTCCTCGGACGAGTGGGAGTTGTGCCGACCGTTTCCTTGCTTAACCTCTGCCTGTGGCCACGGAAGGATATTGCAGACAAAGAATCGTCGTCCTCACTGTGATCTTCGTCGTATTCGGTCATGTCTTGATGCTCGGCATCGGATGCTTCGAATATGACGCCGCCAGAGTCGTCGATGGAGTTGGACTTTGTGTCGTCATTCGTGCTAAAGGAAGGATCTTCCTGATCCATGAGAAATAGCAAATCATCTGTTGCCTCATTCGATGTATCCACATTGTTACTGCTTTGAGATACCTTTATCGCTGGCTGACTATGTTCTAACCAAGAGCTGAAGTATCGAATGATGTTTGGGTGTTCGAGCCGGGCAAGTGTTTTGATCTCGCGATACACCTTAGCTTGATTGGTAGATGCTCTACGTAGAGAGATCTTCTTCACTGCATACTCACGTTCATCAATCTTGTTTCGAACGTGGAAGACAGCGCCAAACCCTCCTTTACCCAAGATGCCTAATTCGTAAAACTCAGATCTGTACTTGGACTCTTCAAAGCCTAGCCATTCGGACAGAGACAAACGAGCTCCCGAAGAGGCGATACTGAATATATCGTCCCTCTTGCTCGTAGAATCATCGTGAGTTCCTGAATCGTCATCGTCAGAAGTCGACGAGCTTGATGAACTATCCTTGAAAGTTATTGAGCGTCGAGACGACAAAGTATGTCGACCATCCTCAAACTCGACTGCTTCCTTAGCCTGTAACATGAGACTTTTGAATGCTCTTGAATAGTGTGAGCGAACGCCGGCCAATTCGTCGACATTCTCCTGATCAAGAATCCCCATGGAAGAAAGAGTCTTACACAGGACCGAGAATAGCCTTTCAGCTTTGTTTGAGTCTGCTTCATATAATCGACAAAAGTTTTCGAGCAATGCTGCCAACAGGAGTCTTCCATGTCTGTCACCTGCCTCTAGACTGTCTGGCAGTTTGGAATGCCGCCGATCGTTGTTCTTGACAAGCTCGTTCGGAGCATCTTTCTTGAAGGAGTCATCTAAAGAAGAATCGTCGTCGACCAGCGAGACGTTCATCTAAGACAGGTTTCGAGCTGTCATCATCGTTTTTCACATGTATCAGTGTATCAACAGGTCTGACTTTGACACCCTTTGAAGTCTATCGTCGGGTTGCGAGGGACCTACCGGTGCTTGGGGGTTGCTCAGGATTGCAGAGAAGTGTGGAGTCCGCAATTGGACAACTTGGCAGCGTTTGATCGTCTGATGCTGATCACTTCGAAGTGAGTCTGCCCGATCACGTGGAATCTCCTTCAGATTGTCAGTTGATCAGAATCAGCAACTCTTTCATCTACCTATTTACAGCTGTACAGTATACATCTGTGCTAGATCACAGTAGTGTTTCAGTGAACATAGTGTGGAACATTCGAGAAGATTGAGTACAAATACATATATACACATTCAACTACAAGATTACTGCTGCATCTGCGTAGCCTGCTTACGCTTTATCGAGCATACGCTTTGCTTCGTCATCGAGATCAAAAGCGGACTCACTTAGGTACTTGTGTATATCATCGATCGTCTGATCTTGGCGGCTTCTCGCAGGCCGCTCAGGTGAAAATGTTAGGGGCGAACCAAATGCCAAGAAGGAACTCTGTGTCGCCACTGGAGATCGGAATTGCGCGAAGCAGGGAGCCGCACTGCTGATGGTCCGTGGTGGAGTTTCCACAGTCTTCAAAGCTGCGCGAGCACTTGAGGCATCGAGCGGCGAAGATGGTGGAATCCTGGTGAACATTTCAGGTCCAAGCTCATTCTGATTTGTAACTCCAGATATTAGTACATGGCTTCTTTGTTCAGATGATCCATGTCGAGCTGGGAACACTGGATCCCCTGTAGTATCAGATCTGCTATTAGTAACTGGTGTCGTGACATCCAATTGTAGAGCTCCTACAAGGCCTCTTTTTGCGCTGGCCAGTTCTGCTTGAGTATTGATAATGTATGTAGGCAAAGTCTCATCCTCGGAGGTCACCGATGGATACGTTTGTTCTTGATCGGGAATCTGTCGCCCAGTCGAAGGTGACTTGGACGTCGCATTGTCAGCATCCTTACTCATAGCGATAGATGGTAGCTCTTGATCCTTCCTCATAGCGATAGATGGTAGCTCTTGTCGTTCGTCCTCTGTACTGAGCATCTTTTGCGCATCTCTAATGATACCGCTCTCGACATGGACTGGTGAGGTGCCATATGAACCACCACAGAGTGGTCGTTCGGCAACTTGGCCGTCAGGCTCAACCACATTATTTAATGGGTGCTGTAGCTTTCCATCATCATCAAGAGGCAGTGACTGAGACAAGGCCACTCCTTTACTTGCTTGTGTTGACGAAAGCGACGGTCGGTGATCTGACTCCATGTTCGCTTGACCCACTATGTGACAGACCTCTTCGATGGCTTCTTCAGTCTGCTTACGCTTTGGTAACAGTACAGCAGGAGCCTGTGAATCGAATTGTTGAAAGTCGATCATGCGAGCAGTAGGCTTAGACGCTTTCGAGACCACAGGTCTATTGCGATCCCAGAAAGGTGTCACAGGCGTAGCTCCCGAATCGATTGCTCCGGACCCTGAATCATGCTCTACGAAAGGACATTTTTGTGATTCAGTAGGTAGCTTTGGCACAATCTTTGAGCACTTGCCGGATTGTGAAATTTGTACAGGCTTGACAGCACCATAATAATCACCTAATCTCTCCTTCGTTGTGCTCCGCTTCCTTTTGCGCGCCCATGGATTGTTTTCTAATTCACCCTTGATCGAAGCAGACATGATGAATAAGTTCCTGCCAGAGGTATATTTAGATTCCATATCACAGATTCTCAGCAGACGGCTCTCGTAGTCAGAATCGCTGTCGCTATCAGGGGCCCAAATTTCTGATCCAGACATTCATATTTGTGATTCAACAGTGACCCAAAATACTCAAGGAAGAAGCAAATCGTGCTTGATAGACGTATGTCGAACGACGAGATGCAAAACAGTCTTGGGATGACCTGGCAGGCCTGCAAAGTATGGCGGAATGACGGTCGGGACATGACACGCGTAAAAGGTGTATTCCATGGTGGCGCGCAAATGAATTAGCGCGTCTACCGTACTGGCTCAACCACCGGCTCCACCTCTTCATCAGAAGTGTAGAGACTTGGTAGAGACAAGATCCATGACTCACTCAATCCACAGCCTCAGGCTTTGCTTATAGCTCTAGCGTCATCACTTTGATTCGCACGCTTTTAGACTTTGTATCAATCAGACTTGAAATCGCATTGTGACCCAGCAATTCAGCATCTTGTAAAATTATCACCAAACGAAATTCTCAGTCTATCAGTTGATATATCCGTCATGCCTCAGGAGATTGTGATTGTGGGAGCAGGAGTGATTGGTTTGACCATCGCATATCAATTGGCCGATGACATGAACTTGAATGTCAAGGTTGTCTCAAAGTGCTTACCAGTAGATGCACACGAGGACTACACATCACAATATGCTGGTGCTAATTGGCGTTCTGTCTGTGCCAACAACGACTATCAGATGATCTCTTATGAGCAAGCTACACTGCAGTACTTCAGGCAACTCAGTGAGAGCCATCCAGAGTTAGTAAACAAGTGTATGTCTTATGATGTCCTTGACCCACGAGAACCCGATGTGAATGATCAGAGGAAGATAAGACCAACTGACGTGGGCAACGGAGAATTGCCGTGGTTTCACAGAATCGCCCCTGAATTCAAAGTGATGGATGCAAGCAACTTACGTATGTGTCGAAGCAATCTGTAGAGCTAGTGTGTTCTAATTCGGTGCCAGCATCAGACGCTCAATTTGGCATCGCTTTTGAAACTGTAACAATCAACGCTCCGGCATATGTTCGATGGCTCTACGAACAATGCTTAAAGAAGGGAGTTGATTTTGAGATACGTCAAATTACATGCTTTGCAGACATCAAAGATCAGTCTGCGATTATAATCAATTGTACCGGTCTTGGCGCTATAGAACTGTGTAAAGATCACTCGGTGTATCCTACGCGAGGTCAAACTGTCCTTGTCAAAAACACCACGAAACTCAAGGACACCTATTCGAGAGTCGGTCAGAATCATTTGACTTATCTCATACCGCGTCCAGGGGATGGTGGATTGATCATAGGCGGTTGTCAACAACCACACAATTGGACTTACGAGGTAGATACGGAGTTAGCGGCACAAATGCTCACATGGGCACATAAACTGTATCCTGGTGTCTTCCCTGCGGACCACGAATTTGAGATCATTAAGCATAATGTCGGTCTACGGCCATCTCGCGTCGGAGGCCCTAGAGTCGAGACGCAAAGCATTGATGGCAGAACGATAATCCATGGTTATGGCATTGGTGGATGGGGCTTTCAGTCGTCCTGGGGTATAGGGCTGAGGCTCACCGCACTCCTTCAAGACAAACTCAGAAATTCGGAGGACGAGAATCCAATAGTCTTTGACGAGGCTTCTGCCAAGCTGAAAGTCAAGAAGGCGCAAGCACTATGGAACACAAGGGATGCTTTGACTGTGTAAGTCCCAACACATTTTAGACCTACTGGCTTGACACATGCTAATTAGGACAGTGTGAAAGCGTACACAGAGGAGAGTACCTGGCGCAATCGGGATGTTTTCTTGCACGGTCGGGCAGAGATCGAAGTCTTTCTGCAGGCAAAGTGGGAACGCGAGCACAATTACAGACTTCGAAAGGAACTCTTCTCTTTCCAGGAGAACCGCATAGCGGTCGAGTTCTACTACGAGTATAGTGCTACGCCCAGCGAAACTTCCCAGTGGTTCAGGTGTTATGGTATCGAGCATTGGATATTTGCCAGTGATGGACGAATGAGATCTAGACAAATGTCTGGGAACGAGATCAAAATCGGGCGTGACCAACGCTGGTTTGTCACCGATGCAGTTGATCAAGTTGTGCTGCCGCACGGACATATGAGCTTTTGACACAATTTAAACTACATAATCCCGAATTATGACAACTGACATTCTCCGCATTGTCGAGATGGTCAGTGTCTACATTCACATTGTAATCGCGACATGCCATATCTTGACATACGATGAGCCAGCGAAAGGCAGGCAAAGAGACTCGTCACTCATTATTCGAAGCATCTAGATGCATCCGATGCATCGATCGACGATAGGATTCTGTCATGAATAGAGTTGAGCAGCTCCAAAAAGGGAGCCATCCCCGACTGAAGAGGGGAAAGTGAAGCGGCGCCTCTGCGGAGTGGGATTTGTGGTGGCACAACTTTGGTCCATCGATTCCCGTTCTCTGATTGGTGAGAATTGCAGTTCTGCCACCCGGGGCTCATCGACAACTTGAGATGGCTTTTATGAGACGTCGTTGCAGTTCATCCACTGGAGGAACATTTAACGACAAGCTTTAGCATTGCGGCACCTATCTACTGCTCGCTTATCCTGCCCGTCGACCAATCTCGCCGACCAGCTCTCTCATCCAAGGTAGGCACGTTGCCGACTGCATGACCAGGCCGTGAGTCATGGGACTACGAGTATGCCCTGACTTATAGATCTCGTTCTCGCTTGGCAAACAGACTAAACAACGATATCATGAGAGCATCAAAGAGATACTTCTAGTCATGGTGAAGGACAACTCGGAACTGACTATAGCCGCGTTCCGGTTCACTGACCTCGAAAATAAAAGGACAACCAGGCGGAACGACGACCATGTCGTTCTGCCCGATCCGACGAAACTCAGTTCATGGCGGGTGGATGCGGAGCAGGTCTTGGGGTACTATGTATACAACTCGCGGCAAAACGATGTAAATTACTTTTTCGACAACTACTCGTCTCCGGACTGGCGGGTCGTGGAATTGGTTCCGATGGCCTCAAAGTCGGGCATCATCGCAGATGTGGTGTTGGACCTCCTCGTGGCATTACACAGGTTGAAGGGCAGTACGAACCGACATTTACTGCATTATGACCGAGCACTCTCGAATCTAGGCAAAGTCTTGCAAGGGCCGCGATTAGAGAAGCAAAACTGGCTGTCACTCTTGTCTTGTATCCTGCTTCTGGCACAGTACGATGTCAATACCAGAAATGGGAAAGATCTCACGACGCATCTCCGTGCAGCTGCCAATCTCTTGCTGTTCAATGAGGACAAAGAGGTTCCAGAGGCACAGCAGTATAAGAAACGTACACTGACCCGCATCACCATGATTTACGACCTGCAGCACAATCTCGGCTCGGGTGAACCCTTACACCTCCCACTTTCGTTCTACGCGATGATGTGTCTGACTGCAATTCCTCGTGCTGTCCCCGGAAAAGCATCACTCGATGAATTATGGTCCCAGACGCACTACTTGTGGGCAAGGTTCGCGACTCTCACATGCTTGGCAGAGATTTCAGACATGGAGACTACAAACTTGAGTCAAGCTCTGTTGTTACTATTGGACAATTGTAAGCGGCATTACACCGAGGTGGACAACAGGTCTCCACTGCATGCTCCCTCGCCATTCGGTCGGACCATCATCTACAAGAATCCGGCATTGCGTCTCGTGGGCGTCAATCTACATACCTTGGTCCTCCTGTTGTGTTCTTGGAGTGCGAGCAGTCAAGTCTATTTCGACAAGCTTGTCTCGCGAAACCACATTTGCGCAGCTCATTCGCCTATGCTCGTGTGGGGACCCCGCGGGGAAAGCACGAAAGATCCCGGCAAGTTCGTCCATCATGCCTTTCCCTCCATCTTGCACCTCATCTTGGCCGCGAGTGAAATCAGTTCCGAAGAGCGCGTACAGCAGGCGTGGATCCGTGCACTCATGGCCCGAGCCAGTAATCATGGTTACGCACTCGGCGAGACCTTGCTTCAGATTCTACAGTCCCGATCGCCGCCCGGATCCGATACCTGGGACGATATTGGGTGTCGTGCCTTTCTCACCACCTGCCGATATCTTCGGAAATCAGGCCTGGCTTGATCGGCCGTCTGTAAACTCAAAGCATCAAGAAATAATCATGGACAAAAAAATACAACACTGATTATAGATTATATAAAAGTCGTACATGTGAATGTACATGTAGTCCAACAATATCTTCACACAGGAATATACTTTCGATTTACACTGAGGAATATATTTGTTGAAAAGTTGATTTGATGATTCGTGCGGAATTGGCTATCAAAGTACACAAATCTCCAAATTTCGGCTCCACATTATCCAAATACCAGAAGCTGACGACATCTTGCATGTATAACCATGTCTACAAAATTCTTTGTGTCTGGGCTGTACTGGTCTTATAAGGGTCTGATCGACGGGACATACAAGGGTCGATTGATTGAATGGACAATAAATTACTGGAAAAGACGAGGAATAAATTAAAGCACGACTTGTCAAGTGAGGAACAAGAAGCGTTGAAAGAATGCAGTAGGGCCATCAACAGGCACACGCGCACGGGAGCGATATTGGGGGGTGGATTGAGCGTGTATGGAATGTACAGACGTAATCTCTGGCCACTGTCAAAGTACTGGGGACGCGGTCTCTTTTTCGGGATCGGCGGGGTCGTGGTCGGGATGCAACTCGGTCTAGTCACCGCCTCCATGAAGTGCGTCCGCATCGTCAAGGCACTTCCGGACCCGGATCACGTCATGAAGGCATTGAGGGAAGTTCAAGTCGAATTACAGGACGCTCGACGAAGACCTCTCGGACAATCCAGAGAGTGGGCTCAAAAATCCGAAACTGACCACGACGACGACGAGGGGGGAATGTTTGGGAAAGAGGATATCTCTTATCGAGACAATCAGTCCTCCATGCAAGACGGTGATGAGAATCTTGAACGACAGGGCAATTCGACGGCTACTTCCTGGAATCAATCACCCTATCAAGATGCCGCCAGGACGGTTCAATCCATGCATAATACAATGGACACACTCTATAATGGACCGGGTCCTGCTCCTTCATCATCAAATGGACCCGAAGCCAAGAATCGTGGGACAGTCGGATCGCAAAAGGAACAGTCGGAGAATATCTGGCAACAAATCCGTGGAGAAACGTCCAATCGTCCCGAAACCGCCTGGGACCGTCTGAGAAAGAGCGGCAGTGCCACGGCACCATCAAAACCACAACAAGACGATGGCATCTCACCCTTCGCCACTGCCCCATTGACGAGCATGCCTGATGCCCAAGAAGCTCCCTCGAGGCCCGCATATCAAGGAGACAAGACACTGGCCAGGGATAAGCAACAAGAAGAATTTGATCGCTTGCTCGAGCAGGAAAGAAAAGGTGAAGCCGAGGACGCGGGACGGTCGAGAAACAAGTTTGGAGATTACAGCTAGCTAGCTTCTTTCCTGACGCATGAAATTGATGAATAACCATGGAAAGTGCAATCGGGATCTGTAGCTGTTTATTCCAACCGTTTCATAGCACCCACCTTAATGCTACCGAAATCAAGAAATAAATCATGATTTTCCGTTCATTTATGCTTCTCCGTCCTCCCTCACGACATGTTACACAAATTTATGCAGATGCATTTTCGGCAATGACGGCCTTGACTAATACAACATTAGCACAGTTACTTCCGATGACCTTTTTGAGTCTCACGTTTCGCGGCGTTGGCACCGACGACTTCAGCAATTTGCTCGCCGTTCTTGAAGAGTAAAAAGGTGGGCATGGCTCGAATAGAGTAATCGGCAGCCACATCGCTCAAATCATCGACATCGACCTTGATGAAATCGACTTCTGGGAATTCCTTGCTAAATTCGACAATCTTCGGAGCAATCTGCTTGCACGGTCCGCACCAGGTGGCGTAAAAGTCGACGACGACGAGTTTGCTGCTGGTGAGGGACGTCTTGAATTCTTCCGTGGTGGCGACTTGGCTATTACATTCGTTAGTGGTCGAACGATTGAGCAAGGACCAGAGGTAATCTTACTTTACCATTCTGAATCGAGTGGAGCTAAAGAGACGAGAGGAGAGATTGGTGGTGGATACTGGCGAGCTGAGAAGAGCGCGACGAAATATGATGGGCAGGTTGTTGTAGTCTGTTGACCGGGTCTGATGAGAGGGAGCAGAGATGAGGGTGGGAGTATAAGTCTGTGAGAGTGTAGGCGGGTGGTTTTATGTAGAGATCATCCGGCTCTCGACCGAATTCGCCCTTCGCTCATCCACTCACTCACTCACTCACTCACTCATTCAGAGAGTGAGTACGCGTAGGCAGTTTGCGCACGCACTGGAAGCGATTCTGGATTACTCAGAACTTCTGGGAGGAGCTCTCTGATTCACTCTCTTGGAAAGTTTCTTCTTTCTCAATCACGTCATCTCTTGCTGCGTGCTGTAGTAGTTGGTTACACCATAATCCTGTTCGCCTCTCGTACTTGTAAAACACTAGAGAGAACAGTTTTCATCAATCATTAGTAACGTTCTAGTCTATCATAGCATGAATAAAGCTAGAACTTTCCCATCATCAAGCAGCGGGCGCGCCTGCCGGAAATTCTATAGCCTCAAGATCACTTGTCACCTCGTCCTGCTCATAGCCAGATGTAACCATGTCATTCAAGCCCCAGTCCTCATTCTGCTCCTCTGTCCTCTCATACTCTTCAGACGTCATGTTTGGGTTGTCTTCCGGAGCATACGGGTTCTGTAAGTAAGAACCTGCCAGAGGATCATCCAAGATCAGTGTAAAGTCCTTCTTGCCCTCCCGTGCCAAAGTCAGATTGCCGAGAAATTTCTCCCATTTCTTATTCTCCTCGGGTTCACGCGAGTCATTACTGCCAGAGTATACTCGGCCATACAGTTCATCGTAGACCTGTGCCAGCAGTCCTTCAATGGTGGTGAAACGTCCGCCAAGAGTGCCAGGATGCAGGTCAAGTGCCAACTCTGGCACAGAGAGCGCACAACTCTCACTCTTCAAAATGTCGAGTGCAAGATCGTCAGCATCTTCAACCTTGAGTGTAATCTTCCGTCCTTTGGGTGGAATTTGACCTCCGGTCTTGACTTCATTTGATTTGTAACCACAATCGCCACAAGCAGTACTCATGATTATGACCTCCTTGAAATGTGGAATATCCACCAACTTCATGTGCGTATCGCATGGTCGAGCACATGAGGGACAAGATGCTGGGAAAGTATGCACCTCGTCTGGCTGAATATCATCTACATTAGGTGCCTCTGGATTACCAAGGTTCAGTCTGGCATTTTGGGCTGGGGATCGCAGATATTCCACCCTAGACCAGACATTTTGAGGATCTGCAGGTTTCGGTTCTATCCAGGAATTGCCAGAGATGTCGTCGACCACGATCGTGAACGGAAACGCATCACCGTCAATCATTTTCTTGCCCTTTTCGATGAAATCTTGTATCTTTCGAAAAGCTTCCGGCTGCTCCGTCGCCCGAACATCTTGCCCAATCGCAATGTCCTCGAGAACGTTACCGAGAAGACCTTCAACGGTCGTCAACTGTCCTCGTTGTGCAGGAATCTCGAGATCAAGCTCTGGAAATCGTGATACACCATGCTCCGATTTGACTATCTGACGGTCCATATCTGATTTCGAGTTGACTTTCAACTTATAACGACAAGCTTTCTCTTGTATTTGTCCTGCAGATTGTATTTCGCTGTTCTTCAAGCCACAATGAGGACACTCGAAAGACATAAGAATCACCTCCTTGAAGAATGGTATGACAGTGAGTAGCAGTTTCGTGACCCCATTTTCCTCGCAATTCATGCACAGAGACTCGATCTCGTTAACGACTTTGTTGTCATCATAATCCTCATTGTCAGCCTGTTCTCCAATCGTGGCGAAGAGTTGCTCAGCAGTAGTCTCTTCTTGTTGTTGTTCCGTCATGACGTCGTTGACTTTCGCACTGAAAATTCTGCGCCAGAGTTGCCTTTATGAATGACAAGCACGAACGGGTTGACGAGGATCGTCTTGGCGGGAGATGGATCTAGTGTTACGTAGAAGTCAAAAGCGAGCACAGATTCTTTTTGACTTTCGGCCGCCACAAACCGGACATGGCTTGAGCCAAATTTAATAGTTTGACAAGAGTGGCGTTCCGTTCAAGGTGGATACCGGTATGGATTGTTTTGATCTCTGTCTTCCAAGTCGCAGCTCACTTCCTCAAGCTTATTGATGTATATCGCTCGGGTACACACCCACTGAACGATCGAATGTGCTTGTGAAGCAGCAAAAACCCTCAACGCGGCCGCCGAAACATTCTGATGTCGCAATCCTTGATTGAATTATCCGGGCCGGCGGACACCATATCGGCTCTGACATTCAGTGTCAACAACCCAGTATATCTACTTGCAAGCTCGTGGGATTGTCACCTGCGCTTATTTGATGTCACGACAAGGACACTTGTACGCGACTTTGTCGAGAGAGCACCCATCTTAGATGCTACATTTCTCACTGAAACAAGGGTAGTCAGTGCCTCTGTGGATGGTGCACTACGCTTCTACGATCTCGAGCACGGCCAACTGCAGAGTGAAACGACATATCATCAAGCTGCAATCAGCAGTCTCACATACTCTGAGAGGTATAAGCTATTGCTAGCTGGAAGTTGGGACAAATCTATATCACTTCACGATATGTCGTCGGAGAACGCGCATCAAGTTGTCCACATCCGGTTGCCGGAAAAGGTGTTCGAAATCGCGTCAGATAATCATCACGTTGTGATTGCAATGTCGAATCGACAAGTCTACATATTTACTTATGATCAACTCGTCGATGCCTTAGCAACACGAAATTCAGACCTCAAGCCAATGCAGCGTCGTGAAAGCTCCCTGAAATTCATGACACGCACTATTCAGTGTACACTAACAAGCGACCCAAGCATGGCTGGCTACGTCTCGACGTCCATCGAAGGTCGAGTTTCGGTTGAGTTCGTCGACCCTACGGAAAGTTCTCAAGCGCGCAAGTATGCTTTCAAATGTCACAGACAGAAAAGTCGGAATGAAGCAGGGGTGGAGGAAGATGTCGTATATCCAGTAAATGCGATCGAATTCAATCCCAAGTATGGTACATTCGCTTCTGCTGGGGGCGATGGAGTGGTTTCTGTCTGGGATCTCAAAGCCAAGAAACGTGTCAAACAGTATGCATCTATCGGTGAGGAGATCCAGAGTCTTGCCTATAGTCCAGATGCAAAGTTTCTGGCCATAGGTACCGGTGCCATGGGTGCTGCCGACTCCGTTGTTGGTGGAAAGATCTATCTGCGCGTTCTTGCCGAAGGAGAAGGCAAAGGAAAATCATAGAATGCTCTCAATCAACAATCGGCAAACCGATTAACTGCAGAAACTTTGTGGTTTGTGGATTCTGGTGCACAACAACTACATCATTAGCATGTACAGATGGCGCCAAGCACAGGATACGTACAGCTACTCCTCTCTGTTACATCAGGACTTTGACAAGGTGCAGTGCGAGCGAAGTCGCGGGGTATTTTCAGATCCGAGACATTCTCGCAGATCCAGCGTTCGTCCGCCTCAAGTTGTGCCAGAATAGTAGCATGATCGGGCAATTTTTTCTGGTATGCACTTTTCGAGAGGTATGGTGAGTAAGTTCTTGTTATGGCCAGCCACTTGGCATCGTAGCGTAGTCTTAAATCAGCTTGCGCTAAGGAGGTTTCTTCTGTATGGACAGGGATGGTCATGATTTCGAGGAATTGACGCCGTGGCAAGCACTTATCAAGAGCCAAAAACTGTGTAACATTGTCTTTTGCGCCGTGCCCATGCATGAGGTCGCTTGATTCCACTGAGGTGACCCCATTTTTCTGCAGAACATGCTGCTTGTATTCCTCCAATGACATATTTGCCGTGCTTTGTTCTGCTGACTCGGGCTTCGGCATTGGACTCTGAGCTGTAAGTGATGAGCAATTATCCTGTGGATTCATAACTTCTTCATCAGGAAGCTCGAGCGCTATTTCGTCTGGATCATCTGTTTCATCCTCAAGATCCAGGTCGATTTCGTCTGGATTGATCTTGTTTGAGCTGTCAACGACAAGATCCCTGGTCTTCGCTTTGTGATGCAGGCCTCCTGGCGACACCGAGCCAGGACGTGGCCTCTTGTCCCCTGTGTCTGCGTGGTGTACGCTTGCTTCGAATCGTACGTGCAGGTGAGCACAAAACCAATACCTGGGCTTGAGAGCCCTCAATAACTCTTCATTTGCTGGTGATCCAAGGTCATTCCTTGCAATTTCCTCCTTGAAAAATGGCTTGTTTCTAAGTAACTTCCTCGTGTCTCCATATTGTTCAATGCCTCGAGGCCAATCGTGACTGAGGAAAATATCACATCGATCGTGCTGCGAGTTCATGCTCAATAACTTCTTGACCTCAAACTGGCGAACGTGATAGACACTGCGAAGACTGTTCTTGTCGTACGGTGCCTTCTCTGAATGACCTCGCACATAGTCATACTTGCTCCAGATGCCAGAGATGCCACCGATGCGAAGACCACCAAAGTTCACTACGTTCGCTGCGCCGAGGTAGTATATGTTTGGGGCGACCCAGCCTCCGTAGAATAGCTCCTGTAGATAATTGGAAGCTTCGTGATTACCCCCGACAAAAATGGTCAATACTGGTGCAGTCTTCTTGCCCGCATAATAATCCGCAAAGTCACCCAGTTTTCGAAACTTAGCTGGCACGGCCATACATGACAGATCTGTCAAATTGCGGATGCTCTGGAAATCTCCACCGACAATCAATAGATCAGTTTTATATCCACCTTTCTCCTCAGCTGCAGCTATCGCTTTATATACTGCATTGAGTTCTCCATGACAACACCCTTGAACAGCTATCTTCAATAGCCTTGTCATCCTGGTATGAGGACAACAAGAGTGTGGTAGAGTCCAGCCGAGACTATATACGTCCTTTGTTGAATCTGCAGATGTCTCAATGTGGCATAAGAGACTCAATTATGCCACAATGCAATTCGCCCAAGGTCATTAAATTTCAAAAAGTTTCACACAATTATGCTCGTTCGGAAAGTAGCGAAACCGGGCTTCCAATGTGTGAATAATTGTATCATTGAATTCTCAGAGATTCACGCATGATTGCTTTGCATATGCTCGCTGGCTCTAAACTACAGTCACGTGACAAAAATTTTCGTCCAATATGGAATGTCTACGATAGCTTATAAACTTTCACAATGATTTGCCCNTATACACATCTAGATGTGTATAAGAGACAGGTTGTATGTTGCTTCATCGCTCTATTGACCAAACTGTCTGGCATAAAGGTTTCTTCTGTCTTAGCTGGATATCTTCCGAGTAGCACAGTGTTTAACAGCTCTGGCATCTACACAAGCTTATCGATAGTAGGTGCTGTCGTTATGCCGCACAGTCTTATCCTTGGGACTGGGCTAACACAACCTCGAATGATGAACTGGGATATTCAGCATGGCAATTGGTCGAAACAACCGCATGCCAACAGTCTAACGATTCGCACGAAATATACACCATCATTGGGTGCCGTCAAGCACACTTTACATTACAGTATCGTGGAACTGACTCTTTCGTTAATGACTTTCGCTTTGTTCGTCAATTCCGCGATTTTGATAGTCTCTGGAGCAACTTTATTTGATGTGACTGGTGCCGCGGACGCAGATCTATTCGGGATTCATGATCTCTTATCTAGGATATTGTCGCCCGCAGCAGGCACATTGTTTGCCATAGCACTTCTAGCTAGTGGTCAATCTGCAGGCATAGTAACAACGATGGCCGGACAATTGGTCTCTGAAGGCTTCTTCAATTGGACTATACGCCCGTGGCTGCGACGATTGATTACACGATCTGTCGCTATTCTTCCGTGCATCGTTGTTGCTGGGCTCGTGGGGCGATCAGGCTTGGCACAGGTGCTAAACGCTTCTCAGGTAGCACTGAGCATTTTGCTACCTTTCATCACTTTTCCACTGGTACTCTTCACTGGGAAGAAGAACATCATGCGGATCGCGACGGAAGACAGCACTCGTACGCATGATCAGGCTCATAGTCAGAGGGAAGATACCGACAACGTGAACCAATCTACCACTAGTTTGAACGACAATCGAGACACTGCAGACTTCTCAGATATGTCTAACTCTGTATTTGTGGCTGTGATTGCCTGGCTAATCTGGCTCACAATAACCGGACTCAATCTATATCTGATTGTCATTCTGGCGAGAACACACGGAACTGGAGTCGTGTAGACTATAGATAAGATTTGCTTCACTGTTGATATATCAATGTCGAGTGGCGAGATGCCATGATCGATTAATAATACTTTGCTTATGTGTTGTACATTTATTCAAACGATATTTCGCCTATCGCTGCCGTCCACACGGATACCGCTGACCACAGAGCTCTTCGGGACACCACTTTGTAGCACAGAGATAAACATCATCCTTGCAGCTTAAGCACATCATTTGCATGCGAGGTTTGCTCACATTTAGTGACATGCAAGGCAAGGATGACATACAGTCACGTGACAAAAATTTTCGTCCAATATGGAATGTCTACGATAGCTTATAAACTTTCACAATGATTTGCCCATGCCACACCCGTTCAAATGCGTCAAAAAGAGTTGACCGAGATAGAGAAAGCCTTGATTGTGGCCTACCACGAAGAAGGGAGGTCATTTGCCTGGATTGGTCACAAAATCAGCCGTTCAAAATCCACCGTTTGGGATGCTTACAATAGGATCAAAAGTCGTGGCACTTACACCAATAAACCACGCTCTGGCAGACCGCCGCTATTGTCTCCAGTGGCTAAGAGAGCACTGAAGCGATCTGCTATTGGCTCTCGAGACAAAAGAAGGATTCCATTGGCTGAAATTGGCAGTAATGCGACACCACCTGTATCAAAGAGGACTGCACAGCGAATACTAAAGGAGTTTGGCTTAAAAAGATGCCTGGAGACTCAGAAGATCGTACTCGATAAGAACAAAGCGGCTGTGCGGCTTAAGTGGTGTTGCGCCCATGTCAACTGGACTGTTAGTGATTGGCAGAAAGTGGTGTGGTCTGACGAGTGCTCTGTCAGCTGCTATAGCGACGCTGGGCGGCTTTGGGTCACCCGGCATTCTCATGAGAGATGGAGTAGTGAATGTGTCATGCACAAGGGAGGGGGTGCACGCATCTCATGTATGTTCTGGGGATGCTTCTATGCCGGTACTCTTGGTCCACTAATAGCCATGGATGGATCTGTTACAGCGGCCAGCTATCTTGATATAATACAGTCTACAATACCAGAGATGCTTGATCTGATGCCTGGAAATCCAGGCGAAGGCATCTTCATGCAAGATAATGCCACGGTGCACAAAGCACATATTGTGACACAATGGCTGGATGGCACAGGTTACACATACATCAAGGATTGGCCACCATACTCCCCAGACTTGAATCCCATCGAGCACGTTTGGAGGAGGCTTAAACAACTCTTTGGACAAAAGCATAGTGCCTTGCGGCACTCCACCAGAGGTCCGGCTTACATCCAGGCACGGCTGAAAGAGGAGATTCCAAAGTTATGGGATCAGATAGATTCAGCCTTCCTACAAGAGCTTGTAGAGAGCATGCCCCGCAGAATCAAGGCATGTATCAAAGCTGGAGGCTACTACACTAAGTACTAGAAGTTATAGAGCGATAGCTAATCATTTGAGTGTGCTACAATTTTTTGAAAGTGCTCGCAAAGGTGGTCGAATTCGGGACGGTCGAAAATTTTTGTCAAGGTACCAGTACACCGTGATAGGGCTGATGGCGTACGAGTCAAGGCTCAAGAGGACATAGTGCAACAACGTCGATGTATACGTTGCGAAACTGAGTTCTCCCCGTGTTTCTACTCAAAGGCACCTGAAGGAGATTATAATGATATTCTTTCCGTGGCTGCTATTGAGGCTGACAGCTCAGCAAAACTTTGTCACAAATGTTTCTGGCATGAGCATCATTCACAAGAGTCTGCTGTACAGCGCCAGGCCGCATCGGTGATATAAGCTTGATTGCGTGGGCACATGTAGCCTCCGACGAGCTCAAATTACAAGCCCTATAAGCAAGAACTAGAAGGACAGATACCATTGTATATATGTATCATTCATTGATGCTCGAAAGAGGACGATTTGTTTTGTATAAAAGTCAATTTTCTCTTCGAGTTTTGCATTCACTTATCCGAGTCTATCTGATGTATGCAGAAATGTTCTTAGCTCTCTTCTACAAATTTGTATACAAGAATCGAGCTTGCGTGCACCAAATTAGGCTCACAATCTGAGAGGTACTCGCACCATAGATGTGCATAGCGTTTATGAACGTGAGACTTGATTGTTCGCATCTGTCAAGCACATGGGGCTGCCGTAGGTACAGTATGTAGGTAGGGCTCTACAGTAGTAATCAAATCACCTGGGCATGATCGCCTGGCTACAGGGCTTGAATTGGGTTACACCCAGCTCGTGGATTTCGGGAGTGGCGCATATTGTTCCGATCACGACCTCAACCTGTATGTCTAACTACCTACTCGTAGGTACCCGAAGCATGGGCCGTGATTGATGTTACTAATTACATAGCAAGCCGTGAACAGCTCAAGGCTATTCTAGTCCAGCTACATCCATGGCCGATTGCATCTCATACTAGCGACTTCGATTCTCAAATTACTTTCTAGCATGTCACATGCGATCCCCAAGCGCTAGAACATTACCGGACGGAGACACATCATTAGTTTGCAAGCCACATACAGGCGGGCATCGATGGAAAGTGCGGCAATACCACTTGTGATATCGACAAAGTCATCAAACCATGTTTCGGTCGAGCATATGACTGACCGGTCTCGATCAGTTGCGGCTGAAAACCGACCAAGCAGACCAGCCGCGCTTCTGATTGGTACTGCTGACTACCATGACAATTCCCTGAACACGCCAACGACTGATGATGTCGAATTTCGAAGCACCAATCGTGGTCTCTTCATACTCTTGAAGAAGATAATACAGATACTGAAAAAATACATGACTTTCGTAGGCCCCGGATTTATCATTGCCGTGTCATATATCGATCCTGGCAATTACTCTACAGATGTCTCGGCCGGAGCACTCTTTCAATACAAAATGTTGTTCATTCTCCTTCTATCAAATGGATTCGCGATCTTCTTGCAAAGTCTCTCGTGCAAGCTAGGGTGCGTCACTGGTTATACCTTACCTGAATTATGTCGCAAGCAATTTCCATTCTGGATGAATATCCTGTTATACATTATCTTTGAAATCGCAATCTTGGCTACAGATTTGGCAGAAGTCATTGGCACTGCAATTGCCATGAATATCCTATTCAAAATACCACTGGTGGCCGGCGTGGCCATTACGATGATCGATGTACTCATAGTCTTATGTGCTTGGAAGTCTGATGGTACAATGCGCGCAACTCGCTATTTCGAAGCAGGAGTCGCGGTGCTGGTTGCGATGGTTGTATGTTGCTTCATCGCTCTATTGACCAAACTGTCTGGCATAAAGGTTTCTTCTGTCTTAGCTGGATATCTTCCGAGTAGCACAGTGTTTAACAGCTCTGGCATCTACACAAGCTTATCGATAGTAGGTGCTGTCGTTATGCCGCACAGTCTTATCCTTGGGACTGGGCTAACACAACCTCGAATGATGAACTGGGATATTCAGCATGGCAATTGGTCGAAACAACCGCATGCCAACAGTCTAACGATTCGCACGAAATATACACCATCATTGGGTGCCGTCAAGCACACTTTACATTACAGTATCGTGGAACTGACTCTTTCGTTAATGACTTTCGCTTTGTTCGTCAATTCCGCGATTTTGATAGTCTCTGGAGCAACTTTATTTGATGTGACTGGTGCCGCGGACGCAGATCTATTCGGGATTCATGATCTCTTATCTAGGATATTGTCGCCCGCAGCAGGCACATTGTTTGCCATAGCACTTCTAGCTAGTGGTCAATCTGCAGGCATAGTAACAACGATGGCCGGACAATTGGTCTCTGAAGGCTTCTTCAATTGGACTATACGCCCGTGGCTGCGACGATTGATTACACGATCTGTCGCTATTCTTCCGTGCATCGTTGTTGCTGGGCTCGTGGGGCGATCAGGCTTGGCACAGGTGCTAAACGCTTCTCAGGTAGCACTGAGCATTTTGCTACCTTTCATCACTTTTCCACTGGTACTCTTCACTGGGAAGAAGAACATCATGCGGATCGCGACGGAAGACAGCACTCGTACGCATGATCAGGCTCATAGTCAGAGGGAAGATACCGACAACGTGAACCAATCTACCACTAGTTTGAACGACAATCGAGACACTGCAGACTTCTCAGATATGTCTAACTCTGTATTTGTGGCTGTGATTGCCTGGCTAATCTGGCTCACAATAACCGGACTCAATCTATATCTGATTGTCATTCTGGCGAGAACACACGGAACTGGAGTCGTGTAGACTATAGATAAGATTTGCTTCACTGTTGATATATCAATGTCGAGTGGCGAGATGCCATGATCGATTAATAATACTTTGCTTATGTGTTGTACATTTATTCAAACGATATTTCGCCTATCGCTGCCGTCCACACGGATACCGCTGACCACAGAGCTCTTCGGGACACCACTTTGTAGCACAGAGATAAACATCATCCTTGCAGCTTAAGCACATCATTTGCATGCGAGGTTTGCTCACATTTAGTGACATGCAAGGCAAGGATGACATACAGTCACGTGACAAAAATTTTCGTCCAATATGGAATGTCTACGATAGCTTATAAACTTTCACAATGATTTGCCCATGCCACACCCGTTCAAATGCGTCAAAAAGAGTTGACCGAGATAGAGAAAGCCTTGATTGTGGCCTACCACGAAGAAGGGAGGTCATTTGCCTGGATTGGTCACAAAATCAGCCGTTCAAAATCCACCGATCGGGATGCTTACAATAGGATCAAAAGTCGTGGCACTTACACCAATAAACCACGCTCTGGCAGACCGCCGCTATTGTCTCCAGTGGCTAAGAGAGCACTGAAGCGATCTGCTATTGGCTCTCGAGACAAAAGAAGGATTCCATTGGCTGAAATTGGCAGTAATGCGACACCACCTGTATCAAAGAGGACTGCACAGCGAATACTAAAGGAGTTTGGCTTAAAAAGATGCCTGGAGACTCAGAAGATCGTACTCGATAAGAACAAAGCGGCTGTGCGGCTTAAGTGGTGTTGCGCCCATGTCAACTGGACTGTTAGTGATTGGCAGAAAGTGGTGTGGTCTGACGAGTGCTCTGTCAGCTGCTATAGCGACGCTGGGCGGCTTTGGGTCACCCGGCATTCTCATGAGAGATGGAGTAGTGAATGTGTCATGCACAAGGGAGGGGGTGCACGCATCTCATGTATGTTCTGGGGATGCTTCTATGCCGGTACTCTTGGTCCACTAATAGCCATGGATGGATCTGTTACAGCGGCCAGCTATCTTGATATAATACAGTCTACAATACCAGAGATGCTTGATCTGATGCCTGGAAATCCAGGCAAAGGCATCTTCATGCAAGATAATGCCACGGTGCACAAAGCACATATTGTGACACAATGGCTGGATGGCACAGGTTACACATACATCAAGGATTGGCCACCATACTCCCCAGACTTGAATCCCATCGAGCACGTTTGGAGGAGGCTTAAACAACTCTTTGGACAACAGCATAGTGCCTTGCGGCACTCCACCAGAGGTCCGGCTTACATCCAGGCACGGCTGAAAGAGGAGATTCCAAAGTTATGGGATCAGATAGATTCAGCCTTCCTACAAGAGCTTGTAGAGAGCATGCCCCGCAGAATCAAGGCATGTATCAAAGCTGGAGGCTACTACACTAAGTACTAGAAGTTATAGAGCGATAGCTAATCATTTGAGTGTGCTACAATTTTTTGAAAGTGCTCGCAAAGGTGGTCGAATTCGGGACGGTCGAAAATTTTTGTCAAGGTACTGTAGAATTCATATCACAAATGTCCTTCTGATCAACATGAATTTGATCATCATGATGAACAGCACTTCCCACCAGAGTTGCCAGCAGATGGCTGGCTCTTTTGTTGCCTGATGGTTTCATTGTCTCCGAGTTCGATATCCTTGTGTATACGCAAATCGTATGTGTCTTCCTTGACCTCGTCCCGACGTCCTTGCACCACATTTGTACGAAGTACTTTTGCCACTTCTTCCGCATGTTGTATCTTGTTCTGCTTCTCAGAATCTGTTAATTGCCTACTAGCCTCAAAGTTATGACGAATCTCCTTGCGTGCCGCCAGGAGTGTGGGCATATCGCCTACGAGATCAATATACGTGCTACGAAAGTGCAGATGCCGGCGATCGTACCTTGAAAGGCGATCCCAGCTGCTCTAATGATGTTGCGGTATGCGTGTACACCTGAGCTCATCTTGGCATTCACCGTATATGATAATCGCCTTGAATGAGCATACAAATAACGTTCTCTGAAGAGCTATCAATCTCTGTTCATGTGCTGCCTCCATGTGCATACCAAACTTGGTGTCAGATGTATTCCGTCTGGCTGGTCCAGGATTCTGTCACCACCACTAAACACGCGGCTTATCCGCGATCTTTCCGTGACCCCGTATACTCCACTAATGCTCACACTTGCCCAGGTGTCGTTCTCATGCTCAATGCTTCTAGTAACAGCAACGTCGGATACCGACGTGTCATTGTCTAGGAAACACCGGATCTGACCTTTCTGGACTTCGATTGCGCGATCCATCACATTTCTATGGTCTTGACATCTATGGATCTTCTTGCTGCCAAACCGTTAGATCTGGCCAACATTCGATATGCCCTTATTCGTCAAGAGGATACAATCATCTTCAAGTTGATTGAGGTTCGCGAGACGATGACATATGGTCTTCATGTGTGCTGACAACCCTTAGCGCTGTCAATTTCCGCTCAACAAGTCAATATATGTGCCAGGTGCTATTCCTATACCAGATTATGCGGGCAGTTTTTTGGACTTTGTGATGGAGAAAAGCGAGCACGCACATGCCCTTGTCAGGCGGTACCAAAGTCCCGATGAGTATGCATTCAGCAAGAATTTGCCCGAACCAATCATCGAAGCTCTGGAGTATCCGCCCTTGATACGTGCTGATGGAGTGAATGTCAATGACAAGATTAAGGATTTCTACATAAAAGACATATTACCCAAACTTCTGACTGCCAACCAAGATCTAGGTGAGAAGAAGGAGAATTACGGCTCGGCAGCTGTGAGTGATGTCGAATGTCTCCAGGCTTTATCTAGACGTATCCATTTCGGAAAGTTCGTTGCTGAGGTCAAGTTTCTGTCAGATGTCCCGAAGTATACCAAAATGATACAAGAGAAAGACATAGATGGATTGGTGAACGGAATTACAAATGAAGCTGTAGAGAAGCAAGTGCTGGCGCGTCTAGAGAAGAAGGCGATGAATTATGGAAGAGATCCACTGGATGCCGATGGCACATCTGAGAACCCACTTCAGAACAAGGTCGACGTAAAGACTGTGGTGTCGATGTACAAGAATTTTGTCATTCCTTTGACGAAAGAAGTTGAGATAGAATACTTGCTGCGGAGATTGCAAAATGAAAAGTAGACCAGCCCTTGCTCGAAGCACGATAATGTTTGCATCTAGAAATTCTAATGGGACTTGGGTCCATAATGCTGAACGAAGTACGACGCATCATCGCTGCCTTCTTGTTGTCGCTTCATTGATAGGGCATAATAGCCAGACCCAATAGAGAGAGTGTACTAGAGAGGCTCCCGCCAAAAGATTGTGTTTGAGATGCTCAATCAGAAACGTATGCTTGAGAGGTCAGCAGACGAGGTAGCTGCGCACCATACTCCTTCGTGCAATCAGAATACCCGGGGTCGAACATTGCAAGATTCATAAGAATTTGATACCCTGTTCTTCACCGTCACTACTTTTCATCACGATTGCTTTGCCACGTTTCGATAAGACGTCCACCACTTTTCGTAGCATTATCTTGTCCATTTTGTGGAACTCTGACCGTTCGGAGTCTTCGGCCTCAGTGAGTTCGTAGATCGTCAAGACTGATCCGTTCTGGCCAGTATCATCAATGTACTTGACGAGAGCTTGCGCCCAATCTTCTGGCCTGCGCCAATATATCAGGACGTCTTCTTTCTTCTTGGTGAGCCACTCGGCTTGATTTTGGGAAACCATATACTCCACAATTTCGGCCAGGGTGTCGAGCTTCAGACTTCGTTTGATCGTTTGATTTGTGAATAGCGCATTTCCTATCGTTTCTGCGTTGATACTGAGGCGAAAGAGCTTGTTATGTCTGTAGTATGCGAGTATGATGGCAGCCCACTGTTGCCGTTGCGATTCGAATGTCTCCACATTCGGTTGACGTGTGAAGAATGGAGGAAAAGAATGTATGGGAGGCAACGCGAAGTTCATCAAACCACTTAGTGATTCGAAAAGATCCCAGTACACCAGATGCTTCAGGAAGTATATCGATGCCGATATTGAGCGATATAAGTGTCAAGGCTTTCAAGGTGTCATTACATTCGTGATGTAGAAGCAGCCAAAGCGATTCCATCCATTATGGTACCACACATGAAGCTACCCAAACTGGGAATTGCGTCCGCGACCATTAAATTCGGCTTGACGCCTACTTTTTGGATCTCGAGATGCTCGAGCCAGCCATTTGAAAATTCCTAGAATAACAAACATGCACAAATAGTCGTGTCTTCGAGAGGATCCCTAGACACACAGGATGGACCTGACAAAGCTGTCTGACATAGGAGTACTGTCTTCTGACCACATAGAATCTTTGTCATCAAGAGGTTATGCTTTCAATGCGCTTGAAGTGTCACACGAAACAGAGAACGATGCACCAGGACTGGCACTTGTGCAGGTTGACGACTTACACTCGATTGACTCTCTCATTCGACAGGACTCGGTCACTAAATTCGAGTTGGACATTGGCTGGACGCAATATCAATCCATAAACTCTGTTGTTATTCGAGGTCCGATAATTCAACAGCATGCACTGGTGTATGCACAGTCCATTGCTCCGATACTGAAGACGCATCCGTACCTCGAACTGAGCATCCTGTTTCCGCTATGTCCTACACCACTCATGGGCGAAGTTGCCGAGAATGACGATAGCACGCTAGCAACTTGGGAGATCTGGGACACGATCCGATCGGTCTGCGACTACTCACCAAGACTACATGTGGCTCTGGAAATTCCAGCACGTCTGCCGTCCCTTGATACCCAATCTCGCTGGCTCAGTGAGGACGTACGTCAATTGTTTCTCTCTGCTGCTGTCTTTCTCGTCAATACCAAGGGCTACCCTGTCCTGCCAAAAGCACACCAAGCATATGTGCAGGCCGCATGCAAGTTCGGTCCGTCAATCGTGTTGCAGGATATAGACAAGCATCAAAGACTAGGAGGAGACGACGCTTACCTTCAATACCTACGCTACATCCTCAAGAACGCTCCTGCTCCTTCAGTGGCGGAGACAGTTGCTCCTGGCTACCAGGACTTTCTACAGCAGCCACTACAACCTCTGCAGGACAATCTGTCGAGCTCAACCTACGAAGTCTTTGAAAGGGATCCGGTAAAGTATGCTCAGTATGAGAAAGCTATTTTCCATGCCCTTTCCGATAGACCTCGAGGACAGCAGACCTTCGTAGCTGTAGTTGGTGCAGGACGCGGTCCGCTTGTAGACTGCTGCTTGCGTGCCGCCGATGATTCAGACACGCCCATCGTCCTGTTCGCCATTGAAAAGAATCCACATGCCGTTCAAGGCCTCCGCAGACGAATGAGGAACGAATGGAAGGGGAAAGTGACGCTGGTAGAGACAGACATGAGACAATGGCATCCGGAAGAGTATGTCGACATCTTGGTGTCTGAACTGTTGGGTTCGTTTGGTGATAACGAATTATCCCCAGAATGTCTCGATGGCGTCCAGCACGTCCTCAATCCTGCCTCGGGCGTCTCGCTACCGAGCCGGTATACGCCATACATCTCACCACTCATGACCCCAAAGATCTATCAGGGTCTGAGAAATAGTTCTGCAGAGGCGCGGGAGACGCCGTACGTCGTGTTGCTGAGCCAGTGTTGCTTGCTAGCGCCCACCTTTGAACCTCTCTGGCACTTTCATCACCCGAGCGATCAATCTGGATCGATAGAGGAAAGACAGCTTCGCAACAAGAGATATGGTCGTGCGACATTCCATTGCGAGGCTAAAGGATTGTGCCATGGCATTGCGGGATACTTTGAGAGTATTCTGTATGGCGATGTGGAGTTGTCGACGGTGCCGGAAACCATCGACATCAAATCTCCAGACATGGTTTCTTGGTTCCCGATATTCTTTCCGCTACTGAAACCATTGTTCGTGCCGGCAGATGCGACCGTCGAGGTCCATTTTTGGCGAGAGACGGATGGTAGGAAGGTTTGGTACGAGTACCTGGTCGAAGTATTGCTCGGCGACGTCAAGATTTCAGCGAGTGACTTGATCAATCAGCGAGGAACGAAGAGTTCCATCGGCCTCTAATGGTAGTTGCATCTTTGTGTAAATTGTATATAGACTGAGATGAATAGAAAGGGGGAAATCTTTCTTTACATATACATAAAATTTCATAATATCATTAATACATGTTCTAGACAACGAAAGAACAGTCGGGACCGTACAACCACATTCGGTCGTCATCAGATGCACTGGCACTCATAAATCATTCACATCATCCATTCTGCGTCCTGAGTTTGCATCGTTCTCTGCCTGGATCCACTGCACGTCCAACTCGAACTTGCCGGGTAATCTGTCGAGAACGGAGATCCCGATCGTCTTCAACCGATACTTGTCCATGGCGACCTGCTTCTCTTGGATTTGTCCATTATTGGTCAATGTGAAATCGTTCCACTTGAGCGTGACGTTTTCCCAGGTTCCGGTACCTTGAGAAGTCAAAAAGACGCGATGTTGGTAGAGATCCGTCTCGAGATAGGATTCCGTCTGGAGATTGATAAAGTACCGCCTCGCGTCGCCCCTCAACCGTAATGTGAGAAACTTGTAGGGCGAGACGTCGGTCGTGGGGACGCCGTAAAAGGAGGACGGTTCTACTTTCGATCGCATGGCGGCGTACCCGTCCCCGGCCGTCTTTCCCGAGAAGCGAAGGAACGATTCACCGTCTTGTGTGTGAGTGGTGCAGGATACAGTCGAGGTCGACGTCGGTTTGTAGTCTGCGTCCGAGCCGACAATCATCTTGTCGGCCTCCGCTGGGAAAGTGAAGAGGGAGAGTGGTTTATTGGCTGATGGAGTCGGATTGGCATCGAGAATTTGAGCGGCTTGTTGTTGAAAGCGCTTTGCCGATCGAGCCAAAAAGTTCATCCTTGCTGTTTTTTGAAGAGCACGACTGAGGGATGTAATATGCTGTAGTGCTGAACTACCTAGTTGAATCATGATGCATCATTACTCGCACGAAGATGTTCGGTGGAACAAAGTGTTGCGCAGCCACTAAACCGCATCATTTCACCGCCACTTGGAACACATCAGTGGATCAGCTGAATTTCTTCCTCGTAAAAGTGCAAAATATGGTCGCCGCCATTCGCTTGCTTACTTTCTACCAAAGTCTATATCTATGTATTGGGCGTCATCTAGTGTAGTGTGTGCCAAATCGGAACAATGACTGGACGTAATGCCCATCTCCACATGCTAAAGATGAATAATGCCAACAAAGCCATCGCATATATGTTGGCTCCGGATTTCGGTCTCTTGCTCAATTCCTCAAATTCGTCGTCAAGAGCTTGAGACATTGCTTCATGACTAAACTTGTCCAACACCTTCCTCCGACCTGCCTCTCCTAGTCGCTTTCGACTGCTTTCAGACATGTCAAAAAGTACACTCTGCATCACCTCTGCCCATTGCTTGGGATCAGCAGGCCTAGAGTAACCCGTGATACCATCCTCCACGGACTCTAGTGGTCCGCCGTTGTCTTGAGCAATGACGGGTAAACCAGCAAGACTAGCCTCTATCGGCACTATGCCAAAGTGCTCGTTCGCTGGGGTGTAGGCTAAGAGTTGACTGGATGCCAATAGAGCAGTCTTGAGTTCTGATGGAATGGACAGGAGAAAGTATACGTTGATATTGGCCTCGATCTGTAATGGTAGGCTATAGGGTGATCCCAACGTTTTGTGAGATAGATTCAGCCCTGAGCACAGCTCTTGTAATTCCTTGTGATAGCCAACATTTTCAATTACACGCTGATCATACCCGCCAGCCAATACAAGCACTACATCTTTGAAGTTACTATGTGGTCGAAGTGTAGAGAAGGCCCTGATCGCTAGCTCGATGTTCTTCTTTCGTTCGAATCTGTTGATTGAAAGCACTATTTTCCGATTTGAACTGACATGAACGGGCGAGAATGTCTGTTTGACGTCGACACAGGGATAGACAACTTTGGGCCGCACATGTATCCTGGGGAATGCTTGAAGAAATACAGAGGCCGTAAAGTTGCTATTGACCACTATCGTATCTGCCTGACCGGTGGTCCAACCTTCCAAGAAATCAAACGGTATCCTGTAGAGTTTCTTGATGAAATCCTCTCGTCGTGATAAGAGCTTGTCCGGGAAGTGGCAGTAAAAGAGGATTGGAGTAGCTTGGAGGAAAAACTTTAAGAGGGGAATACATATCGATAGTTGATCCATAAAGAGTGCATCGTAATGGTCTGTATCTCTAATCAGTGTAATCGCAAGATGTATTTGTCGTAGCATGGCGCAAAGTATAGAGAACCGACCGCCAAGATTCGCAGGAAAGATTGTATCACCCCTGACTCTGACCTCGAGGCTGCCATCTTGAGCTTCATCGAAGCAATGCTTTGTGTCTCTGAATGAGGTGTAAATAACAACCTTATGACCTCGATTCTGAAGACCGACAGCGGCATCGATAACAAGTCTTTCTGCGCCGCCGATGCCCAAATCAGGATGAAGAAAAGCTATCTTCATTCTGTTATGCCCTTGAATGACGGATCCAGGCTGTGATACAGGCTTCTACGAGATCAAGTTTCTGTCGGTCATTGACCGTAGATTTGCTGTCATGGCGCACATCAACACATCTCCAGAAATACGGAGACCCCGAAGTGAGGTGGAGCCTTTGTATATGCGCCTGAATCGCACAAACCACAGACATAGTTCTATACATTAGTAGATTCAAATTCTAGTAGATGCTGGCTTAGCCGGGCCGAGTCATATATCTTATTTGTGGAACGTGTGGGATTCGAAAGGGGACACAACTCAAGCAAATGTCTGCGGACATGATTAGTTCTCGAGCGATGCAATGGGCTTCCAAAGTGCAGAGCATCGCTGATCAAGCTCGGGATTTGACCCTCGAAGCAGCTCAATCCGTCGGTGCTCGTTATGCTGATGAGACGAAAGCTGCGGATGTTGGCAAGCTACTTGATGGTAGAACCGACAGGGAGAAGATTGACGGAATGCGCAGAACGATAGCCCTTTCCTCAAAAGGTGTTGACATGTCAGCACATTTCGCCATGGTGGTAAAGAACGTCGCAAGCTCGAATCTGGAAATACGCAAGCTCGTCTATATATACATTACTCGATATGCAGAATCTCAGCCCGATCTAGCCTTGCTTTCAATCAACACGATACAAAAAGCCCTATCGGACCAAAATCAGATCGTACGTGCACTCGCACTACGGGTCATCTCGAGTATCAGGGTGGTTTCCATCAGTGGCATAGTCCTACTCTCAATCAAAAAATGTATGACAGACTCCTCATTCTACGTTCGCAAGACAGCGGCCATGGCCATCACGAAGACAAATGCGCTAGACTCTAGTCTACATCGTCAGTTAGTGGATTGTTTGAAGACTCTGCTGTCTGATAGCCACCCATCTGTTCTGTCGTCAGCAGTAGAATCGTGTAATGCTATTTGTCCAGATCACATCGAGCTCTTGCATCCGGTCTATCGACGAGCCTGTGATCTGCTTGGTCAGATGGATGAATTCGGACAAGTCAATGTTCTCAAGATTCTGGAAAGGTACGCTCGTCAATGCTTCACGGATCCTGCAGCGGGACAGAATGCGATCGAAGAGCAAGATTTTTATGACGCAACAGGGACGTCGCGATCTAGCAATACAGACTTATCACTACTACTGAAGAGTACAACAGCGCTTCTTCGCTCTCGGAACAGTGCCGTGGTTCTTGCAGCGTGTCGTCTTCTATGGACACTTGGCACAAAATCAGATGCTAAGAAGATCGTGTCTTCTCTGCTGGCACTTCTTCGCAACGACGATGATGTCAAATTCGTTGTATTAAGCAATATTGTAGCTTTAGCATTGCACGATCCCACGATCTGGCATGAAGCTGCTCAGCATTTTGTGATATATCCTACAGATCCGGACTACATATGGAAGCTCAAATTAGAGATCATGACGCTTATCATGAATCCCAACAACACCAAACTATTGCTTTCTGAACTGTCTCAATATGCCGCGGACACCACTGACGAGATCTTCTCCAGAGCAGCAATTCAAGCTATTTGCAAAGCTGCTCAACATGCACCTGAAGTAGGTCAATCCTGTCTAGAAATTCTTGTCGGGAATTTGAGGGCGGACTCACCCTCATTGGTTGGTGAGTCGGTTTTAGCTATTCGACAACTCGTGCAGTTGAATCCTACAGGCCACCTACGAACCATCAAAGTGCTTGCAAAAACACTGGAGAGCATCGAAGTTGCATCAGCGCGCGCAAGCATCTATTGGCTTGTTTCGGAGAACTTGCAGCATCTGTCACGCGTGGCGCCCGACGTTCTCAGGCTGGGTGTCAAGGCTTTCGCTACTGAAGACGTGGAAGTCCGTACACAAATTTTGACACTGGGAGTCAAAATGTATGTTCTGCACTGTCAACACATGAACGAAGAAGATGCCAGTGATATCAATGGGGCTATACAGGACGTTGAAACGGCACAGACAAAAAGCGAGACTGAAATTGAAGTGCATCAGCCCAATGGTCACGATCTGGTGACGGAGAATATAAAGAGTAATCCTGAAGCGGTCGCTCTAGATATACTACCAGAGACGGAATCTCTCATACCGAAGTTGTACGCTTACCTTATTCACCTGGCGAGGTACGACACATCTTACGATCTACGAGATCGTCTGAGAACGTACAAAATCCTGGCGTCAAGCCCGAGTTGGATCTTGACGAAAAAACTCCTGTTTGTGGACAATCCACTGCCTAATTTTATCTCTGCGTCCGCTGGTAAGGAGAAGTATGCGATAGGTTCGTCATCATTATTGATCGGGATACCACTCCCAGATTATGAAGACTTGCCACCTTGGGCCACGACAGTCATTGGTACGGAGGAGAGGAACGTCATTACGAAAGCTCCCGCGCTGAGAAACTTGCAACAAAATAGCTCCTTACCACAAAGCAGATCGGTCACGCCAGTGGTACTAGGACAAGAAGTTCTAATCACAAAGCCAAAGTCTAAATTGACAGGTATTCCTTCTCTTGACGACTTCTACGCAACTTCAAGTGAAGAAGAAGAATCGTCTTCAGAGGATGCAACCGAAGAAGAAGACGGAGAGGGAGAAGGAGAGGAAGAAGGATCTGGAAGTGACGAAAGTGCGGAGGACGAGTCAGACACGGATGAAGCAGAGTCAGAAGACATCAGTAGTGATGAGGAGCATGGGGCAGGGGTCAGTCAGGAGTTACTTTCATCCTCGAAGCGATAGCATATCATATCATAGCATATTTGATTTTCACATCTGATATAATTGAGAACCTGGGCATTTGTGTTGCAGCAACGTTGTCGGGTACGAATTGGTTCCTTTCGAGGGTGTGATCACGACCACTGATCACAAATTACACACGCGCGACATGAACGCGCTTCTCCCACTTCTCTCCTCTGACCACTTCGATTAAAAGCAACCACTGACACTACTCTCCTCCCTCTTCTTGTAAACACGCATGACGGCCTCGCAGTAATGGAGCGACTCAACAAGTTCCTTCCTCCCATCCTTGCTTCGCGCACATAAGGTTGAGTGAGTGTTGCGACAGAGTTCGCTCCTAACTTAACCCTAAGATTCACAATCGTCGCGATCCTGTTCTTCCCTCCACTCGGCACTCGCTTAGGAACGGCTACCGAGGGAGTGACCACGATGCCTTTCTATGTAGATTGTGCTCTGGAGGTCACATGCTAGAGTCTGGAAGTGGATGCCTGGTCCTCGACAGAACCCCACTCGTCTCGTAAAAAGGAGAAAATTGCGAGCGAGTGGTGGTATCGAGACTTCTGCGTCTCTCCTGTACTCTCCCTCCCCTTCCCTCTCCTGCACGGTTCAGAACATGGAATGGTCGGAGGATGCGGACAAGGGTCGCACATAGACGATAGGCCCACCACTTTGGAGGGACTTTCATGTCCTTTCATTGTGCGGCCACACCCAAACAAGCGATTTTGTTAGCACGTTTGTTCGCTGTCTTTTTGTCGCTGGGCGATGATAGATGAAACAAAGTACTTGATGTTGGATTGCAATACATACGAATCCCGGCCGTGATTTAGACGGTCCTTTCCTATTACCGTGCGACGGTGATGTGGGAGTGATGTGCTGAATTGGACTATGCGCGAGCTGTGGGTACTTTTGATGGACCTTTCGTCTGGTTAGGATCAAAGCTTTGGCTTGTCTGATAGAGTCATCCGCAGCTCATGCTCGTCTCGTCAAAACAATCTTTGGAATAATACCCTAAATGGGGTGAACATCTCCCTCTACTTTTTTTGTGCTTGTCCAATTGTTGTTTTCAGACTTATTATTGTGCAAACATTGGAAGGCAGACAATAGCGAGGGAGAGATGATTCATCATGGGGTGTATTTGGTTTTCGACAAATAGCATAGAATTCTACATTTACACAAATGAACTAATCAATCATGAATCACAACAATACAGTTGAGAATCCTCCTAACCACACAACTCCGCTATTGCACAACTCACGTCCCCTGTTCATTACGCGTCACTCTCGACTTGCTCGAGGTAGAGCCTCACTAGTCAGATGCAGAGTCTGAATCCGAGTCGGTAAACTCATCATGCACGTACTCGGAGGCATCGATTCTGAGCGTGACTTTGGCAGTGATGCCAGACTCGATGGACGCTTCATTGACGTAGGCGACATTGGAAATGAGACCTTGTCCATCGTAAATGAAATCATCCCTCAATTGGATTTGATTGGCCGCATCGCCGTACTCGGCAAGATTTAGGATTTTCGCGACGAGAGAGTCGTCAAAGAAGAGTTGACCAGTCATCAATTCGTGCGTGTCCATGTTGTGGAATCGACCGTTGAAGGTCTCCTCTACCGGAGCATGTAATTTATAGTGAATGTGGGATGCGCGATGGTGGTCTGGAGCTGGGAAGATTGTGGAAAACAGGACTTTGCCGTCTTCGGATGTTTGTTGCACTCCTCGCAGCCATGAACTCTTTGATTTTTCCTTGTTACCCACATTCTTCTCAAATGATGAACAAGTTCCATTGGGCTTCTTTCCATGCTTGGGAGGAAGACCTCGTGGACCTCCGTGGTGTGGTGGTGGTGGATGACGTCCCTTGCCATCCTTGGGAGGTGGTCCATGGTGTCCTCCATGATGCGGTGGTGGTGGTGGGTAGTGTCCCTTTCCATCCTTGGGAGGTGGTCCATAACGTCCTCCGTGGTGTGGTGGAGGTGGTGGGTGGTGTCCCTTTCCATCCTTAGGAGGTGGTCCATGATGTTCCTTGCCTTCTTTTGGTGGTGGTGGTCCATGCGGCTTGTGCCCGTCCTTTGGTCCTGGCTTGTCATGATGAGAATCATCACCAACGAGATCATCCTGAGCAACGGTCTCATCGAGTCGTTCTTCATTGTCGTGTGCAGGCCAAACTTGAGAATCTTGTTCTTGTTCATGGATAGGACTCAACATGGAAGTGTCATCCTTCGATTCAAAGTTGTGCTTTCCCTCGCGCGTATCTTTGTGCTTGCGCCCACGGCAAGCGCCAGAGTACTTGCCAGAAGCATCTGCCTGCCACAAATCTACAGCAACATTGTCAACAGGTAGTGATGTATCCTTGTCGACAACCTCAATTTGCAGTATCAATGGCACACCGATGCGATCTTCAGCGATATCAGATCTGACGAGTTGATCCGGCAGGTAGAACGGTCCTTCGATGGGATCATTTGGTGGTCCATGAGCGTGATGCTCAGGTCTGCGGCCTGGCCCATGACCATGACGTCCATGAGTGCCATGGTGTCCATGATGCGCTCCCATGAACCCAAAGGATGGCATTGGTGCATAATAGAACGCTGACCCAGCAAGATAGCATGCCGCTGCAACTCCAGCGATCTTCTTGTGCTTGCCATATTTCGCTTTCGCCCCTTGTGATTCTCCAGCATTGTGTACTGGTAGGTCGCCCTTCATTTCTCCAACAGGAGCCTTAAGGTCACTCATAGTTGCGAGCGATCCAGTTGGAGAATCCCAGTGGAAATGCGAGGGCAGCTCGGAACCTTAAGAGGTAGTTGCGGAAGTCTTGGCGAAATTGCTGAATGGATCATCTCTTCGGCAGAAGCTCGGAAAGCATGTCTTGGCACTGGGCCTCTGAATTGTTTCTGTGCTGCGTACAAGTGACTCCGCCTCTTGCGAGCTTTCAGAATGACGCTCTTGACCGCTTCAACAATCGTCTCCTAAGCAACTTGTCAGGAGTCGTCCTTTGCCGCTGTAAGTAGTTTTGGCCAGCTCTTGCACGTATTGCATATTCGCATAAAATACAAGCACTTTTGTACATGACATCTATCTGAGACGTCTATCTCATGTCTTTGCTACTGTTTGATTGTATCTCCAACGGGTGCTACCTTGAAAGTCACTTTTCGATGGCGGGTCCGAGCTATGTCGAGCCTGGATAGAGTTGCTCAGGGCTGCCAGTGATTGTGGAGCCGCTGCGGATAACATCGAGACACTCCTGTTGGATGAAGCAGCCAATTGTAAAGGGCTGCTGCGCCCTAATTGAGTCGCCTCTTGATTTGTGGGTGAGTAAGAACTGTAAGAATTTCTCCTGCCGGCTAGTGGTGATTGGGACGATGGGGATGGCGTGAATGACTTCTGATATCTTGGTGGTGTGATTGCTGCTGCGACTTTGCCAGGCTGTGTTATGGCTGGTGATGCGGGGAGATTCAACAGACTTCGTTGCTTGGCAGTCAGTGTAGGATCGTCGTATGTGTTCATCCACCAAAATCGTCTAATGTTCTCCACAATGTTGTACGATAACAAGATGAAGAGTGCATAGATTGTCCAGTTTGTGTACTTGATGACGGTGGGTCCTTGTTGATTGAGTACAAAATAGATGTATGGAAGAGCTTTGTAAAGTACGAATACAACTGTGATGTTGTAAAATATCCGCCTCAGCGTTGTGTCGTTCGGAGCTTTTTGCGACTGCAACAAGGTGACTTTTGAGACTGCAGGATGGGACCACTTGCCTGTCGGGGTCTGCTCCAGTGTCAATGGCGTTTGAGGCAAGGGTGATGGATAGCGAGCTGTAGGCGTGGCCGGACTTGTCTTTGCTGACTCTGGCGTTTGAGCACTGGGTGTGGGTTGTCGGGGTGACGAGTAGAGCGATTTGGCAAGCGAGCTAGTGAATGGACGAGACATTTCGAAATGCTTACCTACCTCGATTCCGGACAGCTATCGTCCAGCCAAGTACGCACAGTCCTCGCAGCTATCTTCAGTCGATAATCAGGTTATCCCACAGTATATAGTGGTAGATTGTTTTCGTGGTCCATGCCCAAGTGTAGTATCAGAAAGACTGAATACTTACGGACGGCAAAAGTCCGGGACAAATTCACAATGTTGGAGGAGATCGCAACCATTTTATGTCTGAGCTCCTCCATAAATGCATCCCGTCACGAACGCGTCTTTCGTTGACATGGCGCGTCAATAAGCGCGATGGACGTGTCGAACAGTGTATGCAGGCCTTGTACGGCGAGTACATCAGCCGTGCACTACCTTGTGACCATTACATTCTATAGCTCGAACTTCAAAAAGACACTGCGTTCTTCTCAAGCACTTTAGTGTACAACATACCAGTCCAGAGGCTCAATCATGGCAACTGTTCTAGGCAAGAGATCGAGAAGCGTTTGCGTAGCACCCAAAACTCCTACGAAGAGAAGAGTCATACAGCTACAAACACCGGAAAAGAGTCCCAATGGTCACAGTAGAATGTCTTCCTTATCATCGACGTCTTCGACGACTTCTTGTGGTCTGTCTCCATACTCGCCCGTAAAGTCTATCCTGCGAAGAAGTGCCGCGGCCGGCATTGTCGGACGCGAAAAGGAGCTGGCAGCCATAGGAGCATTTGTGGATGGATTGGATGGTATTCTATACATATGTGGACCACCCGGGACGGGTAAATCAGCTACAATGACACAATACTCGCAGACAATATCGACAACTTCACCACTCGTCAAAGTCGTCACGGTCAATTGTGTCTCCATCAAGAAGCCAGAAATGATATACGAGCAAATCTTGACCGAGCTCGGCCAGGAAGGAAAGTCAATCACAAACTTTCGAGACTATCTCGAGATACTTGAGACTTCTGGAACTCGCCTGGTCCTCATTCTGGACGAGATTGATTACCTGAGCTCAAATGATTCGAAGCTCATCTACTCGCTCTTCGAATTCGGTGTGTCGTCACAAATCAAGATTATTGGCATAGCGAACGCTCTCAAATTGACAGACTCCATGCTACCTCACTTGAGACGTTCTGGGATCGAGCCTACAGTCTTGAGATTCAAACCATACACACCCTCAGAAATCACACAAATATTGACCTCGAGAGTGTCCGAGATTACACTCCCACCTGGAACGACCAGTCTAGTCGAGAAGAGTGCTCTTGACTTTTTGGGTCGAAAGGTGGCCAATGCGACTGGAGATATCAGAAAAGCTCTAGACATTCTCCGTAAAGCAATCGAGATTGTCGAGTCCGAGTACAGATCAGCGCTCTCCCCCATTTCAACCAACTCAGCGAGTCCGAAATTGGCATCAGTCACAATCAAACAAATCTCGAAGGTAGCTGCTCAAGCACTCGGAGGAGTCACCGGTGCCTCACTCGTCGGAACCTTATCGATTCACGAAAAGGCAATCTTGTGCACCATGATTGTGCGCAAAACCCAGACCCTCTCAACTACTTTCGATGCCTACGTGACCCTTTGCAAAAGGGACAAGATGCTCTCACCACTACCGAAGACCGAATTCTCCACCATCGTCGCGAGTATGCTGGACAATAGCGTCTTGATGTACCCAACCAGAGGACGACAAGGCACCTCGAGGTCGCCCAGTAAACGTAGCAAGACGACGGAAGATAAGATTGTCCTCGGTGTCAGTGAAATGGACGTCCTCAAAGGTATAGGAGAAGCAGGGATCCTGAAGCGATTCTTTGATGCATGAGTATTTTCACTTTTCTGTAGCAGTAGCACATTGTAATGATTTCTCTGTGTATTGCATCTTTACATGTAGAATATTCTAGTAACCTCGTAGAGTAGTATATACTTAGCCGTAGCAAACATTTTTCATCACGCTCTTGATGAAAGAATAAATTTCGAGTCAGTACTGTCATTAATTTCACTCATGTCTGCGTACTTGTCGATTGCGGAAATCGAGAAGGATCCCTTACTCGCCTAAGATTCTTCAAGTGGATATCTGAGCTTTCAAGGCATCCATCACCAAGTTTGTATCCGATTCGACCACCGGTGATTCTTGGGTCGCGCTCAAATGAGATCTTGCTTCGGCAGTCAATCCCTTTCGTATGGCTAGCACAGAATCGACAATGACAGCATCCACTCCTGCGGTGACTTGAGCATTGACGTGCTCGGGCAAGTTGTTCATTACACCGTAGCTGACACAAACAAGTCCACTTTCTTTCACCACACGAACTAATCGTGGGCACAACACGAACGGCTCGCATGCGGATACCAGGCCAAGCAGGTTCCAGCGCGATGCGAAACGGATGGCCTCTTGTAATGAGCCAGACCGCACATCGCACATATAACTGGTGCCCGCCTCGGTTAGGAAGAGACAGGGAATAGCTGGCTGTTTGAGAGCTAGCAAGAGACAGATATCTGGATGGAATGAACTGAATATGATGTCACGTCCATCGGCATGGTCGTAGACGCATTGCAGTACAGTGTCTACCCATTGGTTGATTTCAATCGCAGTGTGATCCATCTCCTCCTCTTCTGCTTCGGAGAGCATCGGATACTTGCATTCGATATTGAAGCCCACAGTCCGTGGGACCTTCTTGAACACTTCAGCCAAAGTCGTGAAAGCATCCTGAACACTGTGACCACGCTGATTGCCCTTGAAGCCATGCATCTTGAAGTCACGAGTATTTTTCATTCTGCCGAGATTGTCGACTAGCTCTTTCGAGCTCATGCTGCGCGATCTACCCGGTCGTCTCTCGGGAGGATCTGTTCGATCCGCCGTGCTACCACTGGTCTCCATTGTGTCGCCCGAAGCAGACATGAACTGGTCCAAAGTCAGTGCATGTACTGGTGCATCTATGCCGGTTTGAGAAACTAGGAAATCGTGATAAATGACAGGCACGAGATCTTTGGTTATTTGCACATCGAACTCGACATAACTTGCTCCAAGGTTGGCAGCTGCCACGAATGATTGCACTGTGTTCTCTCCCAATTGTAAGGACTTTCGGTCTGGTATATTAGTGTTCTTACCAAGACCACGATGTCCTATGACTCTAGTGGTCATCAATGATCTCCAGTATGTGGATTCCTTTTCTACAGCCATCTGTGGATGTTTGAATGGGGTCACGACACTAAATTCGAATTCCAGTGTCCCAATCACTCCCAATGTCTCCGCCTCCACGATGGGTACTGTTACTGCACCCCACAAGGATGATTTCTTCGAGCCAACCTTGGTCTTTATGCTGCTGAGAAGGGCAACAGCACGACCCAGAGTTTTGGTGCCAGCAGCTGCATATGTTGGGACAATATCGAACAACAACTGAGTCTTCTCTGGGTCGCTGGCGGTGAATAACATCGGGTCAGTTGTTGGACTATCTCCCAAGGGTAAATCGAAAGTAGTAGCATCCCCTTCGGCATTTTTAGCACTGACGACCAAGGACAAGGCGGTATCTAATCTTGTGGTTCCTGCTTCGGCTATTGGCACACGATCGAGTTGTACAGGACTGCTCTGTCGTCTGGCATCGGTCGAGCCCAAGGTTACGATGATCATGCATCTATCCTTGAGATATCTATGACCAAAAGTCTTGACGGTGGCGGCTTTGTCCCTGTTGGCCTTTACAGCATCGGCTTTCGCTAGAGCTTCCGCAGTACTGCTTGAGTTTGTGAAAAGTTTTGATTTAGCTACACGATCAAAAGTACTTTTAGGTCCAGGAGGATTCTCGGGCCGTAGTAACTTTCCACATTTAATATGGCCTCTGAAGGTAGCGTGCTCCATTGCTGTCCAACCAGACAAATCGACCTGATCGAGATTATTGCATGCTGAAGCCAAGAACTCGACTGTCTCCAGCTGTCCTTCCACTGCCGCTACAAAAAGTGGTGTCCAGCCATAAGTCTTTTCAGCTAATTGACTGTTTGCCTTCTGCAAGTCGTTCGGACGCATGATTTCTCGTACGGACGAAACTTCGCCCCTTCTTGCAGCTACGTGCAAACATGTCTCACCCTGAGCATCCTGGTAGTTGACATCAACGCCAGCATCAATCAAGACACGTATGATCTCGGGAGACCCGATTGCCAGAGAAAGGGGATTGAGAGCTTGAGTGTCGACCGATGACCGCTTCCGCACATGATATATTTTCTTGTTGTCTTCGTCCAAAGCTTGCAATAGGACTTTCAGTGTGACAGGATACTTGAACTTGACACATAAATGTACGGGCGTATATCCATTGATGTCTCCAAACTTGGAAGCTTCCAAGACGTCACCCTTTTTCAGGTAGCCCCATCGGAGCATATAACTGCATATGACTTGTGCACATTTCTCCAAACCATATTCGGCTGCATAATGTAGGGGTAGTCGTTGATGGGAATCGCGATGATTGATAGAAGATCGAAGCGCCTTGTTCATGGTATCAAGCAGAAACTTGAGAGCTCTCGGATCGTCCTCTGATAAACCATCGCGAGTGCGAATTCCGAAACTAATGGCTGGATTTCCGAGCGATATAGTCGGAGGTGGTGGAAGGGCAGGTGTGATCCACATTTCCTCTGCAAGTGGACTACCGTGTCGTCCGTCCTTTGTGGTGCAGATCCGTCGACCCTGAACAATGAGTAATTTATGCAACACGTTTCGTTCGTTGATATCGCCATCTGTGACCAGTGACTTCAACTTGGCTAGCAGTACGCTTGCGGACTGAAATGAGTGTTTCAGTAATGCTTGTTGCAAAAGATTTGTCAGTACCTTGTCAGAAGTGTCTCTATGCTTCATCAACAAGTCCTCTAGATCTATAGTGTTGTCTTCCACGATGAGCTTTTCGAAAGACTTGGCCATGCTTTCGGCGATGCCCATGTGTACTATGGATCTCAAACGCCTCGTATTATCAGCTGATGGCGAAGACGGCTCCGTCAGGAGGGACAAGTCCGCTGGGACAATTTTCGAAAGCCAACGATTGACCAGTTGCAGATTTTCTCCATTCTCTGTCGGACTTGCGAATGGTAGAGGCTCGACCTCGAGAAATTAGATCTCGCCACAAGTACCAGTGGATCATGGGAGGCTTACTCGATTTTCTAGATAGTCCACCTTGGCAGTGATCAAGGTCTTCTTTTCGAGCTTTTTCAAAATCTTGATTATGCCCTGCTTGTTGACTTCAGCGAACCACTTGACTGGTCAGAATACTGCCGACATATATCGGTGATGGACATACTAATAGCTTCTGTAAAGACGCCCTGAGGTCGAGCATAGCAGTGACCAACTCCTCCCACTCATCAGATGGAAGATCCAGGCGAAGCAAATCGGACACCGGACCAATCTGATATCGATTTTCGAGCATGTGCAAACGTCGCTTGATCTCTGCAGACCGTGCATTGTAGAAGCTGTCGATGTCCTCAAGACTTCTGTCCAATTCGTACATGAATGCAGTCGAATCATTCTCGCCCGATGCAGAAGTGGTGTCACGAGTATGCTTGATCAATTTCTTTAGACCCTTGTAGTCGATGTAATGTGCAGAGAATTCAGGGACCTTATTATTTTCCAGATTCTTGCCAAACTTCATTGCTGCAAGACCAGCAAGCCTCGATGCGCTGCTAACTTTCCTGTTCAGATTGCATCACGAGGCATGCCTCTCAGAAAGTCAAGCCAAGGAGAAACTTGATGATTTATTGTCTTATCGTCGTCTGTATCTCTCGACAAGAGCTGATACAGCTGAGAGCGAACATCAATTGTGGGCTGACCAGTGTCAAATAGCAGCCTTGTTTGTGAGTATGGGTGTATTACATGTACAGCGATGCGAATTATCTGGTACAGCACTTGTGGCATGCGTGGGGCCTGAGAAATCTCGCTGGAACGTGTGTGAACCTTGGAAGTTGTTGCAGCCTTGTGATTAAACTGCGTCTCTTGATTGGTCAATGCCAAACGCAGACGCAACAACCTTTGGAACACTTGAATGCGATCATCATTAGAGAGGAGCTCTGATCATCTGTGAGATTCACGGATGCAAGCGCGGCTCCTGCTTCTTGCCAAAGACAGTAAATCTATCCGCCGAAGATCTCTTGGAAACTTCCCGATGTTCTTCCAGCTTCTGATGGCGGTTGAGATTTCCGGATTTGACACGAAGAAAGGACGGTCCGAATCTGACTTCTGATTGGCTGCATAGAGACAAGTACGGAAGAGAGATCCAATCCGGTAGGGACCACAAGCCTCTTGGGGCTCGCTCCCGCTGAATTCCCACAATACAGAATGGCATAGCACAAAATCGCATATTGCACAACTCTTTGTACTTTACACGAAAGCAGACAAGCATTGTCTACTATAATGTATCAATCAAGGCCGAGAACAAGATGTCTATCATCAGAACCAGAAATATCCCTCCTTACACAAGTACCGTGCTGCGGAAGATGTCCACTACTAGTCGCGGCAGCTGTAGGCGATCCGAAACACGGAGACTTCACCAGCCCACTTCACTACTTTCTCGGATCTCCTATATGCGCCTTTGTTCCTGATGCGTTAAAGAACACGGCAAATCGCGGATGCTGCTCATATGTCCATCATACGTCGTCTGCCATATAACACAAAAGCACTTACTGCTCCAAAAAATTTCGAACAATCCTAGTATCGGGCCAATTCGTACACGACTTGAACAACTGCTATTGATCTCGAGCACAGTGCAAAGATGTCAAGGGCCTTTACCGCCATGACGTTTGGTGCTACGCTATTGATGGGCTCAACCGCAGCATTCAGTGCATCCTCGACCGACAACCTAGTGATGTACTGGGGACAAAACTCTGCTGGTAGTCAGGGATCTCTAGCCAGCTACTGCCAGGATTCGACAATTGACATCATTCCAATTTCTTTCTTGACTGCCTTCGGAACTGGTTCATATTCTCTCAATTTTGCAAATGCCTGTTCGGGCGCGACAATCTCCGGCTCGACACTGATGGCATGTGATCAGATCGCTGCAGACATAAAAACATGTCAGGCTGCCGGCAAGAAGATCCTGCTTTCTATGGGAGGTGCCTCTGGTGCATATGGGTTCTCAAGCGCAGCACAGGCCTCGCAAGTCGCCGATGACTTGTGGAACTATTTTGGAGGTGGTTCAAGCTCCATTCGCCCGTTCGGAACGTCTATAGTCGATGGTTTCGATCTGGACATTGAGAACAATGCTCCAGCATATTATCCAGACTTTATAACCAAGATGCGAAGCCATTATGCCGGCGACTCGTCCAAGTCATACTACATCTCAGGTGCACCACAATGTGTATATCCTGATGCGAGTCTCGGAGATGCACTTGCTGGCTCATATTTTGACTTCCTCTTCATTCAATTTTACAACAATTGGTGTGGAATTTACCAATACGGCTCGTCTTCTGGAGCATTCAATTATGATACCTGGAATACTTGGGCTACAACCATCTCCAAGAATAGTGCAGTGAGATTATATCTCGGCGTTCCTGGCGCGACTGGAGCAGCCAATGCCGGCACTGGGTATGTTGCACCCTCAGTCCTGGTCGCCGCCGCGCAGGAGCTCAAGTCCAAATATCCGGCAAGCTTTGGTGGTATCATGATGTGGGATGCTTCTCAAGCATATGCAAACACTCCCTCTGGATACTCAATCAATTACGCCCAGATTGCCAAGCAAGCGTTGACAGGCTCAGCTGCGGCCGCCTCGACCACGTCGACCACTAAAGTCGTCGTAGCAACCACTTCCACTTCGAAAGCGGCCGCGGCTGTTGTCCCTACCACCTCAACCTCAGCCGTCGCTCTCACCACCACAAGTTCCGCAGCAGTACAGGCAAAAGCAGCAGCAGCAGCAGCCGCTACTTCTCCAGCCAAAGCTCAAACTACTGCTGCCACAAGCGCTGCTGCGGTCAGTAGTACAAGTTGTGCCAAGACATACACCGTCCTCTCTGGAGACTACTGCTATGCCATCTGGACGAGTCACGGTCTTTCTTCCTCTGATTTCTATGCACTTAATCCAACACTGTCGGCATCCGACGACTGTGCAATCACCCCAGGTCAAGTCCTTTGTCTCGCTGCCGGCTCGGCAACCACAGCTGTGGTCGCCGCATCGCCAGCCGTCGAGTCTACCACGACCACGACGACCACTGTGAAAGTGACTTCCAAGTCCACCACGACCGTCAAGGCAGCCACTCCAGCAGTCATTACCACAACGACGACATCGACTGCGGCGGCAGTGGCAGCCCTGACGAGTTCCGCGGCCTCCTCATCGAGTTCGACGTGTCCTGACGTGTCGGCAGCGTGTATCGACGGCAGCTACACCTGCAACGGGTACGGCTACCTACAATGCGACCACGGACTATGGGTGGCGCGATCTTGTCCATCCGGCACGGCGTGCGCCGGCTCGGGCAACAACATCTACTGCGACTGGCCGGGTCCAAACACGGTCGACTGCACGGGCATCACCAACCACAAGTCCTCGAAACGATCACTCATCACGGAACAGGAGGAAGAGGAGAGGGACGTGGCGGCCACGGTGACGACGTCCATGAGTCAACAGAGAATCAACGGGACTCACTTTATGATTACCCTGAAAGCACAGGCGATCGGTATCCTCCCCATCCCACAAGACTGGTTCTTTTCCTTTGACAGTGATCAAGACATTCTCGAGACGGACGCTGGGGTATTATATCGAGACGTCCAAGACGGACTCTACAGTGTCTCTGCAGATCCTCGCGTCGAGGCGCCTAGTACCAGGACCCTAGTCGTTCATCTTCTCGGAATGTATAAAAGTCTAATCGTCGTCCCCGAGCGCAAAACTTGGTTGTGGTGAGATTATACCGTTCCGCGGAAAATCTAGTATACTTGGAGGGGTATAAAATAATATTTTACATGTATATAGTGACTTCTATACCAGATGAATGTCTCCCCTAATGCCCTCATCATTCTTCTCCTTCTTCTTCGTCCGTATCACTATCTGTACAAATCTCAGGCATACCTTCCATGTCCTCGTCGGAATCGTCATCTAGTGCTGCCTCGCGATCAAAGATGGACGGTTTTGCGATTTTCGGCTTTTTCAGAATCGTCTCGAAATTTTCAAGAGGGTCAGTGCGCCGGTCCTCCTCAATGACGTCTGGAATCGGAGTGGTACGCTTCTCAATAAGAGGAAGATCCGGCATGGTAAAGAGCGGTTGCTTGATGGTTGGTTGCACTTCTTCAAGTACCGCTGGAATTTCATCCTCGACCATTGGGACTTCTTCATCAGCTCCATGATCACTCGTGACACCAGCATGATCATGATCATCATGATCGTACTCTTCAGGCAAGACATGTATTTTGCGACGCATAGCAGGGAATCTCGGATGTATCAGCACCTCAATGTCATTTCGAATTGTTTTCGCGTATTCACGAATGCGCAGATCCGAAGATCCTGTAAAGCTCGAAATTGTGCTGATTCCAGCCGCCAATAGAGCTGCCGCTTGAATAGATGGTTCGGCTGAGAATAAAGAGTCCTTCAAGAGGGACAAGAGTAATAATGTGGTGAAGGAATCTAGTGAATTCGGACAGGTCAGTAAGAGCTTCAATACGGTATTGTCGATACTTTGTCTCGTTCCCTTTGTGATTACGCCATGAGTACTGGTCAACATGACTCGTAGTAGCTGAACCGACTGCTCCAGTAGTGAATCGGATGGTCGAGTGTGAAATTGAGATTCATGCGAGATCTGATCAGATCCCTCATTCGTGCCTGCATGTTTTCTTTTGCGCTGTCCTTGCGCTTGTCCATTTTGTTGAACTTTAGAAGCATTGGAAATACTGAGCTTTGATGAAGGGATGATTGCATTGATAGTCGTTATGCAGTCGCGTATTATCTTGATGAGGATCTCTTTATCCTTGTCCACGACATCACACGTGCTGATCAAGGCACTCAAAGCTCTCAGAGCAGCTACTCTACAACCTTCTTGGACGTTTGTACAACCCGACAAGACCAGACCCTGTAATAGCACTGAATGCTGATCTAGATGAGATCCCAGTGTCATTAGAGCGCAATGTGTGAGGTCGAAAGCCTGTGCATGTACTTGAGACAAGACACTGATGAGCGCCACTTGAGAGGATTGAGGTGTACTAGCCTTGATGCCACTTTTAGGTGTTATTTCCAGTATACGTTGAATCAACATGACGATTTGTCCCACCGGTATCTTGACAATGTCCTTAGTACTTGTAGATAGGAATGCTTTGATAGTCGTCAAAAGGGCCTGTAATCTTCGTCCAGCCTGAGCCACTTGAGTTGCGTAGTCACTCGTGAAGGGTAGCATGTCCATACCCTGTGGAACGGGAAGTAGTGGCTTCTGCTCGATGACTGTTTGAAAAATGTAGGAGCATGTAGCATGGCACTCTCCCAACACGGCGTTGAAGCCAGTAGCCCATTGTTCAGCAGATGTATTCTTTGGAGCACATAAGTGTAATGAGGCATAATTTCGTGCTGCGAGATCAATCAGCTCTGCATCCGTCGAAAATCCGTTCAGATATTTTGTCGTAATGGCCTGGAGCTTTCCGGCAAATGGACGGAACGTAGTCGGGTGGCTAACGACAATACTTTGGAGATGATATAGAATGTTCTTTAGAAGATCATCCGACATACTCTCCTTGGCCAAGATGGCGAAGATGTGCGTGAACAAGGTTGGCAAGGATGGGGTCGTTAGATCTCTCGTCAGAGCTGGCTTTCCCTCGGTCATCTGAAAGATCGTATGAGCTGTACTGATTGTCCTCTCAATCAGCGGCTCGAACGTTTCGCGTTCAAGAATTCGTAGCAACAACTTCATCCATGTCAAGCCGTGACTGATAAGGGACTCCCAGCGACCCTCGATTCGTTGGAGCATTGCCTTGACCAGACAAACACCTGCCCATCTGCTACCAGCATTCTTGGATTGCAGCAAAGCAGACAATCTTGTATGTATCTTCGCATACGAAGCCTCATCCTTGTGCGAAGTTGAAAGTCCCAGCACTGACGGAATAAGGATCGGTAATGATTCCACTAGAGTTGTCTCATCGTTCAAGGAATTCAGAAGATATTTGAGATGGAATTGACTCATTTTGAAATCGTCGTTGTCGTCAGTGAGTCATATCGTGAGCTCTGCTAAAGTATGCTCGCTAGACAATTTTGAGAACAAGTATCAACTAGCAAATAAGTTGAAGAACGAAATTTCACCACAAAATATTCTTTTGAGTGTGGCTGGGGGTGTCAGCCTTACCGAAGGATGGGGCGTGGAGATACTCGAGCGTTTCCATCTTTGGCAGGATACATCTAATGTCTATGCTCAGGTGTTCTATAACCATCGAAAGTGACGCCTACCAGCAAGAACACTTGTAGGCCATTTTCCGGGAGGTTTACAAATTATGGTTATTCACTATTTACAACAAACTTGACTGACTCTTACAAGGCTGCGCTTACGGATGAGTCGCACCTTGTGTGACCCTGATCTTGTCAGAGGCTTGAACTCGTCGGATCGGGGCACAGTCTCGGATGACACTTGTTCTGCCAATGATGGGTTCGGAACTGTGGGAGAAGCTGGGAGATCCGCTTGCGGCTCCGTGTGTTGGAGCACGAATTTCTTTACTGATTGTGTATAGGTCCATCCCTGTGGTATAAAGTGGTTGCCGGGGTGACAAACAACCATAGGCCGTTCGAAAGCTTGTGCGAGCTCTAACGATCTCGCCCTCGGAACCATAATGTCCTGCTTGCCGATGAGATGGAGGGAGGGAGTTGTGATGTGCTGATAGATATCGTCAAACGTGATATGCGCGGGACGAGCACCACAGAATAATACTGCAAACTTCATGACGGGATGCCTAATCTCTGATTTTCGTGAGAGAATTGAAGCTATAGCAGATGCCACGGCAGCACCTTGTGAAAATCCCATGATGCCATCGAAAGGACCCTGAAGCTCCAAAACAGGCTTCAGACAACGTAAGGTCGCCTCGAGGTCGATCAGGTTCGTGCTCATGTTGTCATCCGGGTAGTTCCAGGCGAATCGAGCAGTAGACGCCTCGAGCTGGCGACCGCGATCTTCGATATCACCGTCGAATGAGACAAGCTTGATAGCTGCGCAAGGAAAAACGAACTCACATCCCGGAAGTGCCTTTTGTATCTGTAATGTCTTGGTAGAAATTTCTGAGGGGTGCTGTGCGAAGCCGTGTAGACATAGTATTCTGACCATCTTGAACTATGCTGGGATGGTAAAAGTAGCTTCGAGTGTGGAAGTTTTTTCGAAACTTCCCTCCGGCCGTTGACTTGGACATTGAAGCCGTGCTCTATATATGCTTTTTCGAGTTCTTGAGCTCAAGACAAACTGATTCACATCCGGACAGATGTTGCTTCCCCGGACAAAGAACGACTTAGATGATGTCTTAAGAGCGTAAGTGCAGCCATGCGACTTACTCAAAAGTTGTTCAGGGACGAATGAGGCAATATTTTTGTTTGAGACTCGCTTATGGTGGCGTTTAGTAGTCTTAGTGGTGCCGATTGAATTTCCACACATAGACTTCAAACACTCGACTACTGACGGGCGTGTAGCTTTGAGAAGCAGAAGGAACCGCTATCTTCATGCGGATCCAACAACTGGAAGAGCGTACATGTCCACATACATCTTGATCAAGCTCTCATATCCGAGCAGGTCTCCAGCACGCAGGAGGTTCGCGACATCGATATTAAGAGGAGAGTCTGGCTCAGGACTGACCAGTAACTCTCTGACTGCCGTACATGCACTTTGTATCGTCCAAGCGGGACTCCACTGTGCCTTTAAGATATCGAGACATATCTCACCAGTATTGAAATTGACATTTGGATGACATATCTTTGTCAGAAATCTGATGTTCGGAGGTCCAATGGGATAATCGACCGGTGTAACAATATCGAGTGTGAAGACGCCGTCAGCATAAGGTGAATCAGCTTGACCGGCAAAAGTAGCTACCCATTGGGAGAGGTTGTCTTCCTCGATCGGGCCAAGAGACAACAAATGTGGATTTGGAGACTTTTGCTGCGTGCTGTACTCCTTCAACAATCTCTTTGCCGCCATGTGTATCCTTCCTTTCCAGGAATCAAGGACACATTATCAATTCGACTGCAGGAATCATACAAAAGTTGTGCAAGAGTGGTGAGCTACAAGTATAGCTGGCCATGATTCATGGAGCAGCCATCATCTGCCCTGTGGAGTGTGGAGAGGAGCTGCAAATGTCGTATAGCTCGTAAACAATAAGTTCTTGAGCGTACGGTAGAGGAGAGTCAGAGAGAGGACAAACGAACAAAGTCGCGTGCGCGCGCTTCAGCTGTCGTACGCTCTCACACACACAAAGCTCATCCGATCGCTTGCTTGCCTGCCTGCCTGCCTGCCTGTGGAGAGGACCAGACTTCGCTTTACCCACCCACTCACTCACCACAGCTCTCACTCACTCACTCGCCCACACACACACACACACACACACACCTCCTGATACAGCTCCTCCTAAGTAGCAATCCACGTCCCGGCCACCAGTTGCAAGGCCATTGTATCATACACCACAGCTGCCGAGTCTGTCTCCAAACAATACTAGCACTTCCAACTCTTTCTCTTGCTTCTACGAGCCTGCTCTGTAGATAGAGACATTGCGAATTTGTTCTGTGTTCGTCCATAGAGAGAGACAAAGCTCGTGCGTGAATTTGACGCAGAAGCGACAGGATGGAAGATGGTAATGAGCTGTCAAGGATTCTTCACTGCCCGATTGCTGATTTCTGCTAGTCAACATGACCGACGATACGCTCTCAGGGGGAGGTGAGGGCGCGTTCAATATTAATTCTGCTTCTTCTGTCGGTGAGGTTGATGCTTGGATCGAGAGTCTCATGGCATGCAAACAGTTATCAGAGGTTGATGTAAAGAGTCTTTGCGAAAAGGTACGTCATATCGTACGATATCCTCTATATCGTCCTACACCTGTGTCGACGAACTGACTTTGTAGGCTAGAGAGATTTTACAGGAGGAATCTAATGTACAGGCGGTGCACTCGCCCGTGACTGTATGCGGGGATATCCATGGACAATTTCATGATCTTCAGGAGCTGTTCAAAATAGGCGGTAAATCGCCAGATACCAACTACCTGTTCATGGGCGACTATGTAGATCGAGGTTATTATTCTGTCGAAACTGTGACTTTGCTGGTTGCTCTGAAAGTCAGATACAGGGAACGAATAACTATCCTACGTGGAAATCACGAATCAAGACAGATCACTCAGGTCTATGGATTTTATGACGAATGTCTACGTAAATATGGCAATGCTTCCGTGTGGAAACACTTCACAGATCTCTTCGACTTCCTCCCCCTTACAGCATTGATCGATGACCAAATCTTCTGCCTGCACGGTGGTTTGAGTCCTTCCATCGACACACTTGATCATATTCGATCTCTAGACAGAATTCAGGAAGTGCCCCATGAAGGTCCGATGTGTGACCTGCTGTGGTCTGATCCCGATGATAGATGTGGTTGGGGCATCTCACCTCGAGGTGCCGGATATACTTTCGGTCAAGACATCTCCGAAGCATTCAATCACAATAATGGGTTAAGACTCGTTGCGCGAGCCCACCAACTTGTAATGGAGGGCTACAATTGGTCTCAAGAACAAAACGTCGTCACCATCTTCTCCGCACCGAACTATTGTTATCGATGTGGAAATCAGGCGGCAATCATGGAAATAGACGAAAACATGAAATACACATTCTTGCAGTTCGACCCGGCGCCAAGGAATGGGGAGCCAATGGTAACACGGCGAACGCCGGATTACTTCTTATAAGTAGTAGTAAGAAGAATGATTTGGAGGAGTTTATAGAAAATACTCAGGGAAAGAATATGCGCAGGTAAGACAAGGACAAAGGCTGAACGGACTGGACCACGAAAAGAGTCTTCTGATTCAAAATGTCTGGGAACGATGTAGTATATGCATTTATGAACGATGTTAGCACGGTCAATAATTCTTGCTGCTTGGCAAAAGCCGTCCGGGAAACAAGTTGACACTGAAAGCACCTATTGGATCATGAAATTGTATTTGGTTCCCTATGAACTGCTGTACCTAGTGGCCATGACCATCATCTTGTGGTTCTGGCTTGTCCATCTTGATCGAGGTGTCAATCCTCAAGATTCCAATACAAGCTTCCACGGCACTCTTGAAACTTCTCAGCTTGCTTACAGTGGGTTCCAGCACACCAGCGGCCAAATTGTCCTTGACTTTACCCTGCAGCAAGTCCAAACCATAGAACCTATAGTTTCTCTTCTTGGCATCCGTCGTGGCGGCCTGTTGACTTGCGGAGTGATACGCCCTCAACTTGGCGACTAAATCAGAAGAATCCTTGGCGGCGTTCACGGCCAACGTCTTTGGAATGACGAGGAGAGCTGCCGCAAATTCAGCAATGGCCAATTGTTCTCGAGATCCGAGCGTCGTCGCAAAGTTGTCCAGGTATATACTCAAAGCAGTCTCCACCGCACCACCGCCAGGCACCACTGATCCCGACTCTAGTGTGCGTTTGACGACCGAGAGAGAATCGTGTACGGATCTCTCCATCTCGTCCAACTGATAATCATTCGAACCACGCAGAATGATTGACGCGGATGAATATGCTTTTGTGCCCTTGACCAAGATGCATTCGTCATCGCTGATTCTTTCCTGCACTACTTCCTCTGCTTGACCCAGGCTAGATGCCTCGAAAACCTCATCTCCGTCCAGATTGGATAGTGAGGAGAGTAGCGTCGCACCAGTAGCCTTTGCGATTCTCCGCAAATCCTCCTTCTTACAACGACGGACCGCCATGGCGCCGGCTTCTATGAAGGCTTTCAGTGTCATGTCGTCGATTCCTTTCGTCGTGAGGACGACATTCGCTCCTGTAGCCAAGATCTTCTGTACTCGCTCAAGTGTCATATCTGATTCTCGTTGTCTAATTTTCTCCAATTGTTCGGGATCGTCGATGGTGATGTGTACTCCAAGTGCCATTCGAGTCTTTTGCAAGTTCATGTCTAAACAAGCTATCTTGGCATTGGTTATTCTGGTCTTCATCGCTTGTGACGCGACTGTACAGTTCAAAGCATATCCTTTCACGAGCACACTTTCGAGACTGGATTTTCCATGAGCCTTCAATATGTTGACGGCCTTTACTGGATATTTGATCTCCCCACGAGAATTAGTGGATTTGACGGATTGCATAGCATCGACGACCATGTTCGAAAAGAAGTCGCTGTCTGATCCTATAATCTTCGAGGACATTGATGTCTTTGCAATGTTGATGAGACAGTCCTTACCAAGAGCATCAACTTTCGTCGACATGGTAGATTCCATATACTTTGTTGCTTCTCGTAAGGCCAATCTGTATCCTGATATTATGGTCGTCGGATGTATTCTATTCTTGACTAATTCATTTGCTCGTCTCAGAAGCTCAGCTGCGACGATAACCACAGAAGTCGTTCCATCTCCGACCTCTTTATCTTGTTGCTGTGCTAATTCGACCAATATGCGTCCAGCTGGATGTTCGACCTCAAGAAGTGACAGAATTGTGGCTCCATCGTTCGTTACCGTTACATCGCCAATATCGTCTACCATCATTTTGTCAAGTCCAACTGGTCCCAGTGATGACTTGACGACATTTGCGATCGACTGAGCTGCCAGAACGTTCTGATTCCTGACATCCTCGCCACTGACTTTTTCACCTCCCAAAAACAATGTGCTCTCCCGAGGAGCAGCAAACATCGTAGTCATTTTGAATGTATGGTATGTGTATCCACGACTTCGATATTTCAGACACTCTTTAATTGTCGCGACCAAGCTTGATTCTCGTATCAGGCTGAATTTGGCACTAATTTTTGACGAGGAGCTCGCTCACCACACGCGCTCAAAAAGTGCTTGATGCTACACTGCGAACAACAAAAGGACTAATTGCACACCTTGTTCGTCGGCAGGTATAGATCGACGACATGTCAGCTGCTGCAGTCGAGGAGCAGGGCCAAATTGTGAGGAAGTTGAAAGGTGATCCAGCATTTGGACCAACCCACGATGATACCAAAGCCGCCATACAGAAATTGAAAGAGCTAAAAGCCGCCCTAGCACCAGTCAAAGATCCGAAGCAGCAGCCGACAAAAGTTGCTAATCCGAAAGAAAAGAAACAAGGTGGTCAAGAGAAAAGTCAGGGGAATGCTGGACAGGTGATCATCGGGATCACGACTGAGAAGGAATCAGACTTCTCAGATTGGTACAGTCAAGTGCTTGTAAAGTCAGATATGTTGGAGTACTACGATGTTTCTGGCTGCTACATCCTCAAACCGTGGTCATACTCAATATGGGAGAAGGTACAAAGATGGTTCGATGATGAGATTAAGGAGCTGGGAGTGGAAAATGCATCATTCCCTCTATTCGTCTCGTCCAAGGTTCTACAGAAGGAGAAGGATCACATCGAAGGGTTCGCACCCGAAGTTGCATGGGTCACTAAAGCAGGCAAGAACGATCTCGAAGAGCCTATAGCTATCCGACCTACCAGTGAAACCGTCATGTATCCATACTATGCCAAGTGGATTCGTTCACATCGAGATCTTCCGTACCGACTCAATCAATGGAACTCCGTCGTCAGGTGGGAGTTCAAGACCCCACAACCGTTCATCCGCACGAGGGAGTTTCTCTGGCAAGAGGGACACACGGCCTTCCTCAAGCGCGAGCAAGCTGAGGAAGAAGTCATGCAGATCCTTGACCTCTACTATCGAGTATACACTGAGTTGTTGGCTGTGCCTATGATCAAGGGTATCAAGACCGAGAAGGAGAAGTTCGCGGGCGGGCTTTACACCTCGACTATTGAGGGATTCATTGCGACTACAGGTCGTGGTATTCAATCTGCCACATCACACTGTCTCGGCCAAAACTTTTCGAAGATGTTCGGAATCACTGTAGAAGATCCAGACAATGTAGGAGAAAAGCTGAATGTTTGGCAAAATTCATGGGGTCTGTCTACACGATGCATTGGTGTCATGACAATGGTGCATGGTGACAACAAAGGACTTGTCTTGCCTCCGCGCGTGGCACATACACAAGTCATCGTGGTCCCTTGTGGAGTGACAGCAAAGTCCTCCGCAGAGGACAAGAAGAAAATATACGATGGTGTCGAGGATATTCTCAAAACTTTAAAGAAGAGCGGCATTCGCGCAAAAGCTGACCTCCGTGACAACTATACCACAGGCTACAAGTTTTCAGACTGGGAATTGAAGGGCGTTCCAGTCCGTCTCGAATTTGGTCCGAAAGATGCAGAGAAACAACAGGTCCTCACTGCTCGTCGTGACACTGGCGATAAATCGACTCTACCATTGGCCGACATCGGAAAATCTATGCTGACCTTACTGGATCAGGTTCAGTCAGACATGTACAACAAGGCCAAGGCCGAGTACGATTCTCATGTCATCAAGGTCACGGAATGGAAAGACTTTGTGCCGGCTCTCGACAAGAAGAATGTCCTGCTCGTGCCATTCTGCAAGACCGAGGCGTGCGAAGACAATATCAAGGATAATTCGGCACGTCAAGTCAATGGCGACGAGCCAGTCGATGATCGCGCACCAAGCATGGGTGCCAAGAGTTTGTGTATTCCTCTAGATCAACCAGAAAGTGACGAGGAGACCAAGAAGCGGAAATGTGTCTCGTGTGGTGAACAGGCACAAGCATGGACACTATTCGGACGTTCCTATTAATCTTCTCATAAGATTTTTTTTTTTTCGATGCATCAAAATCAGCTGCGCAGCATACCTACAATCAACGATTCTGACTCTTAGATACGGGTTTGAGCTTAGAGTATGGTCAAGACGCGTCACGCGATAGTGGCGAGGTTATATATATACAAATCCTATGCTAAGCATTACACATGGATAAGATGTCACAACTTGCTCTTTCGTTCATTAAAGACACCCAACTTGCCATCGACGACATTTTGCAGAGTCTCGAACCACCCTTTTGCGACTCCATCGTGCATGCCTTGACCGTCGACATTGAGGGGTTCACTGCGCATCATGTCGTAAATTTGCTCGTAGACGTTTCCGCGACTGTTTCCGATGGCGGAATCGAGGTACCAGTCGTCAAAGTCAAAGGCGTCGACGATACTTACGGCCTCGACAGAGATGCGAGGGAGTAATTCGTCCCGAGCGGTTCTGATGGCGTAGACTTGATGGCGAGAGAGAAACATGTACGTGGATCCTAAATCGCCGAGAACGGTAGACGTGAAAAACAAGTCTTTGAGGTTCGTCAGGACGGCTCTGATGGCGCTCGAGCAAGGTAGTGTGGAGAGGTACGAAGAAAAGTTTTGAAGAATGAATAATTGAATGTGTGCGCGGGAAGCATTATATCCATCTTCGTGATCGATTTGACCGTTGATACTCTTTTCTTTCGCCGTAATGACGAGTTGTCGTGCGCGATTCTGCAACAACTCGACCTGTTTTTCCGAATCAACAACTTGCTCCGTCGTCGTAGCGGACCAGGTGCCCGATGGGGACGGTTTCGTGAGGTACTGCGTCACGCTCGATTTCGATGATCCCGAAGAGAGTGCTCGTACGAGGTACTTGCAAGTCTCACCGTACAGCACCCAATTCTCACCCTCGATGATTACTCCCGCAGACGGGTGGGTCGCGATGAACCCGAACCCTGCGAATTTGTGGTATCCTATTCCGCCGCAAGATTCCTTGGCATAGTTGCACCCTTCCAAGGCAGTCTGTGTGGCGTACGCCTTGAGTCCCGAAGACCAGGCGTGGAGTTCCGCCAACCGGTCCCCAGTGTCCTTTGAGAATGGATCGGCCTTGAGTCGGTCCTGTTGATTGTTGTATAGATCCCTCAGGTAGAATGATGCAAAGAGGAGGGGAAAGACTTGTGCGAGATATGGTAGGGTCCTCAGCCGGATCGACTTGTACTCTGCAATGCGGGGTTCTTGAGCACCAGACTTGGATGTCCCTTGACGTCTGATGAATGAGTACCGGACCGCGATTGTCAGTGCTCGTGAGAGATTATGGATCGCCAGGTCAACCAGGAAAACTCTGACCAAGCTCATCGTCCCTCGTGCGAGTACTTTAGCTGCGGGATTCAGATATTTGTACTCACCTGTACGACTCACTTCCAGATTCTTCATCAACAGGGTCTTTCGTGGGGTATGAAAGTGCGTAAACCGCATGTATCCATTGTCCATCGCCTCGGACCCCAGTTTTGGGCCAATATCGTGAATCTCTAAATTAGGCAGAATTTGGTGAGTCTTCAAGTCACGAATCTGTATGAGAAAGGGGTGCAGACCATAATCCTTGCCGTGGATATGAAGCTTGGCCTGTACAATGGCATGAGTCGCCGTCTTGCCCAGTCCACCGATCCAAAACTTGGCATCTGCTGGATCTGGGGTATGTATGACGAATTCGTCCTTCTCCTGATCAAAGGTCGCCGTGGTCTGTATTGCAGACAGATTACTGCCATGTCGTAATTCTGTCTGAGCATAGCAACCGATCCACTTTCCATCCCGCATGTTTTCCTCCCACTTGAGATCAATCAATTGTTCCTGACTGGCCTGTGCTTGCACGGTACTGTATGCCATGGAATCATGAAGCCAGATGGGCATGTAGTCATCCACATATATCCGAAGCTGATCACGTTCAATCTTGGCCAAACCATGTTTATTGCGAATGGCAAAGTAAGCCACGGCTTGCTTGTAACTGTTTTGAAATCTCTCGAGCCGTGACATAAAGTGTCTTTCCCGCCTCGAGAAGGCTTTCTCTTCCTTCAAGAGGGACACTAGCCATCTTCGAGTATCCCTGACTTGCTTTGTGCGAGCATAGACGACAGACAACTCTTCCACACTGAACGAGGCTGTCGATCTAGCTTGTGCGAGATCATTGCAGGTCTGCCGAGTCGAAGTCGGTACTTCCTTGCTCATGGTGTATTTTACCTTGCTCGTAGCGTGCTTCTTTGTATACAAGTACGGACAATGCTAGCTCTCCCCATTCAAGAGAGGCAAGAACGAGGCAAAGGCACTTGAATTACCATACCAACTGCAGGTAGATGGCCGGGGTTGTCGGGAGAGCCGAAATCTGGGGCAACACGAACAGCGACGGATCGCTTGGATTCTCTTCCCAAGTTTCACTCACTCACTCACTCACTCACTCACTCACTCACTCACTCACTCACTCCTCTTGCTCAGGGTTTCCCACTCGTGAGAAAAGTAGGGCAACTTTTTGAATTCAGATTTCACTCGTTTCTTTGTTCTACATCCTCCAAGCATTATTCACCGTACTCACAGAATTATTCTTTGCTCACCGCATGTGTCCTCAGCAAGGCGACAAAAACAGAGTGTCTTACACCCTTGCTATAGGAAACAAGAAAGTCTGCGAGACTCGTATGCTCGTTTGCTGCCTTGTTTCGACTATTCAAAGTCATGTTCTGGTGTTGGCTTGTGCTCCTGTTGATTCTCACCTTGACACTTGGCTCGACTTGGAAATGATTCAAAGAATGAACTTTTAATACATCTGTCAATCCCCTCAAGATCGGGGAGCCGATTCAAATGTCGAACAACTTCTGCTTTTTATGATCCTTTGTCGAGTCCGGCCCCTTGGTTACTTTGTCACTTTATTGTTCCATCTGAGACACACCACAGGACGCCTTCATAGCATGTCAATTATCACTCCAGTATCGTCTTCGTGTCTCATCCGATACATACAGACTCTCGAGAAAATATATAGTGAAAACTGTGAGTATAGAGAGTGATTTATACATTCCTTAGCAACGATACCAAGCAAAATGTCTACAACATCCTCGTTATACAGCCATGCAGCCTTCCACTTCTCCGAAAGCTCTACTAGCAGCTATGAATCTATGGAGGATCACAAATTCGATGAATTCATCAACTATGATGAAATCGAACTCGAATCAGAACCGCTTCTTCCAGTACTCGAATACTGCCCTACAAGTGACCTGAATGAGTGTCTATCTGCATTGCTCTTCAGATCCCCTTCTGGTGGACGACCTCTGAAGACAATATATAGGGCCATACAATCTTGGATGACAGATCAGTCGGTACTACTTCCAGACTTCGATTTTATCGTTATGGATGTAGAACTGGAGAAGATCACATTCAAGGCCAACTTTACACAACAACCAAAATCTCTAGCACTACTCGTAGGCACGAACGATATGCCCTTAGGTGTCGCAATCATGTCGCATTGCAGCAATAAATTCTCGAGTGACTCGATCGTCAGTTACTACCTCACAAAGACTAGGACTGCTGAAATCACAAGGCATGCCTATGCAGATGCTTCGCCTGGTGTCAAATTCAGACAGACGACTCAAAATATCGATCGAGAGAGTTTGATCCATGACGAAGAAAGCTTCGGGATGTGGTTGCAGGCCAACTTGTCATTTTTCTTCCAGATCTAGTATTGACAACAACGCATTCTCGAGAGACTTGGGTGAGCAAATGTAAGAAAGACTCGTATATATTTCGTACTAGCGATGTGTAGGATTGCGGCTCGAGATACGCAACAGTGAAGCAGAAGAGCAGAATTTGAATACCTCAGAAAGTGAAGAAATGTTGGTCATAATTGCGAGGTTTCTAAGGCCTTGCTCTGATTGTTGAGCTTGATGTACTGATTATTCCTCATTGATACTCTCTCTCTGCAATTTGCTTCTCTGTTGCAGATCTTTGCTGCGCTGATTCAATGACATTAGACGCGTTCCAACTCGATGTTAAGCAGAGGCAGTATTTTTGTAGCTTGCAGAATAAATTATTTGATTACATTGCAGCGCCATCGATATCGGGCAGCGTCGTAGCTTCCCACGCCACACTACTCCATGATCTCCAATTGAGATTCACAAGACCAGACAATGTCTTGTATGTATGATTGTTATTCTTCACACAAGATACCCTTGGCCATTCTCTTGTGCAAGTAGACTTTTCGAAATATGCGTCGGTAATGCTCTATTGAGAGCACTGGTACCCGCTCACGATACATCGAACGATCATGGATCTCGATGCCATGATTGCGCAATTATATAAGAAACAACTTCTTGCTGAACCTCTGGTTGAATTGTTATGTACCAAGACCAAGGAGCTATTAATGACAGAGTCAAACGTGGTGCGTATACAGGCTCCAGTGACTGTTGTCGGTGACATACATGGGTAGGCTTTCGAGCTCTTGGCTTTGCTCAGGAAACTTACCTTGATAGTCAGTTCTACGATCTCTTGGAGATTTTCAAGATTGGCGGCTGGTCTCCTCATACAAATTATCTGTTTCTCGGTGACTACGTTGATCGAGGTCTCTTTTCAGTGGAAACAATCAGTCTTCTCACATGCCTAAAGCTGCGGTACCCATCCCGAGTCAATCTCATTCGAGGAAACCACGAAAGTCGAGGAGTGACGCAAAGTTATGGCTTCTATCAAGAATGTGTGCGCAAATATGGTTCACCCAACGTTTGGCATTACTTTACGGATATGTTTGACTTCCTCACCTTGACAGCCGTCATTGATGATAAAATCTTCTGTGTTCATGGCGGTCTATCACCATCCATTCATAGTATTGACCAGATCAAAATCATCGATCGTTTCAGAGAAATACCTCATGAAGGTCCGATGGCTGATCTGGTGTGGTCCGACCCCGATCAAGACAAGGATGAATTCAGCATTTCGCCGAGAGGAGCTGGATATACATTTGGAGCAGCGGTTGTCAATAAGTTCTTGGAGGTCAACAACATGAACCACATTCTACGAGCTCATCAACTCTGCAACGAAGGTTATCAGGTACTGTATGACGACAAATTATCCACAGTATGGAGTGCACCGAATTACTGCTATCGGTGTGCAAACATGGCGAGTATCTTGGAGGTTGACGAACACGGCAATCGTTTCTTTAACGTCTTTGATGCTGCGCCAGAGAACGAGCACGATGGCCCTGCACAACAACAAATCCAAAATGGGCAGCCCAGTAAACAACAAGTGGATTATTTCTTGTAGCGACTTTTTCATGTTTGGCATTGCAAGGATGGATGTATATATATGTAAAGGGAAATGCACTGCGATGGCGATATCATAGCTTCACTTTTTATATTGGTTGGATCAGAGGAATGTATATAGACATTTTAAATTATTTCTTATTTTCTTGTTGCATCTACAGAACCTCTCGATAACTGGTAAAGAGTAGACCTTTTGCTGGTAATCGTCCTTGGAATGGTGCCAAGAGTGTCATTTTCCTCTTTTCGTCGTCGACGTCAGTTCTAGAGATTTGATCAGCTCCGGCATTCTCGAGCAAGGATTGTGTGAATGACTTACACGAGGACGTATCCTAGTACATTCGACTCACTGAGAGACTCGAGCGTGTCTCTGCTTTCGGCGTGGACGATGGCGAGGATGGCGTTGAGGAGTAATGAGCTGGGATCAAAAGGGCTGACGAAAGCCTTGGTGATGGTGGCTTCCATGCCGATGGGCATGAGGGAGGTGTTGATGCCCGTGCTCTCTTCGACTTTATAGACCCGGACGTCGTCAAAGGAGACGGTGAGGGAGAATGGATTGAGAGTCTGTCGCGCGTCGCCGTGAAAGTATCGTCTGACTTGGTCGCGTTTACACTTACCCTTGAAAGTCTCGTCGCGCTGTACGCAGCCGCCTGATTTGGGTAATTTGATGACGGTCACTTTATTCTTGCCGTCGTACTTGCGAACCATGTCTTGTGCCATCCGTTCGCTCCCTATACAAATGATGACGGTCACTTCGAATTCCGACACGATGGCGTGAATTAGGTCGTAGCCCGTCGATTGATTGATCAATCCTGCCGTGTCAATCAACAGACCTGCTTCGAGCTCGTCCGGATTGAGCGATTGACGACCGTTTACCGCCAACACTAGACGCGCCAAGAGGTGTTTATAGTACTTGATGTTGGTCGCGGGAGAGTCCGAACCGTAGCAGTATGCTATCGGTATGCGTGGAGAGAATTCCGTAGCACCTGTCGTGGCCGAGGACCCAAAGCCATCGGAAACGTCCAACATGCTGGTGATTGAAATCGCCGAGAGCGTTCCTGGCAAAGTCGCCATGCCCTAAACAATTAGATCCCCTCATTCAAGCAAATATATAGAGACCATACCTCGCTCGGATCAAGGTTGACGAGTAGTGGATGCCGATTCAATTTCAAAGCATAAGATGCCAAGATTTTGACGAGTGACGTCTTGCCAGAGTCCTCGGGTCCAATAATCAAGACTCTGGGTCCGCCTGCCGGACTCCTGAGCCGGTCCAGGGCGAAATGACAGTTCAAGTAAGCCATCATGGGCGACTCATCCGATGTGTACGCACTCGCTGGCGTACCACGAATCTCCAACTCGCAGCCCTGCCACGAATATATAGCACTCTTTGTGCCCGTGAAGCTATAGACTGGTCCAACCGTGATTTCCGTGCCAAAGATTTCCGCATTGCCAGATTTGAGCTACATGCTTGATTAGTCCCTCCCAACTTGGGTGCACGTAAATGGATGGACGTACGGATATATCAATCTGAACATTAAAGTCCACCTCGAATCGATATTCTTGACCTCGCTCCAGTCTTTCCGTCCGAATCTCGCCGCTCAACTGTCAGAGATCAGTCAATGTCAGTCATCCTACTTGTGCCATCTTGGTTATACCTCATATGCAGGCATGTCTCCACAATATCACACAAAAGGATGTAGCAGTCTAGAATTATACGTTATACATTCAGCTAAAAAAGAAGACCAGTGCTCTGCAACGTTAAAGATCTGTTCTATATAGTTCTGGCTCGAATATGAGGCAGAGAGTGTTTGAACCTGCAATAATAGACTTCCAAGGTTCACTTTTGGGCTACAATTTGTGTATTGGTCGCATCAGTCGGAATACGTGATCAGTAATCGACGATCAGCAATGAGATGCTCAGATCATTACGCCGAAGCATTTATAAGGCCTTGTTGCAATCTACAACTTGTCGAATTGACCGTGACAGGCTACAATATCTGATTACAACTACTGATACAAGATATATAAGTCAGCGTCAATATCTCACCGAGACACCTTGTCGTCCCAATTCAGTATCAGCCTCGATGTCAAAGGCTCGTCGAACGCCTATGGCGCCCCAAGGAACGGCCTTGTCAGCACGGTCCCGAATCTCGCCTGCCTGCGCAAGTCGCTCATCTACATGGTACTGTTCTCGAGCGGTATCGAGTCTCTGTTGTCCTCCAGCCCATCTCCATAGCGCATTGATGGCACTCTGAGAAGCTCCGCCTGGCAACCAACTCGCTACTTTGAGGAACGGAAAGCAGGCATAAAAGAATCCTAGATGAGTAAGTGAGACTCCGGATCAGATTTGCTTTGTACTTACCCCAAGCACCAATCTGTGCGGTCGTGGTGGTGGTTGCTGCAAAGAACTCAATTGGCAATTGGAATATGGTGGCTCCTCTGGGACTCGGTGTCGATAAGCTTGAAGACACGATCCTAAACGCAGGTGTCGAGATGATTGTGTGTGCAGCATTAGAGGTTGTGATTCGGATCCTAAAGTAACCATCTCCAGAGCTCGCTGGAATATGACAAATGGCGGTTTCCAGCAATTTGTAGTTTTCTTGCTTGACCGTGCCAATCTCCTTCTCGATAGCACTTCTCGTCGATGCCGAGAGAACCTCGTCCGAGACCCTTGCTAGGGAGTTTTCCGAACTCACCGGAGTAATTTCGATATCTTTGCCCCATGTACCACCGAGCATCGCACCTACCGTCCAACCGAACAATCCCGTTCGCCACCCTCTACGTTGCAGAAATATCCTTCTATCGCTTGGTAGACTATTGGACGATCCGAATATTGATATCGGGATGGTGGTGGAGAACTTTTGATAGAACACAAAAGGGGATGAATGACGAAGGACCGCATTGTGCTTCGTATACAGAATCCGCGTATCGTCATGCACACCTTTCAAACAATACAGAGCAAAATTCAGCAGGGTTTGCGACATGGCCGATAGATGCTTAGATATGTATGACTGTTTTGAATTTCCTCGAAAGTAATCACAAGTTGCTGATTTTGACATCATTGGCAGTGTGGTACAATAGCCACACGACTTTCGGCTCCACACTGTCAGAGCACAACCAAAGTCATACCATAATATCTATACAATAGATCATGGAAACATTTTCATTCCTGATGTTCAACGAAGAGAATCAGTAGTGCTGTGTCTGATCGAAGGTCAGAGCTGAACAATAGAGCCTGCTGGTGCTTCCATCCTGAGCAAAGGGCTATAGTTGGTGTGCTCGTCCCAGTGGTCTAGTGTTGCCGCGGCTGCCATGACCAAGACCATTCTTTGACATGAAGTGTGGTATTGTGGCTCATTCAGAGGGTTGCCAGGTGACTTGGCAACTTGAGTAAACGGCACTATACGAAAAGTCCATACATCCGATGGAGTGAGCCGTTTAAAACTCATGCATCAGATAACTGAGATTTTGCGAGCCTTGATTTGCACCCAGGCACGATACATCTTCTTACCTTCCTTCCTGTTGACCAGTAGTCTCTTGTCGATAGCGTTCTGCTCTAGACTCCAACCATTTTCAGTGCTGAATAAACTAGCCATTTCCTCATTCGTAAAGTAATAGACTCGTGTACCATCTCCTCTGATATAAAAGGACTCCTCCAAGAGTCGATTGGCCTTGAGTCGCAACTGCGTAAGGTCATACCTCCCATAATCCCGGATCAGACACAGTCCACCTGGTTTGAGCATTCGATGCAAATTAGCCATGGCAATCGGCCACTGTTTCGGTGATAGTGCGGAGAAAGCGAAAATGAGAACTATAATGTCAACAGAGGCATCAGGTACGCTGAAGTGGGGACCCATGGGATCAGCGATATCCCACACGTCTGCATTGACGATCGTGGCATCAAAATCTGGAGCATGCTTCAAGACTTTGATTGCTTCCGAGCTAAAGTCCAGGGCATGTATCTTCAGTTGTGGATTTTGATTGATGCGTAATAGCGGATAAACTGTGTTGCCGACTGCACATCCGAGGTCTGCGATAACTTTCGAGCCAGCTCTGGCGTCTGTACAAGCTATAAGTTCTGGAAACTCCAACTTGATCCACTTCCGATCTTTGAAGAACCCTTCTTCGTGATTGACATAGAATTTGTTCCAGTGATCATTTGCGTGTTCATCGCCAAACTTGGCTTGATCAATCTCTGGTACAGGGTTCGCCAGCTGGAAAGCGACCTTTGTCGCTGCATTCTCCAAGTGACTCTCGTCCCATTCGACATGGTCCCAAGCATTGAAATCGTCTACCTTGGACGGATCGGTCAACAGACGACTACCGAATGTTGCATTCTCCAAGCCCTTCTTCGTGGTGTCGACGACAGAAGAGCACGATTTCGTGCCGGGTAATCCGTCATTCTTTTCCTGGATTGTATTGGAGATGTCTAGCAACGATGAAACGGAATCTTCGATAGAGGTTGGCCTTAATGCGTGCAACAAAGGCGGCTCCAATGCACTGTCTGTATCGTTTTTAAACTTAGAGGCGACGCTCGAAATGGCTTCATTGACCATGTGAGCTAGCCCTAGACTGTGATCGTGCTCGCGTACTCCGACTTCTCGCTTGTATGTTCTCACACGATACGGAATTTGGTGCTTTATGGTTTGATTTTTGTCAAATTGAAGTAAGAAGACATCAGAGATTATTGCTCAATGTCGCTTGTAAGTGAGCCAACACAAACACATGGCCAGCGATCGAAGAATGAGCAGCTAGACAGCACTATTCACAAGCTCATAGACCCAGCTGAGAGTGCATAACTAAAGCATATGAATAGAATGATATTTGTGGTTGAAATGGATTCCACGCTTGATGAAAGCCATTTCTCATATCAACCGCGGGATTGGCGCCACCATATTTTAAAGCGTGAATTCCAGCGATCGATCGATTGATTGATTCCAAGGTTGATTCAGTTCTGTCCACCATTGAAACACTTCCCAATGTATCGGTCGGCCTGTCTGCTCGAGTGGGTTCATACTCACCTCTCCTTGCACCCCGATTTTCCTCCAGATCTCGGGCCATACAGAGGTCATCTATCTCTCACACTCCTCCGTAGACTCTCGCAATCTGCTTAATTCGTCAGTCATATCGTCCTGGGCTTGAAATACACAAGAGATACCTAAGCGACAATTATTGACTCCATTGTCCTGCAGGCCAACGTCATAGATACATCGAATCAACATAGATGAGCTTATCTCTGAGAGCACCAGTGGATCAGTGGTCTGCGAACCGTAAATACGCAGTCATCATCGATGCTGGCAGCTCTGGCTCTCGCGTACAGGTATATTCTTGGCGCGATCATGCACTCGCAGCCTCGCAAGCAAATTCTACCGAACTGGCATCTCTGCCACGCATAGAGAAAGGTGATGAACTGGGCGAAAAGTGGACAATGAAAATCAATCCTGGAGTGTCCTCTTTCGCGGACTCACCATCTGACATTGGCGAGAAACATCTGAAGAAATTATACGAACATGCTCTACAGGTCGTGCCTCACGAGCAAGTAAAAGAAACTCCGGTCTACCTGCTGGCTACTGCGGGCATGCGTCTGCTGACGGAAGAGCAACAAGAGGAGATACTAGAGGAGGCTTGTGAATACACGCAGGAGCATACAGATTTCCTGTTGCCAGAGTGTGATTCTCATTTTCAAGTCATCACAGGTGAGACGGAAGGTTTGTATGGATGGATTTCTATCAACTATCTTCTTGGCGGATTCGATGAAAAGATTGACGGTAAGCACCACACCTACGGCTTTCTCGATATGGGTGGTGCCAGTGCCCAGATTGCATTCGTGCCCAACAAGACTGAAGCTGCCAAACACAAGGAGGATCTCACTCTGCTCCGTTTGAGGACGCTGGAAGGCGAGACGAAAGAATGGCAGGTTTTCGTATCGACCTGGCTCGGTTTTGGAGCGAATGAAGCACGAAGACGGCACTTAGAAGCTATTACCGCAAATAAGGCTGCTCAAGTTTCTGGTTACTATATGGATCCGTGTATGCCTTCGGGTCTTGTCAAGGAGATCACTTCAAAGAAGGACAAAGCAACCATATCAGTCAAGGGCACTGGCAATATCAATGAATGCTTGACGAGTCTGGAGCCATTACTCAGCAAAGAAGCACCGTGTCCAGACCCACCGTGCTTGTTTGCTGGTGTCCATGTTCCGGCTCTCGACTTTGACATCAACCATTTCATCGGAATCAGTGAATACTACTACTCGACGCAAGACGTCTTTGGCCTCGGAGAAGCATATGATTATCATACACTTTCTAATGCAGTTGAGAAGTACTGCTCCAGGGACTGGGCTGATATTCTGCAAGACCTTCAGGATGGCAAGTATAACAAGGGCGTCCAGCAGCAGAAACTTGAAGAGGTCTGCTTCAAGGCGTCGTGGATGATGAACGTTCTGCATGATGGAATTGGCATCCCCAGAGTGACTAAGGAGTTCAGTCCAAAACCTTCTGTGCACAATGGTACGGAGGAACTACGCGAGGGTGCGAGGATAAAAGGTTTCGATGGCGCCTTCAACAGCGCAGAATCACTAGCCGGCACAGAAGTGAGCTGGACTCTAGGAAAAATGGTTTTGTACAGTTCGAGCGGCATAAGCTCAAGTAATGCAGAGCCAGTCGGATTTGGTCCGAACACTATGGACCACACCACATTCCACGTTGCGGGCGAATTGCTAGGGCCTTATCACGGATCCGGCCTAACGCAACGAGTTGCCCAACATCGATCTTCGGCTCTCCTGTTCTTTGTCATTGCCGTGGCATTCCTACTGTATCTGCTACGAGGACCTCGAAAAGCCGCTGTAGTCGCAGCCATATCTCACTTCTGGCATAAGAATCAAAGAAAAGTCATTGGAGCACGAGGCGACCAGACGTATGAACGTGTCATGGAAGAGGGAGATGCCGAGGAGGATAGACAATTCGAAATGGGCAAGGTATCTCGTGGTAAGAGCCCGAGGTCAGCTGTCTTCTCTAACGGACTTGCTCGCTCCTCGAGTTCACTGCGCCTGAATCGCAATTCGAAGGAGGAGAATGCTGATGAGGGCATGAAATGGAATTGAGTACGTATGTTTCTGGCGAAAGGGTGAATCTGGGTTTAGCGATTGCTTGCATGGCGCATCTTGACACAAAAATTAGATTTGCAGACGCGTAGAATGAGTGAACTGTACTGTAAATTACTGTATACTAAAAATACTGATATACTCCAGTTCAATTGGCGGATGGGTGCTCTCGCTTTCATGAGCTCAAGTTGAGCTTCATGTCACTTATGTGCGAACTGGTTTGTGACACTGTTGCAGGTTCTTGCTACGATAATCTTGGAAGCGGCTGTGATTGCCACATCAGTAAGAACTGGGACGCGAACATTCAAGGTCGTTAGGATACGTAATACGTGCCGGTTACGTACTTTTTGCCAAAAAAGTGTGGAACTCAACTAGACTTTACGGTACTGCCTCGCACGCCACTTGTTCTTGTGAACTTGTGCTATCGAACCGAGATATAGAATAACGAGCTGTCCGTACAGTAGATTATCACGTCAAGTGTTATGGATCCTATAGCTTCGCACGATATCGCGAGTACGAATGGTGGATCCGTAGCGGGCAAAAAACGTATCCGCCATAGGACGAAGCCCAAGGCCCGACTCGACTCACAGGAAAAGTCTGTTCCATCACAACAGATGAATGGCTTGCAAGATCGAGTTCCTGTCATTTCGAGAAATGATTCAACTCCATCTGACTCGAGATCTGACAAGAATACACTGAAAGCAACCTCGAAACCAATGTCGAAACCACTTAATTTCGCCCCTCCAACATCCTTTACAACCTCTTCGCATGTAAATATTGATGGCAAGACACGTTCATCTAGGAGAATTAGAACCCCGCGAATTTCTAGGGAAAGTTCTGCAGCGAGCTCAGGACAGACTGTGCCCATCCACAAGGAAGGTGGCAACGCCAATAAGAAGGAAACCCATCGAGTCTCGAATGCAGGTTCGAAACCTGCTAAGGTTGCGGAAGTTGGCTTGACGACTGGTAAATCTCAATTACCAGGTCCCTTTATGCAGAACAAGGATCCATTCCCCGAAATTGATCCCACTCTAGTGGCATCGTTCGCATCTGCTTCATTAAGTTCAAATGTAGAGACCACCCCTGCAGCTCAAGAGAAGAAGACCGAAAGTAAAGAGCGGAATCAAGACAAGCAAGAATCTGACTGGCGGCATGAAACTCAGTCTTCAGAACGTACAAAAGGAAATCCAGGCTCAGGGCGAAAGGAACGTCGACGTGAACCGCGAAAGCGACCAGAGCGAGGTCAATTTCCGAGCACGATACTCGATGGCCGGAAGGTAACTCGTGGCCCTCATGGTCGCTTTCAATTCACTCCACTTCAGGCAGAAGATCTGGGAAGTGTACCCAATTCCGATACCCAAGAGGCAGACAAACAGAAGGATCAATTCAGTGATGGACCCGGAGTTGTGGCACAAAAGTCTATCAATAGACAAGCTGATCTAGAATTGCTGAAGTATCAGCAAGCACAATCTCTGAATTTTGCTCCTCCACAATTCAATAATGAACAAAAGTCAGTCGTTGATGGCAAAGATGGCAATGCACCAATTGTCTCGCTCAGGACTCCAAAGCCAGCACGCAAACTGAAAGCACCATTTTATGAAGAACATATCTCGAAAAACGAAGCATATGCGGGACTAAAGGTATTTACAGTGCGACTTCTTAATCGCTCAACTAACTTGTCAGAACGGAACATATCTCAAAGGCATACTGCGTATCAATCAGAAAGCACGACAAGATGCCTGGGTTAGTGTAAAAAGTGATCGAGTCATCGATGGAGATGCACTACTCGAAGGTGATAAGAGCCGAAATAGAGCCTTGAATGGTGACGAAGTAGTCGTCGAATTGTGTGAGGATGCCAAGAGCCTCAATGTTCCCGCTGTAGATGAACAGTCTTCTACAAAAGGAGATCAAAAACATGCTGGAAGGACACGAGCCAAGGTTGTCCATATCCTGAGTCAACGTCCTGTGCAAAGAATATCTGGTTTCATTCGTCCACCAGGCTATGTCTATGGGCAGAAGAAGCAAGACGAGAGAGCCCTTATCGCTAACGAAAACAACCAGACAAGTTGTACCTTTCACCCGCTGGATCAGCGCATACCGTGGCTGACAATCTCCCAGCAAGACCTACCTGCTGAGTTGCAAGGTACAAACTGGATTTTTAATGTTTTGCAAAAGCAGAGGATCATATATGCAGCTCGGATAGTCACTTGGCAGGCACAAAGCAGGACACCGAGGGGTAAAATAGTGGAAGAACTCGGTGCTGTGGGCAATATTAATGCCGAAACTGCTGCAATACTCGCTGATTGCGATGTCGATGTTCGTGATCATTCCGTAGCAGCTCTGGCTTGTCTGCCTGAAACTCCATGGAAGATTTCAGAAGAGGAGATCTCAAAGCGAAGAGACTTTAGAAAAGACCGAGTATGCACGATCGATCCGGAAACCGCTCGTGATCTGGATGATGCACTGTCTGTACGAGAACTAGAGAACGGGTCATATGAGATCGGAGTCCATATCGCTGATGTGTCCCACTTCATTCAGCAGGACAATGCGCTTGATAAGGTTGCACGAGATCGGGCGACGACAGTGTACATGGTGCAAAAAGCTATTCCTATGCTGCCTAGGCTCCTTTGCGAGGAATTGTGCTCCCTGAATCCCGCTGTGGACAGACTTGCGTTCAGTGTCACCTGGACATTGAACGCTGATGGCATTGAAGTTGGCCCTCGCTGGTATGGGCGTTCAGTCATCCGTAGCGCTGTCCGTTTTGCATATGGCGAAGCTCAGAATCTACTCGATGGGAAAAGCTGGGCAGACGGTGTTGGCAAGCCCATTGATGGAGGACATACAGAGGAGCAAATTACAAATGTAAGTCGTGCCATCAGAACATTTGATTGACAATTAACACTGTAACAGGACGTGAAGGTACTATTGAGGATGTCCAAGGCGATGCGAGCCAGAAGATTCGAGAACGGTGCATTGACAATCAATGCCATGAAACTTAATTTCAAGCTCAACAAAGACGGCCTACCTGGTGTAGCGGAGGTCTATCAGCTCAAGGACGCCAACAGACTGATCGAGGAGTTCATGCTCAAGGCCAACATCTCTGTGGCCGAAAAGATTGTGGAATCGTTCCCAGAGCACTCCTTGCTAAGACAGCACCCCGCGCCCAAGGACCGACCCCTCAAGGAATTTGTGAATTATGCACAAAAGCTTGGTGTACATATCGATTCGTCATCCTCTGCATCACTGCAGGAAGGATTCAATGCGTTAGCAGAGCTTGCAAAGGACAATCCCGTCATTTCCGTCCTGCAGCAAAATGCAGTCAAAAGCATGCAGAAAGCTCTCTATATGTGTACCGGTCTGCATGAAGATCGTGAGGAATGGTTGCACTACGCCTTGGCCGTACCTCTGTACACTCACTTTACGAGTCCTATTCGTCGTTATGCGGATGTGATTGTACATCGTCTATTGGACCGAGCATTAAAACAAGAAGGACCGGGATTCGAGGCCGATGACTGCGAGGAGTGGGCCAAAAACTGTAATGTGAGAAAGGAGAATGCACGGCTGGCACAAGACCGAAGCTCAATGCTCTATCTCTGTGCATTTATCGAAGAACACTGCCGTGAGAACGATCTGATGGGACCGGATACTGGTATGCTTGTTGATGCGATTGTGATTTCTGTCAAGGATCGATCGCTGGATGTCATTGTACCAGGCATGGGACTCGAGCAGCGGATATACTATGATGCATCGTTCTCAATCGAAGCATTTACACACGACGAGAAGAACGAAACTGTCGAGGTTACCTGGCACACGAAGGAAGCTCGTGAGCGGGCGATCATTAAGGCACAAGAGGAGATGGATGGAGATGGTTCAGGGCCAACGCCTCATGACTCGAGCAATGATGGTCAAAATCAGAAAGAGTCTACAGTCACGGACAACAATGATAGCGTAGAGAACGATGACAAAGGTCGAAAGACACGGATTGCTGTTTTGGATAGGGTGCAGGTATGGCTGCGGGGGGACTTTGATGTCAGTCCGTGTCAGGTGAAGGCAGGTCTCGTGATGCATTGAGCGAGCTAGATGAGGTGGCATGCTCCGGTAGGTACTATAGAGGACCGGTTTGTAGGCTTTCCAATCGTGTACAATATTCTAAGCTTAAACAAGACTGTGCAGTTGGGCGAACTGATGATGCAGGACACGGATAGAGATGTATACGGGTAGAGATGGACACGGGTAGAGATGAAGATCCATGAATGGTGAATTGCGAGGGTGGGATGGTGTGATTCTCGGGACTTTGACCTCAATCCCGAGAGAGTCTGAGGGAAACGGCCAACAGCCTCACAAATGTCGCCATCCAACCTCCAGATCTCGCAAGCACATGCGCACGTATCTCCTGCCTCTGCCTCATCTACCTCATAATCCGGGGATCTTGTTTTTCTCTTTTCAACTTCATCTTTCTCTCCCCTGTCCTTTGCTTCTATACTCTTTGCAAGTGTTGCAAAGTCAAGGTGCGCGTGAGAAGCATCAACCATTCCAGCAGCTCAACAAGTCTACACTTACCGTTCAATAGACATCTACAAAACACGACTTGAACATGGTCGCCGCAAACCACAACACAAATGCCAGGACAGAGCCTGCTACAAAGTCCAACAAGCCGCCCAACATCTTGTTCGTCATGGCAGACCAGATGGCAGCTCCCGTCTTGCCAATGTATGACCCAAAATCTGTCGTTCAGATGCCCAACCTGATGGACATGGCAAAAGATGCCGTAGTTTTTGACAGCGCATACTGCAACGCGCCGCTGTGTGCTCCCTCGCGCTTCGCCATGGTGACTGGTCAGTTGCCACATCGCATAGGCGCGTTTGACAATGCAAGTCAGCTCTCCTCGGAAGAGCCGACCTTTGCTCATTACCTGAGATCGATTGGCTACCACACCTCATTAGCTGGAAAGATGCATTTCATCGGTGCGGATCAGCTTCATGGCTACGAGCAGAGATTGACCTCAGACATTTACCCAGGAGATTTTGGGTGGAGCGTCAATTGGGATGAGAACGACTTGCGACTGGACTACTACCACAACATGGCTTCCGTCACAGATGCCGGGGTTTGTATACGATCGAACCAGATCGATTATGATGAGGAGGTCATGTACAGAGCAAAGAACTACCTTTACGACCACACTCGGCGCAACAAGGATCAGCCGTTCTTCTTGACCGTGGCACTCACTCATCCTCACGACCCATACACCACGCGTAAGGAGTGGTGGGACCTCTACGAAGATGTCGAAATTCCACTTCCGAAGCACGAACCAGACACTGCCGACCTCGAGCCACATGCAAAGCGACTGCAGAAGGTTATTGACCTCGAGGACAAACCTTTGACGGACGAGCAGAAGAAACGAGCTCGACGAGCCTACTTTGGAAACTGCTCCTATGTTGACCACAACGTCGGTCAGCTTAGAAAAGTCCTGGACGAGTGTGATCTCACAGACGACACCATCATCATCTTCTCTGGTGATCATGGAGATCATCTTGGCGAGCGATCACTGTGGTACAAAATGACCTTTTATGAAATGTCTGCCAGAATTCCACTCATGGTCTATGCCCCGAAGCACTTCTCACCTCGACGAGTCAAGGAGTCGGTCTCGTCGCTTGACTATCTGCCAACCTTTGTCGACATCGCTACCGGAGGAAATGCAGAGCGAGTCATCAATCCCGAATTGCCAATGGATGGCCAGAGTCTTTTCCCATACCTACAAGGAGGCACAGGTGCAGATATTGTCCGTGGCGAATACATGGGTGAAGGCACAATATCCCCGTTGTTTATGACTCGACAAGGAAAGTACAAGTTCATCTATTGTCCGACAGATCCACTTGAGCTCTACGACCTCGAACAAGACCCTCTGGAGAAGAAAAATCTCGCCAAGTTGCCTCAACACCGAGATCTTGCAGCATCCTTTTTGTATGACCTCAAGTCTCGTCTCGATATCCCGGCAACCACGCAAAAGGTGTTGAGATCTCAGAGATCGCGACGAGTCTGTCACGATGCACTTTCCAAGGGTGTGGTCACCCATTGGGACTTTCAACCCTTCTTCGACACTAAAAAGCAATACATACGTAACAATGCCGAAGGTATTCTGGACGATTTTGAAGCTCTCGCCAGGTATCCGAGATATTCAAACGAAGGCAACATTGTCAATTCTGAAATTGTCAAGAACAAAGATATTCCAGCCGCTGCCGTACCCATCACTGCCAATAAGCACCAGAACAAGGACTGTCATCACGGCGTTCATGGCAACATCACGCCTCCATATGCCGCATCGGACAATGGTGTATAACAATCGAGACTATTTAAATCGAGCACATACAAAGCATCTGCATCAGCATATGAAATAATGACATGTACCATAGAACTCATACACATATTTATAGAAAGGTCGTTTAGCGAATAGCATTTTTGCATGATAATAACGAGAGTATATCTATAAAGAATGAATATGTTGCAAATCCAAACGATTGTCATGACCCCGGATCAATTATCGGCGAATGGCGTGGTGGCGTCGGCAGTAGCCTAAAACGACGTCGATCATTCGCACAAAAGATGGGGAAATTAATCCAATACTCTCGATTCATTCACCAATTTCCATCCTGACACGTATCAAGTCGTTGTCTTCTGGCCATTCGAGTAGGAACTTCTCAATTATAGGAAGATATTGGAGATGGATACGAAAGAGGAGGTCTCGTCTCGGGACTTGGAACGAAACGAGGCCGTGACGACTATTAACTCGACTGTGCGTACAAATAGTACTGACATCAATGAGTCACCCGCTGCCGAAACTGATGGACCGTCGACGTACAAGATTGTCCCGAGGGCCGATCGATCGGGTCTCTTGTCGTCGTGGACAATCATCCCCGAAATTACGGATCCGAAGCAGTACTCTTCGCATACCAAGAATTTCCTGGTGTTTGTGGTTGCTTGCGCGGCTACTTCGGGACCCATGTCGTGCGGCATCATGTTTCCTGCGTTGAGGGGGATCGAGCGGGACTTGCACTGTACCGCCACGACGAGTAACTTGTCCGTCTCGGTCTTTTTATTGGGGATGGGCGTGAGTCCGTTGTGGTTGGCGTACATTTCCGAACACTTTGGACGCAGGAGCGTATATCTCGTCACTTTTGCGCTTTACTGTCTCTTTACCGTCCTCACGGGCTTCGCCACCAGTATCGGCACATTATTGACGTTTAGGGTCTTGGCGGCCTTGAGTTCTGGGTCGGCGCAGGCGTTGGGAGCGGGCACGATTGCTGATATATACGTCGTCCAGGAACGAGGACACGCCATCTCGTGGTTTTACTTGGGCCCGCTCGTCGCGCCTCTTGTCGCGCCCATCTTTGGGGGTCTGGTGACGGCCGCTGGGACGTGGCGAAATACGCAGTGGTTTCTCGCGGCATTGGGTGCTTTCGCCACGCTCCTGCTGGTGTTTTGTCTGCCAGAGACGTTACACGACCTCAAGACTCTGCGCGTGACTGATGCCGTCACGAAGCGAGAACGGGATCCGACTAGAGGGGAAGTGGTCTGGCGGACACTCTTGGAAACACTCAAGACGTTTGTCTTTTTCAAGTACCCTGCCGTCTCCTGCTCCGTCCTCTTTGCCGCACTGAATTTCGGCGGCCTCTACGTCCTCAACATCTCGGTCGAGTATGGATTCTCCAAGAGCCCCTACGGATTCTCCACCATCATTATCGGGTGCTTATATCTCGGCAACTCCACGGGCTATATTCTAGGCTCAATCGTCGGCGGTCGATGGTGCGACACGGTCCTCAAACAAGCACAAGTCAAGTCTGGAAAGGAAGAATTCGTGCCGGAAAAGAGAATCGGCGTGAACGCGTGGACGGGGGCGGCATTAGCTCCCCTCGGCATCATCTTGTATGGATGGACCATTGATCGGGGGTTATTTTGGTTCGTGCCCCTCATCGGCACTTTTTTCTTCGGACTCGGGACCATGTTTATTTATTCTGCCGTGACGACATATCTCATCGACGTCTTGCCCGGTCGTAGCAGCAGTGCCATGGCACTCAACAACTTTGTCAGGTGTACTTTTGCCTGTATAGGAAGTGTCGTGGCAGTCCCTGCAATCGATGCCTTGGGCGACGGGGTCCTTTTTAGCATCATCGGTGGACTTTTCATCCTCTCCACCTTGCTGGTCCTCGCCATCGTACTCAACGGAGATAGTTGGAGGGAACGTACGCGGAGGGCTAGTGTTGTCTTGTGAGGCAGTATACAAATTTTTACTTTATATTGTAGCGTTGGCGCTCGGCATATGCATGATCAATTCTATCATTTATGTAACTACCAATCCACCTGTCCATGGTTTTCACGCAGGTTACACAATCAAACGTGGCGTCTGATCCGGTGTTTGCGACAATACTCAGTCATGCTGCTATTTCTACAGCTTTCTTTTTTTGTGTCAGCGCAGGATTGGCTTGATCGTTGGTCGCGAGTGCTGTCGTGTCTCCTGCACGATTCTTCTGTAGTCGTCGCAATGACAAGCGGCCGAGGACCTCGTGCTCGACCCACGGAAAGCTCATCATTGCCACATCGGATGGTACCTCCAAAATATCTGAAAATGTCACATCGTACATTGCAGCAACGATTGATTCCTTTCTGTTCTCTGCAAGTGCGCTGTCCAAAGGTTTGCCATTTTCGTCAGTTTCTGCAAGCTTTTGTACTTCAGCCCGTATCGTACTTCGGATCGCCGCATACTTCTGAGCAATATCGGTCCGCATGCTATATTCGTTCTTGCCAGAATGTGCCGTGTCGTACGATAAGATGAATCCGGTGACAATCTCTGCTTCGGTCTTCACTCCATATTGCGACATAAGTCTCGTGAGGGACAAGTCGTAACGTTTCTTGAGATCCTTTGCTAGATCAATCCATTCAAGCATGTTTGAGACGTCACATAAGGTCTTGTCGTAATTGACTGAAAGTTCGTAAGTCTTGGAGCTTGCTGTAATGTCTCTGTATAGCAAGGAGAGTGGTGTATTGGACACAAAACTGTCCTGATTATTTCGACCCATAAAGTCAGGAAATGAGTCTCGCGACAGCGATCTTGGCATCTGAGCAGGAATGCCAGTCTTTACGAAGTCGACGGCGATGCTGTGTAGTTCTGCCAACTGCATACATTGATCTGAAAAGGCCCTGCAGTTTCTCCTTTCCACACCGTCTCGTGTCCCCACAGGATCATGAGCGAAAGCAAGATGCGCATTTGCAATTTGACCCAAGGAATTATTTTTCATGAAATCAATCATGAATTCAAACACCATTCGTAGAGTGATCTTGTCCACAACTTTTGGTTTAGGTCCTTCGTAGTTCATACATCGCTCATATCTGTGACCCTTTGCTGGCAGGAGCAGACGGTCCCATATAATTGTGTAGTCATCACCATCGAGATCACCACCACTACACATTGATGCAACATCCTGATCACCGCCAGCAGGGAATACTAGGACATTACTGAGATATCTCAGCTCAGGTTTATCGACAGCTCTCACAAGGCGCAAGTCTCCTGGATGTAGTGCTGGTGCCCGACCAACGACGCACACTGATTCGATTACCCTCAGACCCGTGGGATTATCTGGATCTGTTATTTGTACCTGAGCCTAGTCAGATCAATACAACAGCGGGGAAGGGCAAGCCTACAAATATCTCGGGCAGGTCCATGTCATCGATAACATCATCATTCTGCTCGTACATAGAATCGTAGTGTCCACGCAACGATTGAGTCTCATCCACAACACCCATAAGGAAGCAGCCCTTCTCGATACTGATCTTTGCTTTCTCCTTCAGTAATTTCAAGGACCAATTTCGAAACAGTTGCAGGACGCGATTCACAAATGCATCACCCCTCCTCATGAACCCAAATTTGACCATCTCTATCCGTGGATCAGACTAGGATCTTCTGAAGAAGCGGAATATTTACCACTAAGAAAGACCGAAGAGCCATGCTCATCAACGTGCTTGCGAAGACACTTGAGTGCAATCTTTTCATGTAGCATACCCATCTGTCGAGATCAGCTACACAGTATTTGGAGGTGAGCCGAGGCAATACATCTAGCTCTTCTATCATCGCTCGCTGGAAATTGCGGAAAACTTTTGTCTCTACTCCCAGAGTCCAGAGCGTTGTGATGAATTGACGATTCAGAAACGCTGAACCGTATTTCGCAAGACGCACTTTGTCACGATCAGATCCTGAGTAGGGCACTTGACTGAGAACTTACCCACTTCGAGACTATCATGATCAGATCTAAATTTACTCTGAGAAGGTCTGAGAAAGACTGTTGAAGAAGTAATGGAATAAGGCTGTACATGCTGCAATTTCGGCGGTATTGCTGCAAGAACTCCTTTGGCCCCACCCAGACGAAATTGAAATGCTGATGGTACAGCTCCAACGTGATCCATGCTTTTAGCTACGCTTGCGAGGAGATCTTTCGAGATCATGCCTACACCATCGGAAAAGCAGAATTTATCATCGCTGCCTCCAATCATATCGCCGATGTGTACAAGTGTAAAGTTATTGTCATTCTTTCGCAAGACTCTAGTAGTTGAAAATGCTTGACCGACACGGGCAGCTTGCTTTGCAACGATCAAGATCTCCGAAACATCACCAATGTCTTCTCTAATCTGCCTTGCTGTTAGACCTGAACACTGCGGGATTCCACAATCGTGTTCTCCAGCACAGTTGCTAAAGAAGAAACTGCCATGTTCTCGTAGCTGAGAGTTCCCGAAAGCGAGAAACCGGTAATGCCGGCCTCCTACATGAAGTCCATCAATCAGTGTCCTCATGAAACGCTCATACAGACTGGCGATAGTATTTGATTGTCCTTCGAGCTTTCCTCTTTGAAGATCCTCCAAGAAATGTACCCTTAAGAATCTGTCGATATGCAATGAGTACTGACGCAGGATACGATTAGACACTTCCATCGAAGCGGGTAGCACAATCACTTCCATAAATCAGCACAGTATCAATAGAATTCATCTTCGAAATTGGTGCTTACTACTAGTGGCCGTAATCACGACTCTGTGAAGTCTGACACAATATTCAGGAATTAATTCTTTGGTTACTGAACGCCAACCGCCTTTTTTGTACAAATTTTTGATAGTGGTTACTGGATCGAGCACTCTGTTGCCCATATATACAATCTGTTGTAGTATTTCCTCCGCCGCTGTGCTGGGTTGCATTTTTCGCAAAATTGGTATAATTGTGTCAAGTTTAGATTCTGGTATAGTGTGTAAGGATAGTGCGGCTTCGAGAAGATACAGGACCTCGAAAGGAATGGATTGTTGGTTCGTATAGTAAATCTCCCACAAGGCTTTGTACACCAGTGTCGACAGACTCTGAGCCTTCATCAGACCTTGCGAAGAGCGCGACTCTAGATTTACTTGAGCAAGACCTGACACCGCTGTAGCAAGAGCCTGATTCTCGATACTCAGTGAAGGCGCAATAGAGACACGAAATGCATTGCATCGACCTACCTCAAATAATGCTTTATTGTGATACATGCAGATCGGACCTGTAGTAGAGTGCTCGGGACTGCCAGACTCCGTCAATTCGCTGCAACGAAACCATGAAACGCCTGACACACCTGGAGTCCCTGAGCGTCGTCTATGGAACACTCTGAATGAACTACTACTATTGAATAGGAGTGTTGTAGTCCCTGTTTTCATATCTATATCCTTAATGATTGGGCCTTTGATTTCATGAAAGTATAGACATAATGAGAAGACTTCGTAGCGCCCGGTAGTGTAGTAATGACGGAATCTTACATTGATCTCCTTCTTGCGGTCAAAATCAAATGTAATCGTGGCGTTCGAGTATTCAGAAGTATTGTAGAAACTCTCGAAATGAGTGACTCGATCATCGATAAAGAGTTGGCCGAAGTAAAGTCCTATACAGTTGATCGTAGCACTTTTTGAAGCTCTCGAAACTGCTGGAGTATGCTCAGATGCAGCTTGACGATGTGTGTCGGTCCGCTCCTGAATTTGTTTATCACTATGACTATTGTATGCCTGACTCATCCTCCTGCGAGGCGTTCGAGATGGCTTTCGACAATCCTTACCAGGATTAAGATCTCCTGTGTATTTTCTGATGCAAAAGCAATTCGAGGAAGGTGAGATTCAAATTGAACTCACAGAGGTGTGCTACGGATTCTGACTTCAAAGAGATCGACCATCCAACTGGTTAGCACCATAAAGTAGATATGAGCAAACTTAAACAGTGGACCTCGAGAGCACTCAAAACAAGTCTGATGCGTATGTACTGCGCAGAAATAACAAACTCCAGTTGATTAGGTTCTCATGTGCTGTTCTGTCCGGCACGCTGAAATTCGAAGTGTAGCAATCATAGCGGACCACACATACGGTTCCTGAAGCATCGATTCGAATTCTTCTGTAAGTGTCAGCAAGTGACTGCCAGGGTGAAGTCAGGAGGGTAAGGAGTAAAGTAATTATTGAAAGAATGAATTGATTGCGTGAAGAAGAAATTATTTGATTACGTGCATACGCGTTGCGCATCAGTCGTAACCATGACATTGCCCCCAGAAATTACCAGTTATATATGCATGTTGGCGGAGATACACAGTCTGAATACATTCCTGGAGTCCGCGTTTTTCCTGCTTTCTAGTCAAGTCGTCCTACCAGTACCTTGAAGTCTATGACTACAAGTAAGCACGATGGACAATATATACAGCACATGTCGAAACCTAGACCTCTGACTGCCCTATGCTGGATCTATTGTCGCAAAGCTTGTCCTATTATCTCAATGTGCCTAAATGACAACACCATTAATCGCACATTTGATGCAATTTGTGCGCTACTGTGTGACATTATGACAAAGGCCACAAAGGCGAGCGGGGTGATGAAACGGTCGATCGATCGCGCACACTGTAGTCATGCGCAGCCTTCTTTACAAGTCCACTTCCTTGATGAAACTTCACAGCTGGTTCAGTTTGTACGTGACTTGACACGCGAACCATGGTTATTTATGTACGCATAGATATACTGAATAAATTAGCGTTTTTACGACCAAATCGGAGCATTGACGAACTGTCACCATGTTGCAACCTACTTAATTTTCGGTACGATCCCTCGATACGCATGAGAAGGCCGCCGAAACTGATGAAGACGTTTGTCTTCTCGCCCTTTCCTTCATCGAAACGATAAATTTTGCCATACATGATGTATTCCGCGGCATCCTTGAGGTCATCATTGAGAGTTTGTGAGAGTTGTATATGAAGATTGTCATTGACATTCACCGGATATAACTCTGTATTGATGTCTAAGGTGATATTGACATCTTCGCTACCGTGAGAAGTCAGGCGAGCAACTCGCTCGTACTTTGATGCATCAATATCGGTCACTCGAGTGTATTCGTCGAACAGCACATATTCCGAAGCCATTCAGTAGCTGGAAGTTCTCTCAAGTAGTGCAAAGATTGAATAACAAATTTCTATACGATGGAAGTGGCCTCGTAAGAATGATTAATTCTTATTCGCTGTGATTTGATGTGTTCACCTGGTTCGCAGGTTATGGCCTGAATTATGGAGGAGCTCTCACGGACGCATCGATGTCGTGGACATGAACTCTCCGATTGACAAGTTGCTCATAAGTGATTAGATACTGTATTGCACAAGAACATTGTGGTCATGTCTGGCTTCTTTGGTAGCGTCTTAACTGACAGGACCGGAAAGTTCAACAGACAAGATGATTTTGCTGCCTTGGATGTAGCAGATTCTAATGCGGGCTACGACTTCGAGGACACTTATGATGGTCTAGGAGACCAATTGGACGAAGCCGGAGACGATTTCAATGATGACACCTTCGGGGTGTCTGACGTCGGAAAAGACTTCGATTTCTCTGGTCGAACAGCGAGTGCTGCAGAGACCCTTGTAGAAGAGCAACTTACTTTCGAGCGGAGACAACCCAGATTGCAAAACCATACCATCGATAGGTTTGGAAACCCACAAATTGCTTCGACAGTGAATGCTACCGCGACGAGATCAAACAGCTCGTGGGGTCCATCTTTCCATGGTTCAGCAGGTGTAGGAGACATATGGGGGAATAGAGGACCAAGCGCATCCCATCGAATGTCGTATAACGGGACTGCATCGTCCTCGGTACCCACTGTTGCAGAGACTCAGAATCAAGTTCGCAAGTATCAGACACTGGAGGAAGTAGAAGCAGCAATGTTAGCTTCGAGTAAAGGTCCAGCTCAAGTCAAAACTACGACGCAACTAGAGTCGGTTCCAATGCATGGTATGCAGGCATCGACAACATCTAGTAGCGGGCTCAATGCTCCTCCAGGCTACGATACACGCTATGGTAGAGATATCGTTGCAGGAAATGATCAAAACCGAGCTTTCAGTCGAGAATTGCCACCAGGAATGGTTCCCGTATCGCACCCTATCACCAGCATAATTCAACATGAAAAGAGCACACTTCCACAGCACGCCCCATTCCAGCAGATGTATGATGCCGGTCTACACGATCCAGTACAGATTAAGCAGATTTCACCAGAAGTGAAATCTATAGCGGTGCAAGACGAGGCTGCCATACGTCTTCAGCAGCAAAGGAATCTGCGAAGAGCTCAGAAGATAGGCCAGATGGCACGTTACAATGGCATCATGTCAAATGGGGACAAAAATTATGTGCTGAAAGTGCAGATATCTCAGCTCGTTTCTGAAGATCCAGAAGCCGACGACTTCTACTATACTGTACACTCTACATTACGAGGCCGTACCAATATTCAACAAGCCCTCGGACACTATGAGCAGACTTATCTCAGTCGTGCTGGGCAATCAAACAGAAGAGGCCATCGAGACAAGCAGAATCCTATGCTTAAGATGCAACAACAAGTCCAAAAGATTGTGGCCTCTGCCAAATCACGACCTAAATCTACTTCTTTGGCTGTGGAAGGCTCCCTCGGCAAGCTGTCCTTCAGCCGCGTAAGACAGCCGAAGCAAGTACTCAATGTCAAGATGCCAGAAAGCTCTGGTCTCGTGCAGAAGCAGACCAAGAAGGAAGCGCTGCAGAACATTGAGTTGGTATACAGTACGTTGCTGTCACTGGAGCACATTGGACGCCAAACACCAGTTGAAAGTGTCAATGGCCCGATCTATAAAGCCTGGGAACGGAATATGACTTCTTTGAGTGAGCAAATATGGAAGGCACTGCACATCATGGACGAGGTTGATGATTCTCAACTACACCCTTTCATACAGCTACTACAGTATGCCAAAGGTAAAAAGCTAATACCACGACTGTATAGAACGTTGAGCTTTGATCGTCGGCTGACGCTCATCACAATGATCGTTGCTCATCTGGATATGCTAGACGTCGTACGTTTGGCACGATACGATGAGGGAGGCAATTTACCAAGAGTTGTTCGCGAGGACATTGATCTCTTCACGCATACTGTTCTGCCACCACTCCTGATATTTGTCTCAAGCGCTCCAATGCGAATCGTGGCGGGCTTGTTGAATATACTCCTGGAACGGAACCACATTCAATTGCTTTGTATGAGCAAAGTCGGTTTGTCCTTTATGACCATGTTCATTTCCAGGGCAGAGATTGCAAAGCAAGCAGAACAGGTCGAAAATACAGAACTAGAGTCCTGGCATTCCCTGTACAATCGAATGTTCGGTCTCATGGAGGGCAAATTTGCCTACATCTTTCCTCCTCCGTCTCATCAGGTGGACGATATCTATCCATGGCAATTTCTGGCCGCATGTGCAGTATCAGCATCTCCCGAGCAACAACATTCGCTGGTCAACGAGGCGCGTGACCGCGTTCTCGACAATGTTCAGTCGACCAAGACATTACCACAAGAATTGGCAGAAATCAAAAGGAGTAACGTGAATCTCTTCCTCAATGCCATAGGCTTGGATGCCTCTCAACTGGAGGGTTAAGCCCTACCGTTACATGGTTGATTCTTAGCATCTAGCACCTGTTCATAGCTTTGCAACCAGAATTCTAATATCATGATTCAATGCCTGAGCTGAATTTGTCATTATGTGTATGTCGTTGTTTTCCTTATATAGGAGCACATGTAGGAATATACGAGTTCGAGCTTTGAAAAACGTCCTGTATGCCGACAACTCGTACCTAATTAGCCATTGTATTACCCCACAAGCAGTGTTATATGTGGAGCTCATCTTCTGATCTGAATCAGGAATCGCCATCACGTACGGTACGCTCTTGCAGTATCTATCAGCCGTAGGGCATGAAAGTCCAGACATGTAACTGTCCTTCCGACGAACTTGACTATTCTGCCTCTGTCTATCTTCACAGAGCACAGCCATGGCTTCAGAATCTGAATACTGTACGCTAATTAGCTCCGACAATTTCACATTTACCATTCTTCGCAGTGCGGCATGCGTGTCGGGGACTCTCAAGTCACTCCTATCCTCAAATTTCAGTGAGTCTGCTACGGGAGTCGTGCGTCTCGAGAGTATAGAAGGTGTCTTGTTGGAAAAAGTCTGCGAGTATCTATACTACCATTCGCGTTACAAGGACGAAAAGGATGTACCAGAGTTCGAAATTGAGCCTGAGCTCGCCCTGAACCTGCTTGTAGCGGCCGATTTCTTGGACGGTAAGTCACGGTTGGAATGCACTGCACAACTTACTCATTGATACAGTGTGAGAGTGAGAGATTACAAGCTGCCCGATTGCAAGCATGAAAGACTAATCGAGACAAAGATGCTTTTAGTAGCTGATGTCTATATTCGTCGGCTTCACGTCCTTCAATGTCCCACCACCCTCCCTAGGCTCTTCGTCACCTAGTGCTGGCAAGCTCCAGGCCTCTATACTAAATCTCTTACGAGTCACTTTGAAGCTCAAATCTGCTTCCATACTCAGTCTTTCGAGCAACGGCACTTTATGAATCTTTAGCAATCCTTGCGGACCATCCCGATCAGCTGGATTCGGAGGCAATGGTGTGAGTTCGACAATACCATCCATCAGTAATTCGACCCAGGTCGTCGTAGGATTTTTGCGAGGATATAGATCCAGTGGCATGGACATCATCACTAAAAGTCGCGATGGATGAGCTCGCAGTATTGCTCTCAGATTATTCGTAAACTTGATGAGATATTTAGATTGTGCTGCGCTGGGAGGGTAGATGGCAGGACTGAGGATACCAGGCAATACGCATCGGATGAGGCCAGTTGTGCGTTGGATCGTCTGCACTAGTGATGCTAAAAGGGGAGTGAAGGGGTCACCGGTGCCAGAACAGGGAGGAGAGTAGTGTATTTGTTCAGTCATTGTAGCCGCATTCATGCGTTTTGTCAGATCGTAAGCGTGACAATATGGATCTTTTGCACCGTCCGTGCTTCCGCCCGATATCGGTGCAGGCCTGTTTTGTGCCCGTAGTCCGGTTCCAAAGTCTCCTAGACTGCTGTACCGCCAAGCAATCTTCATGCGTTCCTCTAGTTTTTGGTTTGATGATTCGTCCTCGACCACGACGTCGGTGGGAGCAGGTAAATCACGGATCCAATTTTCACCTAGTCCCGCGCCGATCCATACATTCTGACCTTGTAAGAGTCCTTCGGCGGCGAAATATCGCAACAAGACGGAGGCAAAGTCGGTCGTTCCATTCTCTTCTATGATGATGCCACTTCCGACGGGAATGCCTCCGTGCCCTGAGAGGACCGTGTCTAGTGATTGACAGCCTGATGAAGTGACCGGGACACCATTCGCCGCTGATGGGCGAACACCTTTCGGAAGCGGCTGTGCGTTTGAGTTTGGCTTTTCACGCCTCTTGAAGGACATTTATAGGTCAAGGTTGTACTTGAAGATGCTTATAATATATATGTCGTGCCGATTGGAAGCAAACCAGGAAAGTGTCCTGATGAGAATGCAGGATTTGGTCAATCGTGGACCAATATACCCTGGGACGAGATCGTGCTGCCGATAAAGTAACTATACAACCCTCAACCACACCGTCAACTGCCGCTATGACTAAATTATGATGTAGTCGTACTTTCTATCCAGTAATGAAAGCACTTCAAGATCTTCTACGTAGCACGAAACGAGAGAAATACTCATGATCTACTGATCGAAACACGTGCTTGTCAAACTCAATTTAGAGTTTGGGTGCCTTTCCGTTGAAGTCGCACTTGAAGCATCTTGAGATGGTAGCCGCAGATAGGGGACAATATACTGGACCAGCTGCTGGCTTAAAGTCCACATGTCTGTCACTTTACATACAGACAAGGGAGACATCAAGTTGGAATTATTTTGTGAACAAGTCCCCAAAGGCTGCGAAAACTTTCTCGCATTGTGTGCTTCAGGAGCATATGATGGGGCCATCTTTCACCGCAACATTAAGGATTTCATGGTCCAGATAGGGATACCGAACGACTCGGGCGTAGTCAAGAAGGGAGTGTCAATCTGGGGCGGCAAATTCGAGGATGAATTCGTTCCCGATCTTCGTCATGATCGTCGAGGTATAGTCAGCTGGGCAAACTCTGGCCCAAACACCAACGGAAGCCAATTCTTCATCACTTACAAGAAACATGATCACCTCGATGGCAAGTTCACCGTCTTTGGAAAAGTTATCGATGGAATAGAAGTCCTTGATGAGATTGAAAAAATGCCTGTAAATGAAAAGAGTCGACCATTTGAGGACATCAAAATCAAAAGTGTTACGATACATGCGAATCCAATCGCGGATTAAGTTTTGCTGATGCAGTCTGGTTGCAAGATGAGTCTGCAACCGATTGGCTTTCATTACCAGGCAGTGCGCACTTCTACAAAGGTATTTCGCCGCGCTAATAAGGTATTTGACTCTCTTTTCTCAGTCTCACTCTTATGATTCATTGTGGACTTGGTTCCGCTCAGGCATGTCAACGACAGGCCCCTACGAGGATCATCATTCTTGTGATCGTCGTCGTAAAATATCTGTCGATTCGCTCCAATACTTCGGCTACTAGCTAATCCTGGTTTCAACTTTTTCTCTGTCTGCAACTCATTCTCTGGTGCTGGTTCAACCATCTTCGATGCAGACCTCATCCTGCATTTATCAAAAGAAAATCGCTTGTGTAGTAAGCTGATGCTGGAATTTCGGCGAGCAATTTGAGAAGACTTGAGATCTGGTGTCAATTTGTACTGGTTTGGACGAACACCGAGATTCCTCCTCAGTGTTGTACCGTCAGCTCGATCCTTTGGGACGCTCTGGTATCGGGCAAGATTATCAGATTGATCTTGGTTGACTAAGCTTTTTATTCCAGCTTTCGAGCCATATAGAGGCATTGATTCCACTTTCAATGAATTTTCTGCAATGCAGTGCGTGGCTGAGACTGGTGAGCTCGCTATATCCTTGCAGAACTCAGAATCTGTCCCTGAACTGCTCCTACTCCTGTAGACGGCAGCATCGCGATGCTTCTGTTCAGGGGAAGAGTAAAGAGGTCTGCTCTTGTCTTGTGATGATGCCGGATTTGAGTTCGAGCTTGCTAGCTGTTTGTACGACGTGTCAAGCACTTCGGAACTCTCATGACCTGGTGGGACATAATCAGACTCTATCGAGGAGCATCTTGACACGGCACAAGGCATTCGTGTAATCGGTATAGGATCAGGTCTATGGTGGTAGACTTGTCGCTGAGCCTCTTGCCGACGCTTCAATTCGTTCTTCCTTGCATCCTTACGAAACGCAGCCACTTCTTTGGAATCAGCCTATCGTATTAGAAGCAATCGCAGTATGTATATCCATGTATACCAGATATAAGGTCGTGCTAAGAGCTGCGGGCACTTCGAAGGACGATATGACTCTGTTTTCGCACTGTTTTCTGCTCTGCGCAGGAGAGTGCGAATTTCGTTGGCAGGTCCGGACTCCACTAGAAGCACATTGAAATCGATGAGCGAAGGCGCTGAGTGGCGACCACGATGATAACTTGCTCAAATTAGGCCTCCGACTACAGCTTGCATATATGAGCTTTTCTTTCAGCTCGGCATCAGGTTCATGTCTGCGATGAGCGCGTGTCGTGGGTTGATCTATGGGATCTAAGGGTCAGAAAGTCTGTCCAACTAGCGACTAAGTACCTGTAGGGAGTTCCAGGGACTCAGATGCCTGGCATTTGTCTAGTCGTTGTGGTTCGCCGATGTCAATTCGTTTTTGTGATTTTAAGCTGTTACTGTCTATGAGCGGAAGTCTCAATCTTGAGATACAGTCTGACAACACTTCTCGCCGCTTTTGTTTTCTCGCCCGTCCGTTTCTTGGCAGTTTGATACGATGTGCGTCATCTGCAGCAGACCATTGACATATGTCTCGACATGGTAGCTCCTCAGCAAACTCGAATCTGATGTCCTGCATTGGATTCAAGCAAAGCTTTTACCGCAGAATAGATTTCACGTTATTGGGGTGTTATTGCAGAATAACAACGAGCAATTCTGAGAAACCTTGAATTCTTCATAGGTACAGTAGTTAGGTACATAGGCAATCTGTCTAGAGTAGTGCTGCTGCTTATCAATAGCTTCACTGATTGTCTAGAGTCTGACATTGGTAGGTATACTGAATACTCTACTCTACTGATCACAACTTGACTGATCACTGATTTTCAGTCTCATCACCTTGAAGCAGTAATACCACCCGCGACGCGTCTTTGTTGTCGAATGTGGCCCAGGCAGAACTCCGTAAAATCACATTCTAATAAAAAGATGCTACAAGCGCACAACGACTTGAAGGCAGCACTCATGAATAGCTCTCAGCATCGTGCATCTGTAGCTGATACTGGGGAGGAATTAAGTCCATTCGAACAGCATCGTGCTCAACTTGTGCATCAAGTTGCGCAAGTATGTTACATGCATCTCACCTGAACCACCATTAATGGAGTAGACGATGGAGTCCATCATCACGTCGATGAATCAGCTCAACAGGAATCTGGAAAGTGTCATTAGTGTCGGGAAAGAATTTGAGAGCGTCAGCACTTTGTGGAGGAGTTTCCACGATGTCATTGGAGAGGATACCTCTGCTTTGGACAAGAGTACGAATGGACACAACGAAGGAGAATCTTGATTCGCACTTCGAACGTACAATTATGTGTGTCGTACTCAATCACCCGTGCCTCCAACAGACCATCAATCGCGTGTTCAAAACGTGAGGACTCTAACCAGCCATCATCATGGACCTTCAGGGAACTACCACACGAAACAAACTTGGTCTGTTGTCTTAGCACGCGCTTCGTTGTACATATAAGTTATGCTCTCAGCCATGAGAGCTGTATATTGAATACTATCAATGCCATCGCTACAGCATGCCCGAAGTCTATCTTGGTACTCCAACAGAAATACTCTATATGATGTTACACACCTTCTTTCTAAACCTCCGAAATTGACCATCATTCAGAGCGAGATCGATCGCAAGCTCAAACACTTCCTTGACGCCTTGATCCTCCTTACTGGAGCACTCAATATACTGTGCTCGCATTCTGTCGGCGACCTCCATTGCTTGTTGAAAAGTGACGGGAGTTAAACCTTGTGCTTTGAGCAATTCTTGTGCATTCCGATTTCTCCTGAGATCCGACTTCAGTCCCACCAACAAGACGGGTGTAGTCGGACAAAAGTGTCGTACTTCGGGGTACCACTTGTCGATGATGTTCTCCAAGGAAGGGGGACAGTCGATTGCGAAACACACCAATATGATGTTTGATTCCGGATATGAAAGGGGTCGTAATCTATCATACTCCTCTTGCCCTGCAGTGTCCCACAAAGATAACGAAATGGGTCGGCCATTGTGGTTTATGTCTCGCACGTAGGTTTCGAATACTGTGGGAATGTAGTTGTGTGGGAACTCTGCTGTTGTGTAAACTGTCAGGAGGCTCGTCTTGCCACAACCACCATCGCCGACTGCGATCAGCTTGCGTTCCAACACTTTCTTGTTGGACATTTCACTACCTCTAGACCAAGTCCTCCGTAAATTCGATGCTTGTACTTTTGGATGTGTTGTTAATGTACTAGCCTGTTGCTGTTTACCTTCGCCAAGATGTGTTTGTTTTGATTGTGCCAAATAAACTCGTGGAGAGTCGTCGACAAAGTGTAGCTAGAAATCTGACGCGATTCGGATAGTGAGCGTGGTGAATAGATATTCAGTGGTCTACAAGCTGTGAGAGATGAGCTTGCTCTTCTGTTTACTTGTTGTGTTTCTCATACCGTAAGCGTGTCCTGATGCTAATTATGCGGGAGCGGGTTTCTCGCGGTTCTCCACGATTTTGAGGAATTCATCCGAATACCGATACATCAGACCAACAAACTGTATTTATACGTTAAATCTCTTTACTCGAAGTAGAACTGTGCTGCTACACAGACTTTGATCCTGTACGAGCAAGACATTGTGTAATGGGACCTTGCTAGGCTCTGCTAGTGCACCGCCTCGAAGTTTCACGAGATGTCATTGATCAGAGAGCTGTCCAGCGCTGCCTCGTATGAGATTCCAGCGTATCAGGAAGGTAGCGATGTCAAGGCGGCGGGGCTATCCGTCGAGGATCACTATTTGAATCGCATGGGTCCATTTAGATATCGAATTCGTTCCTACCTTTTGCCGGTTGTGCGAGCAGAGACACCGTATCTCGCTGCCATGCAGAAACGACTCCGAAATAATGCTCTAGACATGTATTTCGTCTACTCAGCCAATCTGGGCACACACACGGCTTTTCTCGTAGGGTTACCTCTCATATTCTGGTTTGGTAGCTATTCGATTGCGAACGGACTGGTTGACGTGCTTGCTGCCGGCGTGTTCTTCTCCGGCGTAATGAAAGACTACTTTTGTCTGCCCAGACCATTATCACCTCCACTGCACAGAATCACAATGTCAGGCTCGGCAGCACTCGAGTATGGGTTTCCAAGCAGTCATTCTACCAATGCTTGCTCAATTGCATTCTATGCGTTCGCCTTGCTTCAGCAATATCAGGGCTCTCCAGTGAGGAGACTTCTATACCAATCTCTAGCTGTATTTTATGTCTTTTCAATCGTCTTTGGAAGACTTTACTGTGGCATGCACGGATTCTTGGATGTATTTGCTGGTTCACTTCTCGGCTTGAGTATCGGCTGGATCCGGTGGTCTTGTACGGATATGATTGAAAACTACATAACAACTGCAGGGACGACATCCTCGGCCATATTGATACTCTGCATCATTTGTTTGGTCAGACTACATCCTGAACCAGCAGATTCGTGTCCTTGTTTCGACGATGGAGTGGCGTTTGCAGGGGTGGTCATTGGTCAGTACTTTTCGTTTTGGCGATTCGCGGATGAAGTCCACGCTGGCTCACGATATATCCTCGACCATCCGGGGCACTTTACCATCGACACCAGAGACGTTCAATTACCAGGGTATTTTGCACGGGTAGTACTGGGTGTAGGCATGATCATCCTCTGGCGGGCAGTCACTAAGCCGATTCTACACACTTGCTTGCCTCCGCTCTTCAGAGCACTGGAACCTGTCGGTGTGTTGATTCCACGAAGCGGATTCGCTTCTGCACTACTGTATACTCGCGTGCCCAAAGACCTTCCGGATGAAGTCTTGCCCTCAATCAAGGAAATCCCCACTCTTGTCCGGAACTTTCGTCGTCCACGCACGGATTCGGTGGGACCGCAGAGTGCGGCAGATGTATACGAATCCTTGGCCTTGAAGAATCGACAAAGAAGACTTTCGAATCAGACGTACGATGATGCAGAACGGACGCACGACTCTGCTTCCCTCAAGAAGATGATTGAGAAGCCACGAGTCAGATATGATGTTGAAGTCGTCACAAAGTTAGTGGTATATAGTGGAGTAGGCTGGATCGCCATAGATTTAGTCCCTAGAGCATGTCTATTTGTCTTTGGGAGGTGATGTAGGTCAACAGAGGATTTTTTTGAAAATGTTATATACAAACTTTGCTTTGCTATGCTATGCCCACTTGCCCAATGCTTCGCGTCTCGTACCTACAAATACTTTCACTCTATCGCCCTTCTTGTGCTCATTTCTCTCCAGGGACGGCACTTTGCTCTTGGAGTCATGACTCGATAATGCACCAATGTCATTCTTGCCAGGCAATTTGAAGTGATTGGGCACATCCAATCCTTTCGTCTTGAGACTCGACGGCACCCATGCCAAGTCTTCATCCGCTTGATCGACACTCACGCCCTTGAGAGCAGCCAATTCTCTGACTTTATCCTCGAGTTCGGAATGATTGCAAGTACGACAATACTTGATTAATGTCGCCACTGCTCTCCTGTCCCATGCCATGTGCATCAATTTTCGTAAATGAGGGCGTCCACGCTCCCAATCTTTCGAGACTGTGTAGCCCTGGAGCATGGTTGTCAAAATCTCCAGATTAGCTTTGATTCGTTCAGACTTCATTAGCGTGATATATACTTCCGCTCGACGCATTCTGCCAAACTTGACGCATCCCTTGATGATGGTGCTGATTAGTATCAAGCCGCGACCTGACCTTTGTCGAGTCGGATTGATGAGTTTATGTATACGCCGTTGCTCGCGAGCTGCCATGAGGATTTTGGAAAAGTCGGTGTAGGATCCGCTGACGATGCATAAGTTTAGCATTGAAGAAATGGTATAAGCGTCCGGTTGGTACTTGAGTCGAAGCATTGCCTGGAAAATGACCCATGCCGCAGCATTCTGTCGAAGCCTCGAGAGCCGGCTGATCATGATGTTGAAGGACTTGACTGAAGGAGCGGTGGAGGTGTTTGTAAGGATATCTGCGAGTGTGCTTAGTTGATTGTCTGTTGGTTCTCTCAATGCATTTTGGAGTTGATCATCGAGCTCTCTCGATCCTCGAGTATAGTTTGTGATGTAAGGAATTGTATCTGTTGCCGCTTTCTTCGTGGAATTAGTGTGACGACGACTAGTCATACTCTTTTCAAGTCTTTCAATATCGAATTGTAATTTGGCAAGTTCAAGATCGTGCTGTAGTGAGGATGAACCATCTAAGCCCTTTCCAGTACGTTGATATTTGCCCCGTCTATTGTATGCTGCTTGGAGATCGCGCTTACACCTCTCTATAGTAGCTTCAATCGTCTGTAGAAGCTTAGACGCTGTCCCAAGCTCTTTTTCGAGAAGACTGACTGGAACGGAGCGTAATTTCGGCACACGAGCACGACTGACATGTGTGCCAGGTAGTCCAACAGTATTTTGCTTGATCTTCTTCTGTCTTTTTAATGTCCTTTTTATTGTGAGATCTTCCATTTCCGTCTGTTCTGAGTCGTCTTCTCGCATTGCTTGCATTACACTGTAGAAACGAGAATAGAATGCAGCTTTCGCAACCTTGGGTGTCCGGGAAGTCGAGCCCGCACAATGCGATAGACTCCTTATGATCATACATGTAGCCCTATCCCTTCCGATAGACAGCCCTATACATCCTTACGACGAGCCAAAGAGCACTTGCTTGGCTTCTTAGAATCGATATGTATGTATTGTTGGATGAGCTTGACAATAATAATTATCTTGAACGGCTTGTGGCATAGTTACGGGAGTAGTTACTTATCATGGATGTGGAGCCTTCCAGTGTTATTTCGAAGAAAGTGAACAAGACAAAATCCATATGAAACCTTCAGATACAGCGATACAAAGCGAACAGTCAAGACTCCTGCTCGGATCCTTCTTGTGCCTCGATTAAGTCTTACTCGATAGAAATTATGGCTTAGACATCTATCTGATCATGGAACGATTCGACACTCTGCAGCACCTGACGGATGATTCCACCCACCAGGACAACCCCAATGGCTCGCTGGTAGTCTTCATCCTAGACACCAACCCGACATCATGGTCAATGTTGGAGAGCCCAACACTACAACAATCCTTGGCAGATATCCTAATCTTCCTCAACGCACACCTAGCGTTATCACACAACAACAAGGCCGCCGTCATCGCCTCTCACATTGGCACGGCTCGATTCCTCTACCCTTCTCCCGACTCGACATTTGCAAAGACGACAGAGTTGGACTTTAAGCGAGAAGCAAATACATATAAACCGTTCCTCACGCTTCAAGACACCGTCATCAACAACTTATCCTCCCTTCTCCAATCCACAAGTCAAGCCACCATCGCATCCTCACAGACGTCAATGATGTCGGGTGCCATCACATTATCACTGAGCTTCATCAATCGCCACGCCTCTTCCGTAGGAACATCGAGAATCATGATTTTATCCGTAAGCGGAGACTTGGAAATGCAGTACATTCCCATGATGAACTGCATCTTTTCCGCACAAAAGCAAAAAGTCACGATTGACATTGCCAAAGTCGGCGGCGACGCCGTCTTTCTCCAACAAGCCTCGGATGCCACCCGAGGATGTTATAGAAACGTCAAGGCCGGCGAAAGTCTCCTGGCATATCTCATGGCCCTCTTCTTGCCCGACACCAACGTCCGTCGAGACCTGAACCTCCCCGCCGTCGCAAACGTCGACTTTAGAGCCGCCTGTTTCTGTCATAAAAAAGTTCTCGACGTCGGTTTCGTCTGTTCCGTCTGTCTCAGCATCTTTTGTCAAGCTATTCCAAAATGCATGACTTGTGATTCGACCTTTGACATTCAAGAAATGAAGGCTTTCGGCGCCAAACCGGCAGTATTGATCAAGAAGAAAAAGAAGGGCGCGCCGCAATTACAGACCGAAAAGAGTATCGTAATTGATTAAGCATTCGCCATAATCGTCATCATCATCATCAAGAGGAATGGGAGGGAGCATATCTGCAAGCGACTGGCATTTTTTTCATATGTATACAAATGCTTTCCGATCGATTATGATATAATGAAGGAATATATACAACTCTAAGATCCCCTGTGCCCGTCCATTTTCCCACAATCTTAGATCACTGCAATTTCAGATCATTCGATTCCAAAGTCACAAGTTTATCTTGCGAAAAGCTATGCACAAATTCGTCCGCTTGCAAGAGCTGCTGGGACTCCAACGACCGTCCATCGTGCCAGCGAAGAGCTCGGCATATCGTCCAGATTAGATTCTGATACGCAACCCGCCTCATTTTCATCGAATCGTGTAGCGTGGCTTGATACTTTTCATCTTCCTGTATCCACCTCGTCATGAGACTCGACGCTTGGCGCATACCGTCGAGGTTGGCAAAGTAATCAATGTCGAGGTTGGCGTGTATTGGCGCATAGAATCTAGAGGTGTACGAGTTCGCACGCAAATCCAACGCTTTCAGTCGCGGCAATGAAATCAGCACCTTGGCCAGGTCTTCGATGCTAGTGATCTTGTTGTTTGGTAGCATCAAACGCTCCAGTCTGACAAGTTTCGTTGCCGCGTCGACGTTGCATAGATCATTATTCGAAGCGTTGAGCACACGCAAATTTGGTGCTGCTTGTGCTAGATTCGTCGGCAGTGTCTTTAGCTTCATACCAGCAAGTTCAAGGTATTTGAGGGAATGGAACACAGTTTCAAACTTCAGATCAGGCATTTCATTGCCACCAATGAAGAGCTTCCTGACCTCACAGAGACTTTCAAGACTCATGTCCAGGCCATTCGGACTCTGGCGTCGGACAGAGAATATTTCGATGTGTTTCAACACTTTTGGCATTGATATACACTCCAAGTTGTTATCGTCCAAATAGAGGACGCGCAACTTCGTGAACGGGATTGTGCTGAAGGACCTCAAAGCATTATCGCAAGCTTTCAAGACTCGCAGTTGCGGCATGACTTCTTCAACTTCGAAGACATCAAGGACGTTACTCGAGATGTCGAGCTCTGCCAAGCTGGAAAGTGAGTCTATACGCACGACACTGTGGAGTTTGTTGTTTGACAAATTGATTATCTGTAATTGCGACAGCGACTGGCCATTCTGTAGTTCGGAGAAATCAATCTCCTCAAGTCTATTCCCAGAAGCCTGCAAGATTGTCAAATTTGAAAGATGTCGTAGCCCGTCAAGACAATATATCTCGTTATTGGAAACATCCAGGGTGCGCAAGTGTAGCAGGGAATTAAAGCCGTCCATGTCTTCAAATCCGTTATTCGAGATATCAAGTGACTCTAGATTTGTGAGATGGCTTAGGTTTGTACGATGCGATGTCAGCTTATTGTTTGCAGCTTTCAGTGTTTGTAGACTTGATGGCAGATCGTCAAGAGAAGTAATGTTGTTGTTGGAAATGTTTAAAACAGTAAGCTCAGGGAAAAAGTCAGATAGTCCACACAGGGAGTCTAAACCAAGGCCGCTGAGGTCGATGTCGCGGACATCCTCCCAAGGACCAGCTCCATACCTTTTGTTGACGGCTGATAGCAAGTGACCAGTTGATTGGGACATGGTCATATTTGCCGTCATGTCTGCTAGTTGTCGATCGTGACAGCTGTCATCTTCCTCGTGTTGCGATACCTTGACCATGTCGTCTTCTTGTAATTGTGCTGGTTGGCCGTGTCGCAGAACTGAAGTCTCCTCGTATGGACCTACGTCAAAGTCACTGGCTGGAAGGTTGGTATCCAAGTTACTATCTTGGCCATTGGTCACGACTTTCATGGGCTCTTGAACACAGAAAGAGTGCTTGACAGGTAGAGGAGTTACAGTGTCCGAGCTAAGGGAGGCGAAATCGAGTTCCTTAGGATACTGCGATGCAGGAGTCTGTCGTGAGGTTGTGCCCCTCTGCTGTTTCCTAGGAGATTGTAGATCCTCAATATCACTGAAAGGATCATCATCGACATCTTTTTCATCAACATTCCTCCAACATTGGGTGCTAGCACTGAATATCATATTTCCATGGCGCATGGTCTCCATAGCAGCTGGAGGGAAATTCTTCAGTCGTGGAGATTGTCTTGACTCTGCGATGGAAATGCTAGATTGACTTCTGATGTGCATTCGAGGCTTTTGCCTTGTACTTGCACTTGTACTTTCACTAGAGGTTTCCTCCTGTTGAGCGATGTGTCCAGGTGTCAGTGTCCAAGTTTGCCGTATAGAATCGTAAAGAGGCTGAGGCTTACTTCCTGCAACAGGTTGAGCATTGTCAGCCTTCTTGTCAGTTATTGTGGTAGAAGAAACCTGTCGACTCTCAGGATTGATTTCCGAATCCCAATCACTGAAGTGAGATTTGGAAGATTTTGTCCCAAATCCAGCATTTGTGCTGAATTGATCGACAGGAATGTTCATGGCCTCAAAACCACTGGTCTGTGGTACACTACCAAGCTTTAGGTTTCTATCTCTCTTCCTTTGTTGGTCAAGACGTTCTGCAGCACTGGAGATGCGGCGTCCCAAGACCACTTTTGTGTCTTCCAAGACTCGTGGTAAACCCTTCCCAAGCCCTCCACTCTTGGCTCTCAACTTCGCGGCCAGTCGATCCGCATTGTCATTGAAGTTCTGCAAAGTGACGCTGCCTTTTGGCTCGTGTGTTTTGACCCTCTTGCGTATGGGGCCGCCATCCGTCGCTTCTGACAGAGTAGAATGTTGCGATTGCGGTAGTTGATGTTCAGGCACTTCTTCTGTGGTCAAATTGTCTTCCACGGACACTGGAGGTGCACTGAGCATGCCTATCATACGTGCAGTATGATCACGTGTGAAAGTGTCCTGCTCTGTATGGAAGAGCTTGAGAGGGGACTTCGTTGGGGAAATTGATGAATTAGTAGACTTATGAGTGTTCCTTTGAGGAGTGGACGCAGCATGTGCTTCCGATTTAGCATTCGAGGTGTGCCGTGATACATTTGAAGAATTGCTACTTGTGGTCGGCTCGGAAACTGTCCGGCCCTGTTGCGCTTTCACACCGGCATGACTGCTGGTTCTCGGATACTCATCTTGTATAGCTATCGTACCACTATTACGTGGAAACGAGAAATTGGGTATCAGTCCCTCGGCTGATCTCACAGTCGCCCCAGCACGCACGGTAGCTGAATCACTGTCCTCTCTATTGTGATCCTCGTAGTCATTGCGTCTTGCTATTGAATCGAGCGCCAAGTCGTCCCAGGCATCTCCGTAATTCTGTTGATGCTCGATCTCCAGTTCGTCTTCATCGTGTTCTTCTTCAACTATACTTAGACCTTCGTGTTGTTCTGGGACTGCAGACGGAGGCTCAAACAGAGAAGTCAAAGGCTTCGTCTGCTTTGTCAACAGATCTTTCGAGACCATCCGGTTGAGATTGTTCCATTTCTGTGTCGTGTCTCCAAGAATGTTGACACTACCGGATAGTGAACCGTGTGCTTGCAATTTTAGTGTCGGAGGTTGTTCGCGCTCGATCCATTCGTCCGAGAGATCAACCTCATGTATAGGACTGGCGGACATGTTGCCTCCTGCACAGCGTCTAATGCTTTCGTCTTGTGGAACCAGATATTGAACCACTTGTAAGACGACCATGGCCATAGTCAACGGAAATCAAAACACTGACATATGTCATGCCGCGGAGCTCCTCAACGTATCTCCTTGTGGTTCACGGACTTTCTGGGAAGTTCACATCCAGGCCAAGTTATAGCTCCGGATGATGAAAGTCATAGAAGCATGCTGAAGCTGATCATTCATTGGCATAGAGCAGTGGTCATGTCTATGCAGGAAGTCACACTATAGCCTCGAGTTTCTGCTTTGTTTCGATGCCCGGTAGATGATCTTGTGTGTACCGTGGAGCCGGTCTACGGATGATGGTTTGCACGTTTTGTCTCTATAGTGCTATTCTACGCCGTGATCACAACGCCCAAGCAACAATCTATGTAGTCATGGCAACATCGCTGCTTTGTTCTCATCATTGAACAGGAAATTCAAACGTCCTGTGGAGCCTCTGTAATATACGCAAGTAATCTGGCTCGTTTTCATAAGTTATCAATCCGTGTCTGATCATAAAGTCAATGAGCACTGCGGCACAATTCGGTTTGAAGTTTCCTGCCAACATCTCTTCTGAAACTTTGTCAATGGGCCACAACTCAAAGTTTACAGCTTCCCCATCATTAGGACGAAGTACCAGATCTGCCGCATCACCAATCAAGGCCAAATCGTAGACGTACTCGACTTCAGGCTGGATCCAGCCTGCGCCCTGCTCTATAGTACCGTCCACGTAGATATAACTGATGGCACCGACTGCTTTGATGAGTTTCCTGGCTGTGACCTCTGGTATCGATGCCTCCTCTTCTGCCTCCTTGACCATAGTCTCGTAGGCCGACAACCCATTCGAGACACCACCAGCCGCACTGTTGTCCAACATGTTCGGAAACGTTGCTTTGGTAGGGGACCGCCTCGGGCACCAGATCCTCATCGGATCCGTCTCTGTGGCCGGTACATACGCCGTCATGTGTGCGCCATAGGTGACGAGACCAAAGAGACCACAAGCAGCTCGCTCCAACGTGAAAAGTACGACACGGTCTGGTCCATAGACTGTGTATTGCTCACTGCGCCAACCTTGTAGGACATCGAAAGTGTCGCGGGTGTGCCAGAACTGAGCCACGCCATTGAGCAGCTTTGAGAGAGCTTCCACAGATGGATCCTGCTGATCACGAACGAAGACATCGAATGCTGAACCTTCGTTCGGCAGTATGTCAAAGTACGATGGGAAGTCTGTCTTCAGAGCTCTCACCACCGAAGCTCGTATATATCCCACCAAGTGTCCCTTTGCATAGAAACGACTCAATCTTGCCAGTTCTGGTACACCCGCTGGCGCTACATAGGGAAAGCTGTCACAGGTATCTACGAGATCCAGGAACGTCCTCTTCTTCGTTGCCGGCAACGAATTTTCGACCACAGTAATAGAGTGTCTGTTCGGAGTCGCAGACATGGATTCTGCTCACGTCCAGGCAGAGACGAATGCACTGCAAGTTGTGCAGATGTGCAGTCTTTTCTGTGGCCACAGGTTTTGTAGGGATCAAACAAGCAATTAGAGTGCTGCCCGGTGTATGTGGTCAAACACCTACCTACCAGCCCTGAGGTGCCACCGATTTGACCGCAGAGGGTGAATCTGTGGCTTCGCCGGAGGATTTCACCGTCCACGACTCATGTGTAACAACCGGTCGGGCGTCAAAACAATGACGAAGCATAGATTGCAGCGAATGATCTAAACAAGGATATATGTTTGAAGGGACAGATTGTAAGTACAGCTCAGCTTCTAAATTGAATGCATCGATAAGAATTGAGCGTGACCAGGTTTCAAGGGTCTCTATGAAAAGGTATCCTCGAATTAGTCTTCGTATTCTTTGTAGTTCTTGGGTTTGGGAAGACCCATTACATCGAAGTATTTTGGTGTGCACGAGTATCCGCGCCAGTCGAAAGACTCATTTACGTCGCAATGACATTTCTCTCGATACTTGGACTCTATTGGACAGTGAGTGAATGGGACGTGGTAGTATCCAATATCATTGAAGAAGTGTACTTGATCGCGATCAGCGAATAGTGCAGCCCCAATAGAATGGATTGGTGCATCGCCCCAACGTTCGTAAAAGAAACCTCCAGACTTGTCAAGATGGTCGAAGTAGTCAGCATAAGCTCCTTCTCGCCAGAAATCGAGCTTGCCAATCTCAAAGTTCGACCAGAAGTGGCATTTATTGTACGTTTCGCCTTTATCGTCCGAGATCCAGTCCATGAGGTTATTCTTCGCCAAGGACTTTGGAGACTTCTTCAAGAAGCTTTTTGTGGTTTCCCAAAGAGTTGGGATAGTCTCGATGTATTCTTGAAGAGAGATGGTCCAACCATAGACCTTGTTGTTCTCCTTCATGAAAACAAAGGGATCATACTCGACATCGCAGAACATCTGAATTGATGGTTCCACTCTCCAGTAATATTCGTACTTCATCATGAGTGGGTGTCGATAGAAGAATCCAGATTCATAACGGCACATATATCTATAACTTTCGGAATCTCCATAAATGATCTTCTTTTGAGCCATGTCTCTGCGTGTGTCTGCTGCCTTTTGTTTGTCGATGAAGTCCGGCATACCCCAATGTTCTTCTGGGATCACACCATATTCTACTTTACCAGAACACATTGCAGTGGTGACTCGTTTAAATTCGGCATCGAAAGGTTCATCGTTGAGAAATACCCATGGGTAATTGTAATTTCTGTTGAAACGATCCTCCACATTTCGGATTGACTTGATGATTTCTTGTAGATCAGAGTTTCGAGCTAGAGTCACAAAGCTATAATGTCAATGTTACATTATCTGCGTCAATTTGAGACTTACGTTGCATTGGCCAGCGCATTGATTCCAGGTGAAGAGGTGGAAGTGATAGGCACTGAAGCCTTGTAACCACCAGGCAGAGCGTCCAGCGCGTGTTCTGCCACTTTCTGCTCAGAGACCTTGTCATGTACTTTCTGGTCACCTGCGATCACTTCCTTATGAGCATCCTTTTCGGATGCTGGGTGAGCTGACGACCAGGACGAGACTGTGGATGAAAAGTCTCTGGTCGAGCTGTAAGTGAAAACTTTATAGAGAACGAAGACAGCGACCAAAGCCGTCAGCAAGAGACGATAAGATCTCTGCATACTGGAGTTGGCGCTCGACCCTCGGCTGGAAATGCGAGGAATGCAAGTGTGTCAAGATAACTAGTAATCGTGGTACCTGGTTCTAATAGCTTAGGTAGTGAATAGTACGGTAGCAGCGTGAGGTCGCCTTTGGCAGGAGCCGACAGCTCTCGCTAGGTAGGAGGGCTGCCAAGGTTTGAGAGCAGCTCTCCCTCCGGAATTTACAACTGGCTGGAAACCTCACCTCGAGGGCTCAAAGCACCTTCCCAAGGTTGACTGATCCTTGGACGAAACACAATCTTCCCAGATTTCCTTGTGTGAGGGGGGGTTCGAAGCCACCTGTGGGGGCAAGCTCAGAGGGAAGAACTGCGGAACCATTAATCTAGTCCCGCTGTTGCTTCTTTGTAAGCAATCTCCCAAGTTGAAGGAGCTCCTCCCGATCGCAAATCAGCTCTGATCACTGATCATCCTCTTGACTGATCACATTCAACGAGAAGTCGTTGATCGTCCAATCGTTACCATGACCGCGCTAACGTCTGATCAACACTTGGTAATGATGCACTCCCACACGCCCAACCTTCACTTCGTCCTTCAATATTCAAGATCACTTGTCGACAGCAACAAACTATCTGCTCCACTGAAACCATTCTAGTAATGCCTTCGAGGTCAAAATCAATCAAGCGATTGGGTGCGACCAGTTCCTTCGACTCTTTCAGAGTCTCCAAGCCAGCATCCAAGGTTGCACCGAAAAATGTCAAAGCACAAATTACGAGAGACGAGTCGAGCGATGATGTCAAGATCACGCTCGAGACTAGCTCGAGTTTAGACTCGTCCGATTCACAACAAGTCGTAGAAGTCAAGACTCCTGAGGTCACTACACCCGACGAGCCCAAACTTGTGTTACCACAATTGGACGAAAATGACGAGGTGTTTGTGCGCGCCGCAGAGACCATAAGGAGTGCCAAGAAGACTGCAGCACTGCATACCAAACCGAACACGATTGAGACTATCTTGCGAGATTTTGACCTCACTGGGAAATATGGTCCTTGTGTAGGTATCTCGAGGCTGGAGCGTTACAACAGAGCCGTGAAAATGAAGATGAATCCACCACCAGAGATCGAAAAGATCCTGTTGACACAACAGGCACAGGAGCAAGATGAGTATAAGCATGATGTAGGTGTTCTTCTCTTGTACTGATCATTCTAAATACTAATGGGACTAGCTCTTCTATGGCAGATTGTGATGCAAATCAGTAATGAACCAGAACTATACACAAACAAAACTTGGAGCCACTGTAAATGTAGAAGCGATGCGCTTGATATCTAATGACACATATCTATTCGATCTATCGAATCTTTTCCATGCGGGAATCGACACACTCTCCGTCACTATTCTGCTGCCAAAAGACTTTGTAGCCCAAACCATCCAAGTGTTGCCATTGTCCTTGACTCTGACCATATCCGCTAACCACCCAATCACATGCAAAGTATCGCGCATAACATTTTCGGAACGTGGTGGAGAGGTCGGCCATAGACTCTGGCACTCTCGATGGATCGGTCAGAATATCAATTTCGGCATCGACAGGAATAGAATCGTGGATGACGAGATGATACGTGTCCTCCACTGCATCAATGGCACTAGTCAAAATCTTCAATAGGCCTTGAGCAGATAATTCTCCGGCTTCACGCAAGAGTGAATCCAGTCCGGAGAGCGCCAGTATCGGCAACCACCCAATGGACCTCGGGTCGTCGTCTTGCGATCCTTGAGAGTCTAGTACTTCCTCTCGACCCTCGTCATCGATCGTATCGGATGGTTCTTCCATTGACAATAAATACAAGAGGGCGCGTAATTCGTGCAAGGTAGTGACGTGGATGACAGTCACTCGTGATGCCGCGTACAGGAACTTTCCTTTCCTCGTACTCTTACCACGAAAAAATCGAGAAAGGGCCGATTCGTCACTTGTGAGAGACTCTAGAAACGTTTCTTTCGATCCGTTACAATTAATCAATATGCTCCTCCCCGAGACACCTGGTTCCTCTCTGTGGGCGGCATGGTGTAGGAAAAGGAGCGTCAGTACGGCCGCGGGGGTAGTGGAGGTGATGTGTAGTGGGTACCCTGTGAAATCATCCTTGAATGTATGGATATGTGGTAACAATAAATTTAATGGAGGTAGTGACATGTCAAGGTGAAATCCATCATTGTCCAATGACGACGCCCAAGATGTACTGTATCCTATGCCATCATTGTGGAACGTCTCCTTAAAGTACGTCAAAGGCAGTCTTGAAAAAGTCTACGAATGTGGTGTAGCATGTGAATCGAGTGATTTTAGTGCTCGGCTACAACTGCCAACTATTCAGTCTGCACAATGGCACTCTGCTACAAACAACATTATTACAATTCATCCATAGAGCTCGGCGGGCTCTAGGACACAAATTACTAGTGCTCATTAGACGGACTAAATGACCACTCAGTGGCTCTGTAAATGTCATGTCTGAAATTTTACACTACAGCATCTTGAAAACTGTCACTAGCTATACTGTAAGGGATTAATGGTGTCATTCACTATCACACTCCTGCTATCACTGTTGATTTGCTCAATCACTTTTCTACTATACAGACACTTCGCATCACATCTTAGAGCGCGTACACAGACATCCAATGTGGGAGATGGCAGAACTTTGTTGGTGACTCTGGGATCGGGTGGACACACCACGGAAATGTTGCAAATGATGAAAACTATAGACACGTCGTTATTCAAAAGACGAATATATTACGTTTCATCCGGTGATACTCTATCGCTACAAAAAGCACAGGCATTTGAAACCTCTCAAAACTCAGGTAATCAAGCCATTATGCGCAGATTGGCACGAGCCAGGAGAGTCAAACAGTCTTGGTTCACCACCCCCTTTACGGCCGCACAGTCCTTTCTCGATGGGTTGCGCTATCTACTTCGAGACAAGCCCGACGTCCTCATATGTAATGGTCCCGGGACCTGCGTCATGCTAGTCTTCGCCGCCTTGATTCTCAGGGTATGTACATTTCTCCATCCTGATCAATAACAAACTGACTGTTTGAAAAGTACCTGCGAGTCATGCAATGTCGTATAATTTTCGTGGAAAGCTTTGCTCGAGTATACAGTCTCAGCCTGTCTGGCAAGATTCTCTTGCATTTCGTGGATCGCTTCTTGGTCATGTGGCCAGAACTTGCGGACAAGTACGACAAAGCAGAATATGCTGGACTGCTATTATGACAACTCCTTAATTCGCCGAGACAGAATTGAACCATCTCCTTGATGCAATATGAAAGTGATTTTCGTGCCTTTAGGCAGATGGAGTATTCTTTAATGGAATTGGTTTGGACATGGCCTCAGCCAATATACGAACAGTGTTAGGGTGTAAACCTGTAGTGGCATCGGCCCGTCTAGGCTTATTCGTTGGTGTCTTGGCTATACTGACATCGTTGGTGAGCTCAATGTCTCCATTGATTGCCTCCAGGTCTGCTCCGGTCTGCTCCTCGATGGCCTCAGGCCTTCGGTATCTCGAGTACTTGTTTCGCAATTCGTGCTCGATGCCGAATGGTATGGGACTCTTGTATAGCGATTCGACATACGTATTCGTCGTCACGTTTTCCTGCTTCGTATCCATTGGCCCATCTACCTTGGCGATCTCGTTTCGTGGCCAGGGCAAAAAGACGTTTTCACCCGGAACCCACCGCCGCCATGTCAACAATTTCTTGTCCTTGTTGTAGAATGTCTTTCCACGATGTACACGTTTGATTTCGACTCTTCTTTTCGGTCCTGTCGGGTTCGTTGCAGAAGGCAGATCACCAACAAGCTGTACGTTCGAGTAGTGTATCGGCCCGGCATATTCGAGCCGTTGTTTCTCCATTCCAGACTTTTGTGAGAGGAAGAGTGGTAACACCTTCTTGATAACATTTACACCCGAGACGACTATCTTGTTTTTGTCCTTGAGAAGCTCTTGCACCTTCCCGACCTTTCCCTTGTAGGACCCTGAGATGACCTTCACGTCATCACCGACTGCTATGTTCCAAAACTTGATTTTATCTTTCGCTTTCAGTGTCGTAGCTACTGTTCGACTCATGATGTATCAGAGCAGTCCTGGGTGCCGAAAACGAGATATCACCGTCGCACTCGCGATTCAGGCTATATAGAAAGATGCAGGATGTCAAGTGTCAATGATGTTCGATCAAACGAACCTGACTAGACCATGTAGACCTGGGAGATTGTGATTCAGTGATTCGTGTAATTGGTCGAGGGTGGGTTGCGGTAAACTTTTCTCGTATCTGGCTCGTAAACTCCGGTGAGCACATCAGATTCGATCAGTGAAGATCACTTTACAATATATGGATCCATATGTATCAAGATGTTACACATCTGCCCGCAGGAGTGTATTGAGGAACATTGTGCAATTCTGAACACGATACTGTACGGCTATATATGCTCTCGGAGAAACTTGACGAATTTCTTCTTGTGAATGATACCCAAGAATTTATTGCCATCCACAACGGCCAGGTATCGGAGACCTAATTTTGTAAACATTTCGGTAGCCAATTCCAAAGGTGCTCCTTTCTGCACAGACACTGGTGCAACGTCCACGATGGATCTGAAATCCGTTGGAGAAAGCACTCCGTGTAACAGATCGTCGATCGTCTTTGGATTTGAGTAACTATATAGATTCTCGGGCAACGAGTTTGGTGTCTCGATATATGTCGGGTCAATTATGATTTGAACATCAGAGCCGGGATTGGGAAGAAGATCGAGCGCTAACGTGATGTCTGGAGATGCAATATAGCCTACAAGGTTTCCGCCACAGATTATTGGAAAACCACCATCTTCATAAGCATCGCGACGAGTCCGTGCAACCAACTTGCGCAAAGCTGAAGAAGATACTTTAGCCTCATGTGTTACATCGATACAGATTTGGGTTGTGGCAGCTGCAGAAGGAAGAAGATCTGTAATCTTAGATGACCCGAAGGTGTGATTTTCCTTGGCATTTATGTAAGGATGATCGTTGAGCTCGATGATGAGATCGTAAATTCCTCGGGGTTGTAAAGCATCAGCTGTCCATTTCGCTGTCAATATAGCTATCATATATGGCATCACATAGTTGAGTGAGCCTGTCAATTCAAACATGATGACTGCTAGTGATACTGTCATTCGAGTAACTCCAGCTAAAGCAGCTGCAGCTCCGATCATGGCATACACCCCAGGGACTATGCAGTCTTGCGTCTGTCTTGGACAGATATTCTTAAAATACCACGAAGCTGGATCATCAGCGTATAGCTGAGCCAGCAGGATTCCGATGATTCGCCCAGCCAAAGAGCCAACACACATGGTGGGAATGAAAATGCCAGCCGGGACTTTGAGTCCAAAAGTAATAATGGTTAAGCATATCTTGATCACACTTGCAATACATAATGACCTTATGATGTGTGTGACTTCGCTAGGATTGGCCGCACACAATGATGCTGGAGAGTCCTCCGTACACGCTGAAAGAAGTGTATCCACAAGCTCCGTGCTGCCCATTCGTGTCAAATCGTTCCAATAGGATACTGCCGAAGTCAATAGGCAGACAGCGGCAATCTCAAGGATTTGGTGTGAAGCAACAAACTTCGAAAGTCGGAATGTACGAGACCAAGCCATATTGACTGTGCAGAAGAATGCGCCATACAGACCACCAATGAGCCCGAGCACGAGAAAGATGGGCAATTCTGATGTCGTCCATTCCTTCCACTCATAATTCGTTTCCAATAGCACGAGCTTCCCAGTACCATGAGGATTCAGTGTTTTTAGTGTTACAGCAGCCACAGCTGCGCAGAAGAAGCTCCGATACATTACTTTTGGTGGAAAGCTAGTGTTGTGAGTGGCTTCGCGATGCAGTAAGCTTGGCAACTTACTAATAGCTAACTTCCTCAAGTGCGAAAAGGACACCTCCAATGGGACTACCAAAGGCCACTGCAACTCCTGCCGCGCAGGCCGAGCTCAGGATCTCGCGTCTCTTTGTCTCATTATGTGCGAATTTTAGGAAATACCGAGTCAGGATGTTCGAAATTCCACAACTTATCATAACGAAAGGACCTTCTTTGCCAAGACTCATACCAGTAGCCACAGCCAAGGTCAGACCTACAATCTTCACAATCAATGTTCGAACACCACTATAGATTCAGTTGAGGAACAACAATGACTTTGGTAAAACTTACAGAAAGCCATGAATAACAAAACCGCCAAGAATTGTCTTGATTTCTGGTATACCAGATCCAGCCGCCATGTACAATTTCTTCCCATCAGGGAAGACTGTCAAGGTCGCCATTGTTAGAAATCCAGCTGCCACTGCGTATGCAAGTGCCATAGCGGAATACAAGAAGAATCTTGGGACTGCATTCTGCTGCCAATATTGAAACTGTCCCTCTCCACAGTCACTCTGTGAGGAGAAGATGAACTTTCGACAATAACCCAACTTAGCTGAGTAGAGGAAGACTTCAGAGACCATGATCAGATAGGCGACCACAGCAGAAAGCACACCAACTGAATTGTCAGACACCACAAGCTTGTCCGATTCTAGTTTAAGCTTACTCAGTAGGCATAGTAACCAACCTTGAATGGCATCTGACAGATATGCCATCCGTCCCGCTATACCATCACGGCTGCGGAGTCGTTCAAGACGTCGAGCTCCTTGAACCTGATCTCTCGTGAAGTCGATTGCTGTATAATTATCATACCATACGCGTTCTTGCTCAATCGTGCTGGAAAATGGCGATAGAGCATCCCGATTCTTTAGCTGCTCAGCAATATAGCGAAAAGAGCGGCTGGTCCTCAATGGTCGCGGCTTCGAACGTTTGCCATGCCTTGTGGGAGAGTTCGGCATTGAATAGTTCGTGTTCGCATGTTCTGGAAGAAGTGGACGAGACTCATCTCCCGAGAAGGTTTCGTATGCCATCAGATCACTGATATTTTGACATTCATTGGTGAGACAAAATTCATACGTTCCCACATGTGAATCGTACTAGACTTCCCTCGAGGACGACTTGGCAAATGACTCGTCGCGAGCGGTGGCATGCGTATATATGCGCAAAACCATATGCGATCGATGCCTGCTCACTCCTGAGCTTAGACATGCGTGGCCCTGGCCACGAGCGTGCTGAGTGTCGTAAATACAATGAGTACTCAGGACCCGGCCCACGCTCCTTGTGCGGGCTTTGCGGGGAAAATAGAGTTGGGTATTGCAAGACAGGAGGCTCACAACCTTGAAGATTAATGCGTGGCGCATGATACTCCTACTGTAGGTAGCTATTGCAGGACCTGCGTTATCAGCATGCAGTGACAGCTGTGCATCGATCTATTAGAACCAAGGACAGATTGCTCAAGGTGACAAGCCAGATGAAGAGCAATAAAAGTAGATTTTGACTGCAGCTACATCGTAGCAAAAGACCAATGCCCGTTTCAGAAACAAGCAGTTGAAGATGGATGCGAGGAGAGGAATGGCCAATGAAGTGTTTTGTGCGATTATTTCACTACAAGTCGTCTCGTGTGGACGATGAAACGACATATACAGCCTATAATATACAGCTACACCCGTTGAATTCTATTCGTCTGCAATCAGAGTCGAGATCATCTGGAACAAATACCAGAAGAACAGGAGTAGATAAGCTCCAAGCTTGAAAAAGGACTCTTTCTGATGTCGACTCACTGTGCGAAATATCTCCGTTGCATCAAGTGTCGTGTTTTTGTCAAGGACTTTCTTGACATTCCATGCGACAATCGGCAAATTGAACAAGAGACTGACCCAATTACCACTAATCAGAAGTAGAAAGGTCGTCAATCCGTGGACGGCCATTTCTGGTAAGATATATGGATTGAGCTTGTTGCATAGGTCGATTGGATTGATATAATCACATGACAAGTCTGAGTACATGATACTTCCAAGAATTAGCTTTCGTTCGATCATTTCGGTTTCAGGTTAAGAATAATCCAAAGTCTGGGACTTACGTGAAGAACACTTGCATGAATAACGTCACGGCATTGAGTATGAGCGCAAATATAAACACTGATACGGTTAGCTCGACAAGATGAGGTAAGAAGGCCCTGCACTTACCCCATACTTGAGCTGACATCTACAAAATTTGTCTAACTTTTTCGAGGATTGCTTTTATGGGGCCAGCGATGTCGAGATTGAAGCCTAACAGTGCGAACGGCGACAGCAGCAGCCTACACCAAGATGATTGGTCTGTAATTAGAAAACTTTACAGCAAAACCGAATGCAATCTAGGGACATCGTTGTCGTGTTGGACGACTAGTACTATTGTGTGAGCTAGGTACAGTACCTACAGTATACGTCAATTGCAAAGCTCCCTGTCACACGGGCGCCAACCATCGAGACTAGTGCTTAGGAGCTCCAACCTACTTGCTGCACCCACGGCATCCCATCCTCTTCCCCCTTGACCATACAGTACCGTACTAGTACCGTAGGTTTCTCCACAATTCAATATCGCACCCACACGAGCACTCTCTCACAGCATGCCTAATCTCGCTGCCAAACAAACACGATAGAGCTCATATGTTGGAGCACTATCGGAAGTGATACGCCATGCGGTTCAATAGACTACAAGGATCACAGCGCGACCATGTCTTGCGATATCACTAGCTCTGCACGCTTCACAAGTACGAAGTGTCAAATACTGTAGAAGCCTCCTTGCAAATATGAGTCAGGACGATCACCGAATTCCGGAAGATACGGTCGTGGTCGACTGGGACGCACTGCATTATGTGACCAAGGTACCACAAAGTCTTTTTTGTCCGGTTTGTAAGAATGTGCTATTGCTTCCACTGCACACGTCATGCAAGTTTGCACACACACTGTGCAGCAGGTGTATTGCTCGTTCTCTCCAAGCCAGACTAGAATGTCCAGTGGATAGGACTCCGATGCCCCGCGGTCTACAAGATTGTTCTCCAGTGCCAAACATTCTCGCACTCGTCCTCGAGGATCTCGAAGTGCGTTGTCCAAATGTACAATGTACGCAGACGCTATTCCGGGGTAGCCTCGAACAACATCTCAAGACACAGTGCGCGTGGCAGCCAATTCACTGTGCGGACAAATCGTGCTCGGCTTTAGTACCGCGGTGTCAGTATGATACAGAAAACTGTACGCACCTGGTCACCAGATGTGAACATTGCCATGAAGATATTATGTCGAGAGATTCTCGGGCTCATCTAGATGAATGCCCTGAGTTGTCTCAAGAGTGCGCTCATTGCAAAGAGGAATTTAGTGTTGAAGAGCTCACCGAACATCGTCTCGTATGCTTGATGTGCCCGGCTTCATGTACAGCTCGAGAGCTTGGTTGTCAATGGACAGGCACTCGGGGAGGTCTGATACAGCATCTTGAGAGTTGCAGCATCAATATGATGGCACCCTGGCTCCTGTCACAAGCTGGTGAACTGTCAAGTGTCAAGCTCGAAAACACCATCCTGAAGCAAAAGCTAGAAAATCTTTCACATCTTCATCCGGAAGAGTCTATCATTGAAGTGAGTTCAGAATATGAAAGAGACCGCACATATCTATTTGAGACACTGGAAACCTTGTCCAGTGGTCTTGAAAACCTTTCGACTTCGTTGGCAGCACTTGACACGAGGCAGAATCACTTCGTAATCTCTGAGACTATGAGAACCAAGGACGAAATTGCAATGCTACGAGGAGGTCTGCAAGCATTGCGATTGCAATGGCATCACTTCGTACAAAACACAAGGGGTCCATTAGCGACCTATCGCACAGTGGATAGACAAGGCGCCTTCTCTTCAGAGCCAAGCACGGAAAGCCGAGCTTCTAAGAGTCGATCATCCTCAAACGAAAGCACTCGCGTGAAGCTGTAACGGGCGGTCACGAAACCTTTCTAGAGCTCGAAATTTCGGGCGATGCCAATCAATTCCACCTAATCCGAAGAGCACATTACAATCGGCGCAAGTCGATCACTCTTGGCAGAATCGTGGCCGATTCCTTCGGAATGGCGATGTCTGGGAAGATCGTCGAGCTAGTATCAGGAATTCCTCTTCATGGACAGCAACGACGGCAAAAACCAATCGAGTTAATTTATGCCCAATCCGGAAGTGATGCAATTAGACAGCTTTCCGTTTAGTCCTGTATCAGTATGCGAAGCACTCTATGTTTGGGCCTATCTACGGAATGACAGCAGTCTCGGGCCCAGACAGTTGTAAAACCTTGGGTCCAACAAGTATTATACGTAGTCACTGTTCACAACACCTTTTCGGATTGCTGCACCGTGGCTAATGATTTTGATGGGCTTCTTCACGCTCACGCCTGGAGGAAATTTCTGTGGCAGCAGGGCATGCTAAGTTCACAGTCCGGAATGTAGTGTCGGGCGCCACTACGATGCTGCAACGTCGAAGCTTCTTTGTTCTTCAATTGTCTATTTATGTGGCTGCGATTACCCGATTAGGCTGCAAATAAGGTTTTAGGCAATTCCTGCATTCTCGAGACTGCATGCGTCCTCGGCGGTACGTAACGACTTATGTTGCTCAAAACAATTGTTAGCACACGTATGAACAGTATAAAGACAAGACATCTGGCATTCAAATGATAGGACAAGCACCAACACTCTTTCCACGATGCTCAAGTGAGTCCTTCATTCAGAACACGAATCTCAATTAACAACTGTAGATCAGTCAGTCTTTTAGTCAGCATTGCGTTTCGACTCGGCGCCTTGCCAAGCGCAGATGCTCAAGCGCAAGGTTCGAATATGGTACCATTGGGTGGAGCTTCCGTGGCCGTAATTTGTCCAAACGGTAACTATATGCGATTTACATCCATTGCGGGCCAGAATGCAATGTCATGTTCGTATGTCGATCAACCCGATGTGGGTCCTTTTGCCATGCTCAACAATTTCAACGTTGATAGCGGTGGCCCGGGCTCTGCGCAGGCCTTGACCGATGGCGGAACTTACTATATGAATGTCCAAGGTCACGGAACCACAGAATTTATGACCTCGACACCATACAACAGACCTAACAACCAGGGAGACTACACGTTGCAAACTAGTACTTATGGCGGACCAAGTGGCACCGGCTTCCACAACTACGAGAGTGCCTACAATTTCTATATTCAGCCTGATGGTCGTTACAAGATTCAAGCAATCGCCAACAATGGGCCTTATGATTCCAGTGCAATGCCTATCTATAACGGTCCAGATGTCGGATATTGGAATGTCCAGGATGATGAGACAATTTTCACACCAAACAGTGTTGGCCCATCTAGTGCTGACTTATTCTCAATCGTCCTCGCACCAAATTCAATCGTCACCCAATCGTTTGTCGCCTCCGACAACCTTGCTTCGAACACGTACTTTAATATTCTTAATTCGGCTACAGGCTGCTATTGGACATTCTCGAATGGTTTATACAGTCCTTCTGGCTCGAGTGCTTCAGCTTCTTCATTCATGGTATCTAATTCGACCATACATCCAGGACTCAATGGTCTTTATGATATTACTCGACAGCAATACGTATCCATTCCTTCGAATTCCTCGGCAGCTACTGGGTCTCCGGAACAAGTGACACGAGAAACAGAGCTATTGATAATCCCAGCTGGATCTCAACAATATGTGCTCTGGACACAAACGAATCCTGGAGGATATCTGGTGAGTCGTGATGGCGGACTCTATCCCACAGGCGGGGAACCTGAAATCAATACATTCGTGTCACTTGGCTCATCTACTTCTTCTAGCTACAATTTTCAGTCAAGTACAACAGCCTCATCTTCGACTTCATACCCAACAGATACTTCGAGCTCATCTCAGCTGTTCGCCAGTACATCAAGTTCATCAGCTGATATGATGTCTTCAAGCTCCTCTAACCTGATAAGCTCGTTAAGCTCAAGCTCTTCATTTAGTGTGAACTCTGTGAATGTCAGCCCCACAAGTTCGCGTCTTGATGCTACAACTACGACAGATGCAGCTGTAAGCACTACAAGCTCTACTTCTGCAGCACAATTGACTGTCGCACCACTCAATGGAGCTGGAGTCACAACAGGGCGGCAAATTTTGTCCACAACATCTTCCGAGATGTCGTCGATGTCGACCACGACGAGCCTAATCGCCAGTACGACAAGTGTGTCATCTTTCTCCAGTCACATCCCAACGTCGAGTCTCACTACATCGTCTCCCAGCGCAATGTCCACAAGCACTTCACTCATCACAAGCGAATCGTACTTGGCAGCTATTTCAGTATCAGTAAGTCTTTCAACGCTGCCAAGTGACACAACATCCACAAAATCCAGTGTCATCAGCATCGCGAGCACTTCCAGTCTTACCATATTGCTTCCCGCACAAATGAGTTCGGCCTCAGCTTCCTTTAGCTTGGCGGCAGTCGAAACGACCAGTAGCTCTGCAATAAGAACAGTCAGCACAAATTTCGGACAATCAATTTCAAGTTCTACCACAATGGCAGCTCACTCATCGTCAGTGAACACCATATCCAGTACAATCACACTACACAGCTCTTTGACCACAACGCTCGGCTCATTTTCTGCTCCTTCATCGATCATTTCAACGACGGCCTTGACTACTGAGAGCATGTCTGACTTCTCATCATCGACAATCGCAGCTCCAACCACGTCCACTTCTACCGCCTCGATCGCTTCGCAGACATGTGACTATCCGATCTCCGGATACTCTTGCGGGATACAACCAACAGGCGGAGCCGTCATTAGTGCTGCCTCGATCGCGAGCTGTGCTGATGCATGCAATGCTAATACCTCGTGCCGAGCCTTCTCCGTCGATGCACAGGACATGTGCACATATTACACCTTGCCACAATGCCAGGCGAATGGTGCTACTGCCGGTTGTTCACAGATGGCGTCAAATCTTGGTGCTGTGAGTTTCAGTAAGTTGACAACTACATCGGCCTCCTCGGCTGTCACTTCGGGACTTATGTTGTCGTCCGCGACATCAAATACCGCGGTCTCGATTTCAAATACCATGCATGCCTCAAGTGCCTCGATTGTCTCTATTACTGACGGTGGTGCTTTCTTGGCCCCTTCATCGCAGACTGCCCTTGTTGCAAGCAATCTGTCATACTCGTCATCGGCATCGATGCCTTCTTCGGCCACTGAGACTACCACTGCAAGCGTCACACAGTCCGCAATAGCTATGCAGTCTGCTGATGGGAATGCTGAGATCGCTGGGCTGCCCACCAATACTGATGTTTTCCCATCCGCCCCTCTTGCATCAGTTGTCTCAATCACTAGATATACGAATGCTACAGGAGTACAAATCGGCACACAAGCTACGTCCTTCGTAACCACCATGACAGTATCGCAAGCAGGTAGTGGCGCTAACGTTGCTCCACAGCAAACAGATATTGACATAGTCGGCAGCGACTCACCCGCAGCTGCACCTGCACCGGTGATCAACAATGGGGCGGCTAATGTTGGTGCTGCTCCAGCATCGGTGTCGAATCTCGCGACTCCAGGCGGCACATTCACCACGCTAACTACACTGACGACACTGGTCACTCCAACGCAAGTATCAGCGTCTTTGGGTGATCCTGTACTCGGATCAACACCAAATCCGAGCTTGAATTCGGGAAATGGAGCATCTCCAGTCGGTTCTTCCGCCTCCGTCGTTGGCAGTGCAATCAATGTTGTCGCTGGCGCTTCCGTTGCGGCTTCCTCAGGTGCACCAATGGCCACCATCGTAAATTCCTCGGGCCCTGTCGTAGGGTCTCCAATCAACGTAGGTGGTGGTGGATCTTCGATTGCCATGTCTACCTCTGCCACTGCTCTGCCATCAGTCTCGGCCTTGCCGAAAAGTACATCCGATTCTTCGACTCTCAAGTCATCGGTTTCTTGCTTGATTGCTGTTCTCGGCGTCTTGCTGCTTGTCTAGTCGCTCAGGTCTCGACTCTAGTGGCACATCACCAACCACACAGTCATCGAATACACATACAAATACACATTCTTTTTCTTCGACACACGATCTCGAATCTTTGTAGATATATAATCTTTCTTAGTCTTTCTACTCATTGGAATACATTGGCTTGCACAAATCTGCACTTGCATGAATCGTCATTGACAATGTGAATGATATCCTTTCAACAAGCAATCCTCAGTGTAAATGATGAGAAAATGACGCAATACAGAAATGACGTGAAATGTAAAGATTTGTATTTATATTGGAAATAAAAGACAATCAGTCGAGGAGAAAGAAGGAATAAATGATAAAGACTCCTCAGTGAAAAAGACTCCTCGTCACAACCAATTCGCAAATGTGACTTCTATAAATTTATACACATTTTGACATGTTACACGCGACAAAAAACGACTCCCTTGGACACTCAATTGATTAATGGTGATTTCCCGCACGTCCTGCACTTACTGTCCTCCTCACCGACTTGCGACGTTCGCCGGCTGCCCTGCGCCAACCAGGCGTCCCTGTCCATGCCCGGCGTGTCCAGATGGTTCTTTGGGTCCATTCCCTTGGGATTCTTGGAGATGAAATTCCATGCATCGTCACACGCGTCCTGTAGAGTGAATTTAGTCTTGAAGTGTAACTCCTTCTCCGCCAGATCGCACTTGGCAGTCAGATTCAAGACATCTCCCGCACGACGACCCACAATCTTGATGGGAATGTCACGACCGACCGACTTGTTGAAGGCCGTGACGACGTCCAGCACGGTCGAACCCTCGCCGGTACCAATGTTCCATGCTTTGCAACCTTTGTGCCCGCTCTCCAACTTTTCACAGGCTCGAACGTGAGCGACAGCGAGGTCGACGACGTGGATGTAGTCTCGGATCGGTGTGCCGTCGTGGCTGTCGTAATCGTTGCCAAAAACACTGAGGAATGGGCGACGACCGACCGCTACCTGCGCGGCGTATGGAAGCAGATTGTTTGGCACGCCCAGAGGATCTTCGCCCAGTACGCCAGAAGGATGAGCACCGGCTGGATTGAAGTATCGAAGCAGGGCGCCGGACCATTCCGGCTGAGCATTGCAGTGATCCCTGATGATGTCTTCGATGTGTGATTTAGTTCGACCGTACGGATTAGTTGGGCCGATGGGACACTCCTCTGGAATCGGAATCATGTCTTTGTGCTTCGAGGCATCTCCATAGACAGTCGCAGAGCTTGAGAACACAATCTTCTTCACACCGTTCTCTGACATGACTCTGAGGAGAGTAATTGTGCCGCCCACATTGCATCGATAGTACTCGAGAGGGATATTCGAACTCTCGCCGACTGCCTTGAGAGCTGCAAAGTGAATGACCGATTCGATGTTGTATTGTCTGAAGACATCGTTGAGTGCAGTGAAGTCTGTTATGTCGCATTCGTGAAATTGTGGATAAACACCAGTGATTTGTTGTATGCGCTTGAGCGATTCGGTGGAAGAGTTGACGAGGTTGTCGATAATGACCACTTCCTTGCCGGCATTGATGAGCTCGACAACTGTATGGGATCCGATGTATCCTGTACCGCCAGTGACGAGTATCACTGGACGATGATCACCGTTCGAGGGTCTGTTGTTCATGTATTTGAGTTGCATTTTGGACGAATTGCTCTGTTTAGGCTAGTGGATGGTAAAGAAGGTGTTTCGGCAAATGTTTCAGGTTTCGTGCAAATGTGTGGTAGCGCGATTTGCTGTTTGTGGGATTGTAAATTATCCGGAGGTGATACAAGAAGGAGGTCCAAGGTGTCTCGATAACGAGCGTGCGGCGTTCGCTTCCCTCGTGGTTTGGGGCGCTCTGATGAAAACTTTAAGAATTTTTGGTTTGCGCCTTAAATTGTATGAGCAAATGACGTGAGATGACAGATGCTGACTCGAGGATGGAAACAAGGTAATGTCGTGAATGAAGGGTATGACTGTTATTATATCTAGAAAGAAAAGATGGAAGAGTCTGACGGGACAGACTCGATCAGCTAAACAGAGTCACAAGCGAGTGCGTCATGCATATGAAGGGGGTCTGAGAACCTTTGGGACTTGATTGCGTAGGTACGAGAAACAAGGAGTTGAGTGGGTGGGAAAGAGCCCTGGAGAGACAGAGAGAGAGCTCGAGAGAGAACCGAAGGCAAGGGATCTCAAGTGGCGTCAAAACGCCATCGAACAGCTGGATGGGAATCCTTGTCTCTGCCAATCAATCACAACCTTGGAAGCTCTGGGAGACTCCAACAAAGTCTGTCTCCCATCACACTTACTGATCAGCAATCTTGGGCTCAATCAAGTCTCAGACCGTCCATCTCCCCCTATTGGCTCTCCTCCCACCTCCCCGTACAATTCTGTGTTTGATTAGGTAGGAAGGAGACATTCATCTCGATCGAGGTCTCCCTTGAACTCCTCTCACTTCGATGCTCCCGACTCCGAGGGAAAGGTTTCGATAAGGCTCAACAGGGGTAGGCTCAATTCCCCTGCTGCCGCTACCTTGCGCCTGCCTTTCCAAGATTGCTATTGCCCAATTGACATGTCATCCCACATCTAGAATTCTCTACACCTCCTTCCTGTATTATCACCTGCCGAGACACTCCCAGGAGGGTAATATTGGCTGAAGTTCTGGCAGCTCAGAAGCCGAGATTGCTCAAGAAATCGTAATTGTGCAGTATTCGCGAGAGGCACCCATCGAGAGTGACGATTCCCATCCACGCACCACCACGTGATCACGTCAACATCCCTTGACGACGATCAATACAGTGATCAACCAATTGATCAATGATCAACGACCAGACCAGACCATCCTTATACTTCGAAGCTACCTACGAGGCCATGGTTCTGAATTCATCACAGATCACGCACTCAAAAGAGCTTCTATCTTGGACACAATCATGAAAGAGAAATCTCGTGCCGCGTTCGGTATTTTCTTGATGTGAGGATTACCAGCAACTTCTGACGAGTCAAGAAGCTTCTCACTTGTGGGCTTTCGATCCGTGCAAACGTATATCATGCTCAAACTTACTCATGAAACCAAGATTTGTGATGAATATCAGTGCATAGCCGGGAGACTGGAATGTTCTTTCCATGATCTCTAAGCTTGCTGATGGTGACATCAGGCTGATCAATAGTGGTCAGGTCATTACAGATGTCTGCAGTATTGTCAAGGAACTTTTGGAGAATGCCCTTGATGCAGGAGCAACCTCTATCGTCCTGACTTTGGATGGATATGGACTTGATCAGATTACAGTGCGAGATAATGGTAGTGGTATTTCAGAAGTGCATCGCTCGTGTATAGCACTATTTGCACACACGAGTAAGCTCAACAATTTCTCAGAACTATCTTCTGTGAGAACTTATGGTTTTCGAGGACAGGCTCTTGCAAGTCTCGCGGAGATCTCGCAGGAATTTACCCTCGTCACTCGCACTGTAAACGATTCGGTCGCCAAAACTTACCAATTCAGTAACAGTCGAGAGCTCAAGTGCGTCAAAACGTCAGCAGATCCAGTAGGCACAACCATAACGGTAAAGAAACCTTGGTTTCGTGTGCCAGTCAGACGAGCAAAATTTCAGAAGGATGTCAATCAAATTGTGTCTAGACTCCATCAGATGCTTGTTGTCTACGCGTTCGCGAAACCAGACATTCGGTTTCAGCTCAATCTGAAAGCAAGCAAGAAAGGCGAGGGACCTCGGACAACAATTCGCCTCCCACAGCATTCGCTTCGCGATTCTGTCGCGTCAATCCATGGTACGGCCCTGGTCGACACTTGTACACAAGTCAACCACGAACATGGTGGCTTCAGGATAAGTGGACTTCTGCCAGGAAAACGCACCATGAAGTCGTCCGGAGGTCCAGCTTATCACATCTTTATTGACTCGAGACCAATATCTTGCATTCGTGGAACTCCCAAAACCATATTGTCCCTCTTGCGACGGCATATACAGCACTTCTGTCCTGGAGTCGGCACTAGTCCTTTCTTCGTGCTTCACATAGACTGTCCACTTTCTACCTATGATCCCAATGTAGAACCTGCTAAGGACAATGTGTTTTTCGAAGACGAGAATCGAGTGATTGAAGCACTTCAGTCTATGCTTCAGGACACTTATGGCAATATGGAGCTGGATACGCCGGAGGCACTAGATGGCCGTCAAGAGAATGTGCGTAGAGCATGTCATAATGTGGCTAACGACTATCAGTCGATGCAATCAAAGCAGAATGATCCCAAATCTTGTCTCAACAGAATGTCCATACCTGCTTCTCATGAGGCTTGCTCCGGCGAAACCGTAATATCAACAATTAACAACACTAATTCCTCCTTCATGCGTGGCAGTCCGCTTCGCTGTCAAGAGACGTCATCCTTGATTGTCGATCGCAATACTGCAGAGTCCAGCAGTCCACCTGACGGGCCACGATCCTCAGAAGAGAGTTCATCAGCTATCGGTACCGGTGATGCTATCAATTGGAAGTTCTCCATGTTCGATTCTGGAGAAGAAGAATCGATAGATGGGGTGGGTGACTCTAGACCTGATACATCGTCAATGCAATTTACAGGAGCAGAACCCGAAGATGTCGACCACGATTACGTACCCGATCGACCAATATTGCACAAGTGAGCGCACAATTGCATCGAGTGTTAAATTGATGTTTGTAGTCCCTGGACCTTGGCACGTCTCAACAGTAAGCGCGTCTCACAAAAGCAAGAACAATATACTGCACTGGCAGCACAGCATGATCATAACCACAATGAGTCTACGCACAGCCATGTTACAGAGCAGACGAAGCAGCACAAAATCACAGCCTTTTCCAACAGAACTCGCCCACTGATCAATGAGTTCGCCTCATCGCTCAGCCGGAAGAAACCAAAGCTGTATCATAAGAAATCCCAGTCACGACCTACAACAGCGAATGCAACATGTATGTCAAAGGATCGAGAGACTATCGGTGATCAGTCAGCATCCCTTGGCCAAACTGCCACTGTTGTCAACACAAAATTGAGCACCCCCAAGCAGTTTTCGGTATCACAGCTGGCACTCGAGCAAACTTCCATACAGGATCAGGTGCACGGACTAAGTCGAAGCATGGAGACAAACAGTATCATCGGTGATTCGTACGACATGGACTGTCACTCGATCACGTATGATGATTTTGTGCCTATCAGTACTACTAGAAAGGGACTTGGTTCAATAAGGTCTACAAGATTTTTGCAAGACTTATCTAGACAACTTTCGTTGTGGACACTACATCATGAGCATGGCTCAAGCCTGCATGTCATACTACAGAATGATGGAGAAAATATTGATCATGAATATATTCTATCGATTATGCAAGGTAACGAGGATCCCGCCAAGATAGTTCGGCTGTGGTAGTGTAATTGGATAGCCTTAAAGACAGGTCGGACCGATGTACTCTGGCGGGGAGATTGTATTTTGAGCACATCATGAAGCCTTGAGAAAGCAAATATTGTTCAGAGCGCAAATTTTCAGGTCGACACCCACAATCCTCAAGTCCGTTGCTCTTTGTTGTGTACGCTCCAGTATTCCACCTAGCATACGGTACTAGTAATTCACTCAGCGGCTCCACTTGAGTCTGGCCATTCCAAGGTTTCGTGCTTTTTGCTAGGCGCGTTAATTCACTGTAGATTGCTATTACTGAACTAGTGTTTCAGCTCTGTGTACAATCAGGCTTGATCAAACATAAGTGGTACAATTCAGATAGCTGCTGAAGGCTACCGTACCTTTCGTCGAGCTCAGCCGAGCAGAGCACTGCCATCCAGCTACCAGACCCGATGCGCTCCAGACCACACGGAGCTGAAATTGCTCTAAGCCTTTAAGTCCAATTGCTCAATGCCCTGTCTTATGTTCATATAAAAATCAAGATGGAAGGCGAGGAAGACGGGGTCAAGATAAATGCGTGGGCACGAGACGCGAGCGAGGACGATAATCACGAAGATGAGCCTATAAACCTCACGAGCGCGACAGAGCAGAGATTCAATGGTGATCGATATCGCAGAAGTCACAGTATCTCATCGCAGGTTTCGACAGATCATTTTGGCGATCGAGTTGAGAAGAGCGTAAAATCCGAGATCGAACAGCAGCCTGCGACAAGAGACGCTGCAACTAGCAGCAGCTCGTCGGCACTAAAACGAGACATCGAGCAAGTGACTCAACGAGCTGGTCTGCATGTACATTATCTGTCCTCGACAGCCACCACGTACCAATTCGGTCCGATTAAAGGAGTATCAGTAGGCACGATATACGACAGCCGAGAAGCTGCTCGTCATGCCGAAGTTCATCGAGCTCCTGTCAAGGGCATCGTCGGATCTCAAGATGTAGGTTGTCCATCGATCTGTGTCAACGGCGGATATGAGGACAACATTGACACTGGCTATACCATTCTCTACTCGGGAGATGGTGGTAAAGCATTAACACACGCTCGACTCGCAGCTGGGGAGCAAGGTGAAGACCAGACGTGGTCACCCATGAATAAAGCACTATACACATCATACAAAAACAATCGAGCGATCCGCGTCCTGCGTGGAAACAAGTCCAAAGGTGCTTGTGCTCCGTTCGATGGCTACCGATACGATGGGCTGTACCAGATAATCCGTTGTTACATTGCACGCTCCATCAGTTTCGGGCATCACAAAGTCATCACTTTCGCACTACAGCGACTTCCGAAACAAGATCCAATCACACGGGAAGGGAGAGTCTTTCCCGAACCGGACTTTATAACGCACAGTATGAGTGGCGATTGGATCGAGATGCCGAAACATTACCATCTTATACGCCAGACCGGCAGACTAGTCGAGCCGGCCTCGATTCACTTTGACGATGAATTTGGAGACGCAGGACCTGCCGAAATCGCACGGAGACGAGCGCCCAACCATTCTCGTGACAAGAAGAACATTGCTGGAGAGGCAGGTGGACCGGATCGTAGAGTTCAGAGTAGACCACGAGCGCCAGAGCCATACACGATACAAACGCCCAAAGTGATTATTCGTGACCAGTTCGGAAACGAATTGGCCCCTGCGACGATACAGAAGTCAGTGGCTCCGAAACCGGTCATCGCCAACTTGGAATTTCATAAACAAGTCAATCAGCAAGTATTCAAGGAATTATTTCCTGGTGCGGAAGTCAAGCATCCGAAAAGAGGTTATATGCGTTGGCGTCAACGTTGCTTTGTCGATAATTGTGTACATCAGGATTTAGAAGAGGTACAACGATTAGACGAACTCGAAAAGAACAAGAGGTGAATAAGTTCGACCGATTCGCGCAATGGAGCAACCATATGGAATCTCTTTGTACATGATGATGTATTTCGTGACTACGACAAGGGGGGAAACTCAAGCCTGTGCCTCGACAAAGGTATAATTGGCGGCGAGTGAGTCGAATTCTGCTGCCTTTGAATCTGCTTGTTCCACGAGAGGATGTGAAGCGTCCACTTTCCTCAACTGATTCAAGATTTCAGAAGTGTCTCTTCCCAACAAAGTGAGGAGAACGACTTGATTCGCTAGTGCGTCAGGTAGTTCGGGAGCCTTTTGTAAGACTTGTTGTAATGTTCCTTCAGCCTCTTCATATCGACCCAGCTGGATCTCGGCGACCGATTGAGCGAGGAGCATTCGAGCAGGACTTCCTGTCGTGTCTGCAAATTCCTGAGCAGTGTAGAATGCACTCTGATAGTTCGCTGAGCCACCGACGCGTAACAAGACCCACATTTCAGCTAATTGTATCAATTCGGCGTCTTGTGCCCAAGATTTCGCGGACTGTAGTGTGTTTTGTGCCGTTGTCAGTTGATTGGTGGAGAGGTATACTTGAATGAGCAGTGCCACTGCTTCGAGACTATCTTCAATCGACGACAACAAGTCGATGGCGTCTTCCGTCCTTTCTGGGTCACGAGCCAGAATTGTTGCTATGATGATTTGGACTTGTTCGTCGGTAGAATTCAATAATTTGTCGGCGATTTTGAGCGACTCGGTGGTTTTGCCGGTTTTGTGGAGTGCCAATGCGTAAGCTGCTTGACTTGTCTCGTCTTTTGTCGATTTCAATTCTTTGATGATCTGCTGAGGATTGATCTCCACCTTGGCACGCAAAACTAGCGCTTCTGCTCCTTCCTTTGACGATGCATCATCAATCACGGATTGAAACAGACCTTTGTAGAATGCATTCTTCTCGTTGTATAGTGGATCGGCATCTAAGCTCATTTTTGCGAGACTGTGTTTGTGTCGCTGCAAAAGGTATCAGTGTAAATGTATCTATTGCAAGTATCACGGAAACTGTTCGGTGTCTGAATCGCAGAGCGGTATACAATGCATCGTTGTCAGATAGCTGTCAGTTAGTTGGTAACGAAGCGCGTAGTGAACCGCATGTGTTTTGGAGCTCATTCTTTTACAGCCTCACATCTCCACTGTGGAGATGGGTCTACCGTCGCGTTGCCATTCTATCATTGCTTGGCAACTCTAGAGACCCAATAGACTTCTTGTGATTGCGAGGCTAGTCGAATAGTGGACAAGGAACAGTCGAATAGTGCGATCATAAAAATCCCTGCGCATGCTACAATGTCATAAGGATTAGGATGCGCGACAGGCAAGCGGCATGGGTAACAACAATTCGACTATTTCGAATGCTGCAACCTTAGACTCCTACATTGGAGAATTGAGCGATCTTGCCTTCATAAGATCACTCAGCTCATCTCGCTTTCTGAAATGTGTACTGGGAAAACATCGAGATGGACCGATAGTCGTGAAACTCTTCGTCAAGTCAGGGTCCCTCAATCTACGGGACTACATCAGACAATCAGAGGCTGAGAATTCACAATTGCTCGAAATACCCAATGCGCTCTCGTATCAAAGGTTACAAGAAACGGAGAGAGCGGTATATCTGGTCAGACAATATATAGCGAGCAATCTATACGATCGTGTGTCGACACGACCATTCCTGGCGCCAATCGAGAAGAGGTGGATTGTTTTCCAATTACTGCATGGCCTACAAGAATGTCACGCTCGTGGCATTCGGCACGGAGATATAAAGACGGAGAACATCTTGGTCACATCCTGGAACTGGGTGTACCTCACAGACTTTGCTTTCTTCAAGCCAACATACCTGCCAGAGAACAACCCCGCGGACTTTTCATACTTCTTCGACACTTCCTTTCGCAGAACATGTTATATCGCTCCCGAGCGCTTCCATGAAGCCGGAGAGATCAAGAAAGGCTCAGTGACTGATGCGATGGACATTTTTAGTCTTGGCTGCGTGATTGCTGAACTCTTTCTAGAAGGCATTTCACTGTTCGACCTATCACAGATGTTCCAGTACAGGGCTGGCGAGTACGATCCCAAGTATCTCCTGGACAAGATTGACGATCTCGAAATTCGTTCATTGATCGGCCACATGATCAATATTGACCCGGAAAAGCGCTATTCAGCTGAAAAGTATCTACAGCATTGGCAACGTCGGGCCTTTCCACACTACTTTACCACATTCATGCACGAATATCTGGCTTTGATAACGGAAGATCAACGCCATCATATAGAGGTGCCATCAGGAGATATAGATCTATCCTTGGACAGGATATTTTTCGATTTCGACAAGATCTCCTTCTTCCTCAAGTTTGACGATACCGAGCACAAGCAGGATGGAGAAAAAAGAATGCAAGCAAGCGAATTAAGCATTCCCAACTACCGACGGCCGACTTCGACAAGCACGAGTCGTACAGATCCAGAAAATGGCGCCCTGATTTTCCTTACCATCGTGTTAACAGGGCTGCGAAACACGACACAGACTATATCACGAGTTCGAGCTTGTGAGACTATAGTTGCTCTTAGCGACAAGATCTCGGACGAGGCTAAGCTTGACCGAGTTGTGCCGTCCTTGATTGACTTGTTGAAGGATGATGCACCTGAGGTCCGTGCAGTCGCACTCTGGAGCTTGACACAAGTCCTTGCCAAGGTCAGTGTTTTGACTCCGGTCAATGCATTCATCATTGTAGACTATGTTCTGCCTAGATTGACAGAATCCATTTTTACTTCTCCAGTGACAGTCATCGTCCGCTATGCACAATGCATCACCACGATTATACAAACGGCGAATCGATTTGCTGAGATGGCGTATGCGCTTTCGCAAGAAGGTTTCCTGAGCCTAGCAGAAGCACACAAGACAAGTAACATCGCTTCGAGAGGGCACGGTGCTAGTACGTATCTGGCATCAGTGAAAGACTCGCAAGACACGGAACTTCGTACCCACGTTGTCAGATTGCTTGCGGATCACGGATCAGCGGTTAAGCGCACAGTATTGCCCTTCATTTCAGAGTTGGCCGTGTTTTTCGGATTACATAGAAGCATCGATATCTTGCTTGGCCATGTCATCAGCTACCTTAACGATGAAGACTGGTTGCTACGTATCACCTTCTTCGAACATGTGACCCCTATGGGACGCTATCTGGGACGACAAGCTGTAGAAACATTCATCGTGCCTGTCATGATTCAGGCCTTGACGGGTAAGGATGACTGTGTAATGTCCAGTAGTCATCTTCATACTGACTTGTGACAGATCCGGAGGACTTCATCGTCGAAAAAGTCCTAACAACGTTGTCAGTCCTGTGCACGAACGATTTAGTCATCAAGCCAGCTGCTCCCGCTGTATGTGCAATCGTGGTTCGCTTCCTTGTACACCCGAACCTGTGGATACGAGAGGCGGCTACAGCTTACGTAGCAGCAGTGTGCCACAAGCTCTCGCCGGCGGATTTGTACAGCATTATATACCCCTTGGTGAGACCGTTCTTAAGGATGGAGATTATGTATCTACAGTCGGTCGCAATTCTGCAGAGTCTGAAGCGACCGATGACTCAACAAGCACTAGAAATCGCCATCAAGTGGGCGATGGACAGCTTGGATGACAAAGCCAGCTACTGGGCGATTCAAGCTCATCAGCGAGACTTTTCTGGCGTCATGTCACGAATCGAACCTTTCTCAGCCAATTCGAGCAAAACAAACTCGATTCGAGGGACCACAACAACAGCAAAAGCCTCGAAAGCCACTTCTGCGGGCTTCGGACGAATCTCGAAACAAGATGAGATCCATGTAAGGAAATTGAGAGAAACTGGGTTTAGGAGCGAGGATGAGTGGAAGATAAATGCTTTGCGTGAATATATCTGGCGTAGAGCGGCTCGAAAAACGGAACAGGATAGGTCTCATACTAATGCGCGGGCTCATGAGTCATCAGCACCACTACCCACTACGATCTTTTTCGATGGTCTGGTGCAGGAGAGAATTCAAGGCAAGCCTCAAAAGCACAAGCATAGCGCTGCACATGACGTTCATACGGCGCTGCGAGTTGCGTCTCACAACTTAGACAACAGTAGATCGAAGCGGGCGCCCTTTAGAACGCCGTCCAATGTTAGGTATACTTCGCACCTGCCACATGGAACGACCAGCAAAACACGTTCGTCACTGAACACATCCCCAAGACCTCTTCCCCAAGCCAAGTCAGCTCCTCTTTCTGGCACGTCCGAAACCGTACTAGATCGAGTCGTGACAAATGACTCGATCAATGGTTCGCGAGCTAGCAGCATCAATGGCGACACAAAATCTCTTTCGTTGCGAGTGTCAAGTGCTGTCAACTTGCCGGGCATGACTTCAAAAGCACATGCAGAGGTCGGCACAACGACAACCGTCGTACTTGGACAAGTCGACCATCAGTGCCTGGACGTTGATGCGTCGCGCGAGCAGACGACTTCAAACGACCATGTACCACTGCTGCCAAAGGCTAGTCATTCTTATGGCGGTTCGGATGAAACCGTTCTTAGGATGCTCGAGAAAACGTATGCGAGCAGTATCGGAGACACCATCGAAGTCTCTGAGAACGGACCAGTTGTAGTGCCAGCAAAAACTCGTGAAGCTGCAAGCTCTTCCTGGAGAAGCGAACCTGTTCTCGTCGCTCATGTACAGGAGCATGTGGCTGCAATCAATTGTGTACGGGTCTCACCGGATCACACATTCTTCGTAACGTGTTCAGATGATGGCACCATCAAACTTTGGGACTCTGCCAAATTAGAAAAGAATGTTTCAAATCGGGCCAGATATACATATCGCGGCTTTGCAGGCTCGAAAGTGAAATCAATCTGCTTCCTGAAGAACTCTTTCCGTATGGCCGCAGTATCAGACCAAGGTCTTATTCACATCCTTGAGTGTAAAACGGCACAAGCCGGCACGAGTGAAGCCAAGGGAATAAGATTCGTCAAAAGCTATCATTGTCCACCCAAGGACAGCATCCTGCAGTTGTGTCATGCAAAGCAGGATCAAATGTCGATACTGCTAATCACGACCGCAAGCTCAAAGATCCTGGCTGTCGATCTAGACAAGATGTCGTTGCTCTATCAGCTACAAAACCCTGTGCATCATGGCACGTTGACGAGTCTCTGTGCAAATGAAAGCAGAACGTGGTTGATACTAGGCACTTCTCGTGGCATTCTCGATTTATGGGATTTAAGGTTTCGTTTGCGAGTGAAGTCAATTGGACTACCGAATGCCACCAAAATCAATAGTCTGTGTATGCATCCGTCGCGCGGCAATGGTCGCTACATATGCGTTGCAGCAGAAGGTAGCACGGAAATCACAGTCTGGGATATCAAAGAGGCCACATGCAAAGAGGTCTTCCGCCCGCTTAACAGTCGTACAGAGACAGTGTCACAAAACTACAAGATCTGGAATGTGGACGATCGGAAACCCGAAGAGCTCTTGGCAAAGTACACCCACGAGATCTCACTCGAGACACACCCGGATCAGACGACTGGTGCTCGTGTCTTGATAAGTGCAGGCTTGGCGAGTAAGTCTCAAGAAAAGTACGACTGTAGCCTCATTTGTGCAAGCACAGACCAGAGTATAAGGCGTTGGGATCTGTACAAAGTGGAACAAAGTTCGATCATCAGCAAGCCCGCAGATGAGGCGGAACGAGTGACTTTTCAGGAAGTGACGTATGGCTCCATGTCAATCAAGGAAGAAGTATTGGACACCAAAATTACCTCACGTCAAAAATCAAAACCAAACAAGGCCATGCCGGCAGATTTGACAAAACACAACGAGCACTTGAAAGCTCATATGGATATCATCCTCGATTTAGCATATCTGCAGTGGCCATACAAAATGATTCTTAGTGTAGATAGAAGCGGAGTGTTGAAGGTTTTCGCATAAGGTATAGCATAGCGTCAGCAGGCAGGCAAATACGGTAGACTTTGAATAGCATCAAATAATCACGACAGGGTCATGCTTGCTTGTCACTGATTCAAGTGTGGTAGAGTTACGGTATAGAAATCGCCCATACAGGTTCAGCGAGTGCCGCGGCCTGATTGTCCCCTGTGGGGAACTTGAGAAATCCGTGCGATTGATTGGCTGCCCCCGGGCACAAGATTAGTTCCCCACAGTTGCGCTACTTTGCACCGGAATCCCCCAAATTACGCAATGGCAAAAACCAGACTGTACATTCGTTTCCTCGCCTTTGATATCACTACATAGGTACCATTGACAATCGCAAAAAAATATGTCGTCTCCCAAAGATAATGTACGTACATATTCGACACTATTACTACGATTGCTGATTTGCTGGTTTAGCGAAGTTCACCAAGTGGCATCACAGAGACTGAAAAGCCAAAACACGTCATCACCAACGACGAAAAGACCAATGTTTGCGATTCCTTTGATATCATGTTGTAGTGATTAATCTTGTGTAGACAAAGGAAGTTAGTAAGGACGAGAGTGCACGATCGAGACAGGAGATTGAGGGAGGTACGGGACCGGCTGGGGGATCTAATGCCGCCATCAATCCAAAGTTGTAGACGATGACGTTAATCGACAAATGGTGAACGTTGAATGAATCGATATATTAGCAATCTAGGTTGCATGAATGCCAAGCTGCAAGTATTTAAAACAAGTGGTGATAGTGCTATCTGCCAAGGTCATTTCTCTCACTTTCTGTTGCAACATTGATTCATTTATGAATCATAGAGATCTTGCATGGTGACTATCCTTCGTGTATTGTATAGCGTACACGAAACTGTTATGATTATCTGCAATTGTAGTCGAATACTCGAATATCCTTATTGTGGAGTATTGCTTGTGGGGGGCCCTCATGTGATTTCCACGTGTTGTGCACGTCCACTACGCATCCCACGTCAATGATAAAGAACGACTATATTCAAATTACTCATTCCTACTGTTGGACCGAGTACAGATTTATTCAAAGAGACAGTCACCATTTAACAGGAATGGTCTCGACGCGTTCGAGTGGTCCGGTAAAGGAACGATATTCGGTGATTTTACCAACTTATAATGAACGTTCCAATCTTCCAATAATCACATACCTCCTCGCCAAAACGTTCAAAGAATCCTCTCTCGATTGGGAACTAATCATCGTCGACGACGCCTCTCCCGACGGAACCCAAGACGTCGCTAAAGAATTGATTCGCGTCTACGGCGGAGACAGGATCCAATTACGTCCTCGAAGCGGAAAATTAGGTCTCGGAACAGCCTATGTCCACGGTCTACAATTCGTCACTGGATCATTCATCATCATTATGGACGCGGATTTCAGTCATCACCCCAAGCATATTCCGGAATTCATCAACTTGCAACAAAGCGGTGACTACGACGTCGTCCTCGGGACGAGATATGCCGGTGACGGAGGCGTGTACGGGTGGGACTTTAAGCGGAAACTAGTCTCCCGAGGCGCCAACCTTCTCAGCAGAGTCATTCTCAGACCAGACGTCTCCGACGTCACCGGGTCCTTTAGATTGTACAAGAAACAAGTCCTCCAGCGCGTCATTGCCGAGACCAAGAGTAAAGGCTACGTCTTCCAAATGGAGATGATTGTACGTGCGAGAGAGGCCGGGTACAAGATTGGGGAAGTGCCCATCGCCTTTGTCGATCGAATCTATGGAGACTCCAAACTGGGTAGTGACGAGATTACGCAGTACGCCAAGGGAGTCTGGGCACTCTTCACGACAATCTAACACTAGACTTTGTACACAGCATAGAGAGACAACAAACCAATCACTCCAATGACAAATTGTACACCATAAAAAAACAATGCTCATGCCAATAACTACCCTGTGTGTGATGCCGCCCGTCTTCATTCCCATACCTCTCCCATATCGTCCTCAAAAAATTGCGGTAATGCTGCATATCCCAAAAGACATCTATTCTCGTGCCAATGGTTGCTCCAGGATCTGACTGCCGCTATTTGTACGACGTCGATGATGCTCTTCATCGATATGATGAGTGTCGTCGTCACCGTGGTGAAGTGTCACACTATTGAAACTGCCGAATGGGTCAAAATCGAGCTGCGAAGGAGTTCGAGCCCCCATCGGTACGCCAGGAAACTTTGCCGTGATAACTTCAGCATGACAGATGTCGATTGAAGCAGACTCCTTCATCGCTCTGAAGTTTGCAGCCTCTACACCACGACCTGGCTGCGGAATGATCGGCGGTTTTGTGTGTCGCAGTAGCGCCCACTGTAAATTCTTGAAGAACGGCTGCAACTTGACCTCTGATGCACCTGCCTTGCTCCCTAGCCGTCTATGCTCATCCTTGATCAGCAGCTTGCGAATGGCATTCTTGCAATTATTTGAGACCTGATGTCCCAATGGAGATTCCGGGAATGGGACATCATTCTTGAGTATCTTGGCAAATGTCATGTTCCGGTTCTTGCCCTTGAAAGGAGTGGTGCTGAACAGCATCTCGTACAACAAGATTCCGAGTGTCCACCAATCTACAGCGCTAGTATGGCCATTGCCGTTGATAACCTCAGGAGCAATATATTCTTCGGTGCCCACGAAGCTATTTGTACGAAAATCGGCTATACACGAGCGAGTGTCAACAGCTGGCAGCGAATTGATCGTCGTACCTTTGGATGATACGACCATGCCGGGAGCACCTTGAGCTGTAGACTGTTTCGAGAGGTCAAAATCAGACAACATGATGTGACCGGTATGATGCAGAAGGATATCTGAGTCCTGTTAGCAGGATATAAATCACGATTTAGGAGAACTTACTTTCTGGTTTGAGATCTCTGTAGATGAAGCCCATAAGATGAAGATACTCGAGGGCTGCAGTGACCTCGGCCGCATAGAACTTTGCATCCTCTTCCTTGAGACATTTGCCTGGCCTGCTCTGTAAAGCACGGAAAAATTCTCCACCCATACAATATTCCATACACAGATATAAATTGTCATTCGATTGGAACGAATGGTGCAAAGTGACAATGAAAGGGTGGTTCGATGTGGCCAGGATCTCTTGTTCGGCAAGTGCACGTTTGATCTTATTTCGTTTGATCATTTCGCTCTTGCTCAACACCTTCATGGCATAGAGACGACTGGTCTTCTTCTCGCGCACAAGATAGACTTTACCCACGTCACCTTTCCCAAGAAGCTTCAACTTGTCGAAGCTCCCAGGTCCGACTTCAACCGCTCTGCTCCTGATGGAGTTGCTCGAATATGTCCTTTTGAAGGACTTTTTAACATTGCGAACAGCCTCTGCTCTGCCATTTGTACCAGGCAAGTAGGAGTCTGGGGGAGCACTAGTTGCCAATGGTGCCTCGAGCGTCGCATCCCCCAAAGCGAGAGTCGCATCTGTGTCCGTTTCCAGGGGCTTTGTAGTCGAATTCAATGCTAGAGAGCTCAATTCTGACTCGACCGAAAGCTGTTCAGCTAATATTGCATTGGCATCAGGTGCGGATGCTATTCTGCGTAAAACAGGTTTCCGCTTCGCACTCGTGTTCGTGGCTAGTGAGACATCCGAAGAACCTGCTTCACTATGGGGATCGTGTATCGTACTGACATTTTTAGCAGCGGAGCCATGCGTCTCGGACAGGTCTGGAGATGATAATCCTGTCGATGGTTTCGGATTCGACACACTGCGATCCCTGCTTCGATCTCGCAAATTGAGCTTGAATAAGTTCTTGAGCCTCTGCGGGAAATGATTTGACGTCTTTCGCTGACCATCTGGCCCGGTGCTTTGACTACGCATGCGATTCTGCTTGAAACGAGTACTGGATCCATTCGATGTGCCCTCCGGGTGCTCTACGGCAGCCATTGAATGGCAAGACACGAGTCTCAACAACTGTGACAAAGGCTTTGTGAGACGATGAGGAGTATGCTGAGATTTGAAGTAATATATTGTACGATGGGTTGGACCGGACGAGTGGGAATGAATATGGTGTCAGTGTTCTACTACTGAACTGCTTGCCAGTCTACAGTAAGCAAGTGGTGCGAGCCCTCCCGATAGGTGCGTCTGTGTGGGTGAGCGAGTGACAGAAGGTGGAGGGCTTGCTTGCTTGCTTGCTGGGCAGCCTGCTTGGTTGCTGCATGCTTGCTTGCGTGCAGAGTCTCTCCGGTTCCCCAGTAGGTACGGGAAAGGAAACGTAGCGACATGATTGGACGGATACAAAGGTCCAGACCCTGAGGGGAGAGGCAAGCCTTACTGTACCGTACCTACTGACAGATCAAAGTGAGCTTCTCTGCCTGCCTGCTGTCTCGCTCGAGCCAAGGTCTCCAGACGGAGCCTCCTTCTCCTGGTTCAGCGCCATGCTGCACACTACACCGTCCGACCCATCTCGAGTCGCTATGCTATGAATCTTGTCTTGTACATTCTTATATCGGGTTCGCGCATCAGGTGACTCTGCATCAGTTACAACATCACGGCAGATTGCAGTCAGCGAATTTTGATCGAGCATCACTCCCTTTTGCTGCGATCAGCTCAATTTTGAGTAGCCTCAGGATCACATATATTAGGCTCAACGCCGCTTGATGGGACGTGCTGCGCGTAACAGTGTAGTCTCAATTCGTGCTCCACCACACAGAGAACTTGCCTGTGGATTCAATGGTGTCAGAGCGACAAAGTAAGCTCTTATCTTAGGAAGACCGATTGTCTACTGAGACTGATCAACCATAGGCCGAGACTGTTTGGGACTGTGGAGATCAGGACCCCAGCAGGTGTCCCAATCGCAGCAGCTTACGTGTCCTTGGCTTTGCACTGCAACGAGAACGTGTCCTATCGTCCAGAGAATAGATCCAGCTTGACTGCTCAGAAGCAGACGACTACGACAGTCATAGGCAAGGAGATTCTCTTGTGGCAAGCTCCCGAGGGCAGAAGTCATGAAGATATCCTATCAATGGATCTACCTTTCATGATTCCGTTTCCTACCAGCAAGGACAAATTATTGCCAGCTACACTGGTGAAGAGCTCTCGCAGTACCACTTACGAGCTGGTCGCAACACTTCACTCGACTAATCTACCACCGGAAAGAGTGACAATCGAGCTCGTTGTAGAGAAGTTTGACCAGCTACCAATCTGGGGCATGTTCACTGTCCCTCAAGTTCTAGTACGTCTGCTCCTTCCTACACTTCTCTCCAGGGTAGTTAACATTCACTAGAAACCCCCTAGCATAGATCACATCGTCGAAATGGAGGTACAATTACCGAGAATCTGTTATGGACCTGGAGATGTTGTTGCATGCACGACCACGCTGACAGGCAACCCAGACTGGCAAGCTAAGGTTAAAAAAGTCCGTGCTGAAAAATTGCTCATGTGGATCGAGCAAGTAGTCACTTATCGACTATCGAGCACAGATCGTACTACGGGACATGTCAAGACCAAGAAGGTCGCCGAGAACAGAATTGACTTTGGTGGACTCAAACTCCTAGATAAACCGATCACGCAACGTATAGCATTATCCTTTCCCAAACCCGACTTACGAGACAAAGCAGGGCTTGTCAGCAGCAATGATTCGCTCGTCCCTGGTCGAGCTGCGTTCTCGACTTCCTGTGCTCTATACTCAGTCGAATTTGAATTACACATTCGCGCCACCTTCAAAAACGCCAAGGACATTGTTGCTATGACGCCAATTGTCGGGTCGCGCTACACTTTGGCCGAAGCAAAGGTCATCTTGGAGAATATCGAGAGTGCCGTGTACGAAGCGGTCGAGATTGACGTCGTGACCGGTCTCTGTGCCGGCGCACGAGTCGTCAGAAAAGAGGACATTGGACCGGGTATGCAGGATCGCAAAAGGACGGTCGTAATGGAATGAATATTGATTTTCTAATCTTGTGCTTCAAGGATATTTATAACTCTTTTGGGAATTTCAATTTGGGAGCGACAGCGTAGAGAATGTTCAGGGAGCAGGTATCAATGTATAATTACACTTGCTCAATATTATTTACCCTTTCCTTGCCAGCGCTAATGGAAAATCAGAAATATACATGACAAAAAATGCTTCTAGTGTCTAGACGTGACGGCCTCGCGAACGTGTCTCGTATACTCGGCAAATCGAGTCTGAAGCACGTCACGAATCCCGAGAACCTTTTGAATGAGCGCTCGTTCGGAGTCTTCTTGAGCTTCCTGTCTAGCTCCGACTTCGGCCTCGGTACCGTCCATATTATGCGTGTGTTCAAATTTCAAGACGTCCTTGATGGTGATCAATCCCACGAGTCGACCTTTATATACCGACAAGATGACTCGAGGACCTAACGTCTTGAAAATGTCGAGGCACGTCTCGAGGGGCATCTTGGGATTGATGGATAATGGTGAGGGATCGATATACTGAGCGAAATCGATGCTTCCGATCCCTCCGCTGTTCCCTGATCGCACTGTAGAGTCGTCTGGGTAAGGTGACAGAGGAATCATCGATTCATTGGTCGGTCCTTGTGGAGGATTGTGAATCTGTGTATCTGCCGTGGTAAAGTAACATTTCGAGGAGTCGGTAACGGTCAAATCTCGACGAGCTTGTCGGACTGCCCAACTCAGTTCTCGATGACCAATATAACCCGTCAATATCTTGGACTCTCGAGACTCAACCACGGGGAACCCACGAAAGGAGTGTTCCAGTAGTCGTTCGACGTCGTGCAAGATGAGACCTTTTGCAGGGATCGCAATCACCTTTCGCACCATTATTTCAGACACGTTGATGCCGAAATTCGGGTCCTCCTTTGCGTCCAAGAACGGGAAACCGTTGAAGTAAATCATACGATCTGCTATGCCAGGGCCCTTACCGACATTGTCCACAAACACTTTTGTGACGCCGACGACAATCATCGTTGGAAGAATAAAAGTCAGTGCTCCCGTTAGTTCAAACATAATCACCACGACAGAGACAGTGATGTGCATGATACCGCTCAAGGTTGCAGCGGCACCCAGAAATGCATACGTACCGGGTGTGATGCATGGCACGTCCGGCTTGCATGCGCTGAAGATTGCGGCATCTGGAAATGATGTTTGCAGATTTGCGACGAGCATGCCGACAGCACGTCCGAAAGATGCACCGATAGCCATTGAAGGAACGAAGATTCCAGCAGGAACCTTGCAACCATAGGTGATGACGACGAAAAGTGTTCTGACCATTGTCGCCCACAACAATGACAGTACAATGGTCCACTTTGGACCTGGACCGCACATGCCATCATAATCCTCACCTTCGCACTCTTTGAAGAGCAGCTGCATGCTTTTGGTCATATCTAAACGCAGAAAAGGGTTCCAGTAGGCGACTATTGCCGTCAATGTAGCAAGTGTGATGGCTTCTTGCATAGCAAAATTGCCCAGATGCTTTTTCCTGATGGCAGCCACTCTCAAATTCCACTTCATGACGAATTCTCCATATAGACCACCAAATACACCAATGAGCGCAAAGAAAATGATTTCGAAGAAATGCCAGTCTCGATCATAAGTGACTTCAAACATGACCAGCTGACCGGTCCTGAAAGGATTGACCGCCGCAAGAGCCGACGTTGCGATCAACGCACAGAAGAAACTCCGCCACATGGTTCTTAGGGGAAATTCAGAAGACATTTCTTCCAAAGCAAACAGGACACCTCCAATTGGACTGCCAAAAGCGACAGCGACGCCAGCTGCCGAGCAAGCAGCGTAGATTTCCCGCATCTTGGCAGCATTTCTGTTGTACTTTTCGAAGAAACGCGCAATGACATTTCCTGTACATACAGCAACGTGAACACTGGGTCCTTCCTTGCCCACCGACAGTCCGGACGCGATAGAAAGGGGCAAACCAATTGACTTGATCAATAATGTCCAACTACCGAGAAATCCTTGCATGACGAATCCACCGATGATGCACTTGATCTCAGAGATACCCGAACCAGCAGCGTATGGGGCATACTTCTTGACCAAGTAAGCACTTGAGGAGGAAAACAAGATTGCAAAGCCAATGTAGAAGAAGTAATTGAAGACGAAACGAGCTGACCACGGCACCCAGTCTGCACAACCACTCTCATCGCTTTCTCCCCAGCAGCAGAATTCCTTGTTCAAGTACCAACCATTCGAGCAATATCCAGTCTTGATGTCGCCTAGAAATTCGGTCAAGATGTTGAGACAAGCCGCATTGATGCCAATGCACGCGCCGATGAGCATAAAGACGAGCCAGGCCTGACCTGCATCGTAAGACTCCAACAACCAATCTTTCCAGCTTTGCATTCGCCCAGAGTCGCCATAGAGTGCTTGCGTACGCTTAATTCGTTCTTCCTTGCGCTTGTGCTCGCGTGATGCATCCTGTACCCAATCGATCGTGGTAAAGTCCTCGTACCGTTTTACTTCAGGCAAGTCGATCGAGTGACGTGTCGAGGGAACGGGTAAATCATCCTCCTCACCATCACGATAGGATATAAAGGAACTGAAGGATGTGTGACGGGGTCGATGCGTTACCGGAGGCACTTCATGTTGATCCATGGTTGTTGTCGACTGCTATTGAGACATCAAGATTGGGCAGTGTCACTTGTGTATAAAGTGATATCAGGGCCTACAATTAATCAGCGATCTCTGCATCTTCCTAGTACACGATACAAGCGGTATCCAAACTCTGGTAAATATACCTCCTGCTTATTGCATTTGCAGTCTATGTCAATTGCTCGATTCATCCTCACTCTCTCCTGCTCGTAGACGATTCAGAATCAGCCTGCTGGTGGTTGTGGCTTGATTGATTCCACGTGATATGCGAAAGCTAATATGAAATTTGGCTGTCCAGCCCTGGCGTGCATTCTCCAAGGTTCCCAAGGATGGATCTTAAACCGTACTCCCCAGATACGAGAAGCTTGGAAGCGCTCGGTATTCCTTACATCTTGGAGAGACAAGCTAGAGGCATTATACATTACCAGTGGTCGTAATATCGAGAACAGTACAACAAAGATAACTCGTTCGGTTGTGCCCTGATCCGTCATAGCGTCAAATTTGATAAATCCCCTCGAATGTCGGCAAAGTCCGGGCCAAAGGCTACAAAGACTGCAAGAAATGAGGGCAAAGTCACGAAACCAGTAGCACCGTCTGGTAATAAGAAGTTACCATTGGCAAGGGTCAAGAAAATCGCCAAGATGGACGAGGACGTGGTTGCCCTTTCCAATGCGGCGGCACTAGTCATTGCCGGAGCAACAGTAAGTCGAGCTATCGAGAGAAGACTCGTTTCAATATGGCTGACACACTACAATAGGAAATGTTTGCTGCTTACTTTGCGGAACAATCATTCTTTTATACCTTGGCGGACAAGAAGAAGGTACTGGACTACAAGCACTGCGCATCTGCCGTAGCCAGACTTCCACAACTCGACTTCTTAGCAGATGTCGTACCCCAGACCGTCAAATTATCAGACACGGCAGAGTGGAAGAGAATGGAGGCACTCCGCAAGAAGGAAGAGACGGGGGACAAAAGTAGTGAGGTACCCGACTGGGCCAAGGCTCATCCGGAAGTTTCGGCCAAGATCAAGGCTGCCCAAGCAGAAAAGGACAATGACAAGGGCAGTGCGGCACCTGAGAAAGACACAGGGTCATCGTCGCTCAGTGACGATGATGAGAATGACGATCCCGCCCAGGTGATGGAGGTGGACAAGATTGTCCTTGATGGAATAAAAGGGATTGCACCTGACTCTACTGAAAAGGGAGATGCAGAAATGACTTATGCCGTGGAGATCTCACCCACTTAGACTTTCAATTTTTTTCTTGGTATTGAATTACCTGTTTTTTATTTAGGTTTGTAGCGATTGCGAGTCTCTTTTGTACGATTTATACATGTATATATATTATGCCTACAAGTCGTCATAATATCTGACCACTAAACAACACGAAACGAAAGTAGATTATCGAGAAATTCCACACTTTATGCTCAATAAAGCTTCCTAAAATCGTCCACAATGTTGAAAAATTCCAGCAACATCAAAAAAACAGATTTAGTCGATGCGCAAGATTGGTCTCTCGGCAGGCGCCTGAGGAAGTGATCCGCCCTCTCTTAATTCGGTATGGACACGAATCAACTCGTCCAGTTCCTTCTCCTCCCTACTCTTCTCATTCGACTGTACGGCCTCGATGTTGCCAGCACCGCCTCGACCACCTTTATACGCCGTAGGAACTTTTGGACTGATGGGTGCCGTCGGTGGTTGGACCGCAGGCAAGTCGTTGACTTTATCGGTACTCTTAAAGTTTCCCGCTCCACCGCGTCCTGAAAAGTTTCCGGCCACTGGTTTTTGAGAAAATGCCTTGGGAAGATTTTCGTTTGGGATCGGATTCCTGATGACAAAGTTTCCAGCACCGCCGCGGCCAGTGAATTGTTGTTCGTGTTTGCCTAAATCGCTATCCATTTTTTTTCAAGTGATTTTGCTTTACTTGTACTCTTGTTGTATTGTAAATGACGTGTGCTTGCACAAGTCTATCACTGTTGAATAGTGCTGATGTCTGAATCGATGTATAAATCGATAGGCTAGGCAAATCACGTTAGGATGAAAAAGGATATGGAGTCGCAGACAGGATGAAGGCTGTGCATGCGCACCTTGGGCAGGTTAAATTTGACGGATCGCCGAGCTTCCAAGGTTGGAACTGCAATTGGACTCAATGCTGCTGCACTCTGATCCGGTAATACCTCCCGTCACATTCTGAACGCCAAATAGAGAAACTACTCCCGCACGATTTCCAGCCTGTCGGATGCAGCCAGAAATCAAGCTTCAAACATTGATCGAGTATACACATACATGTACAGCTTGAACTTCACTCGCAGCACACAAATCTGGACGATAGCTTGACCACCTTGGTTAGCTCGATGTCTGACAACAATTCATGATTCACAGGCAAGACTACGATAAAATCAGTCCATTTTGTCGCGACGTTAACTTTGTGTCAAAGGCTTGATGAATTCGCGGAAGATGTGCGGCAACATTGATGATCCGTCGACGGCCATGATTTCCAACGAATTATACCAGTGCTGAGTTCGTATAATTGTATGCTATGATCGTCTTCGTGCTCATGAGAATAAGCCTTGAGCTCGCAAGTATACAAAGACTCGAGCTCTGGCTCGTTGTGCGCGTGTGGATCCGGAGCTGGTATGCATTCACCCCACCATTTCCGCCGCAATGACCATTGTGGCATAACTCCGCCACAACGTTAACATACAGGGAATACGTCTCTCATATATATCCCAGTCTTGCTCGAGAGTCTTCAAGAGTCACTCTTGAGATTACACATCTCGATTATACAGCGTACATGATTACATATCGAGCAATGGGCAAACAGATTGAATTGGGACATGGTGATGCGGATCTAGAACTACAGATGCCGTCTCCACCGAATTACGAAGGATCAAGTCATGCCTTTACGAGCGAAGAACAAGAAGAACCTCTCCTCCAAGACGAGCGCAACCGCGCCGTACCCAGCACCGAAATGCCAGGCGCTCCAAGTGCGAGCATCTTTGCTTCCGCAGGGCTGTTGCAAGTAGGTCATCGCCGAGACCCATTCAAATGTCTCATCACGAACCAACCAGATCTCGACGCCATCAGACGACAAGTCAATCAAGAACTATCCCTCGTCATGCCCGACTACCAAGTCGCCTCCTTCACCATCAGAGACGACCAGGACCCAACTGCCGATCGATTCGGCATGACCATCACCCCCTCGACCTGGCTCAAATTGTTTCCCAACGTCCATACCCTCGGACTCACCATCAAACGCACCCCGGCATCCAAGAATGCTCGACGTCGACGCGTCTGGGCCATCGTAGTGGCTTCTATCTCAGGCGGTCTTCTCTTCCTATACCTCTTTTGCATCGCGGTCGCTTACCTGGGCAATGCAGGAAAGGGATCATTGAGCATCAGCTTTGACAAAGGTCTTGAACCCGGTGCTCAAGGTTTCATTCAGTGCAGCAACAACAAACCAAGTATACAAATCAATGGCGACGTGCAATATTGATTGCCACATCACATGACATATACGATATCTACGTGTAGACAGTCAACTTCATTCCTGAATACATCACAATTGCTTTTTGGGAAATCTTTCCACCTCTCTAGTCCATACACCAGATTCTAGAGCATAAAAGAAGCAGAAGATTACTTGAGTCTCTTTATTCAGCATAGTGTGGAAAAACTTCATGCAAATGTATTGTGTATTGTATACACTTTGTGTCTCGTTAGTCTCGTCCGCTACTTTTTGTCACTATTAGGTATAATCTAGTACTGTCGTTGTCTCGTGCTTATATATAACACTGAGGTTGTGCCCAAGCCACCAAAGCATCGAGTGCTCACATCGTATGCACTCCTCACATATCACAGGTTACACTAAAGCCTCGGAACTGCTCTTGCATAGCAGGAGTGAGTACACTTGGCACCGGAGTCAACTTTGGCTGCTCTTTCGTGAACTCCGAATCGAAGTTGCTCGTATCCGTAGCGTCTTTTAGTGCCGGCACAAAAGTGGGCTTGATTCGTTTGTTATAAACATCATCCCAATTAATGTCGGCGAAGAAGGGATGTTTCATGATCTCCAGAGCATCTGTCGGTCCACATCCGAGTCTCTTGTCTGGTTCCCTGCTGAGCAATTTTTGCAGAATATCTACGCTGTCGCGCGGCATGTGTAATGGATAGAGGGGCTCATCGGACAAGATAGCATCGAAAATCTCGTCTTCATCCTCACCACGGAAGGGCGACTGTCCCAACAACATCTGATAGATGAGCACGCCAAAGGCCCACCAATCGACTGCGCGGCCATAGCGCTGTTCAGCCAGGATCTCTGGTGCCATAAATTCGGGCGTGCCACAGAAAGTCGTTGTTGTCTGCCCTGGCCACATTTCCTCTTTACATAAACCATAATCTGCGATTTTAATATGTCCATCCGTTCCAAGCAGAATGTTGTCGAGCTTCAGATCTCTGTATATAATCCCATTCTCGTGGAAATATTTAAGGGCAAGGCATACCTCTGCAGCATAGAATCTAGCTCTTTGTCGTCCAAACTGTTCTTTCTGAATGTGTAGCATCAAGTCTCCTCCAGAGATATAGTCCATAACGAAATAGACACGAGTCTCTGTTTGGAAGCAGGAGTGTAGGTTGATGAGGAATGGATGCCGCTCCTTATTCGCTACCAAGAAAACACGTTTTTCGGATCTTGTGCTTTCCACTTCGTCGTTGTCAATAATGAAATCCTTCTTGAGAACCTTAATGGCATATAATTGTTTATTTGCTTTGTATTCCGCCAGCATGACTTTTCCGAAGTTTCCTTTTCCTAATACAGCAATGAAGTTGAAGTCTGCGAGCCCGACTCTTCTAGATCTTGGTTGAACCGCATCTTCGCCTGCTGGCTGTCGAGAGTTCAGAGCTGAACTGTGTTCCGAGGCTTGAGCCTGTGGGAAGTGCTCACTTTGTGACACAATCGGGGAAAATGATGGTAGATCGGGCAATCGCATACCATCTGAGGGCGGCTCTGTGGGTGTTCGAAGCACTGGTATGCGGTTTTGGCTGACTTGTTGCTGATAACTCGTTCGAGGGCCTTGTGTAGCAGGACGCTGGCTCTGGCCACTCACAGCTCCGCTGAGTGCCGCGCTGGCTGCCGCCGCTGCTGCAGCAGCGGCGGCAGAGCTCGTAGTCCGAGTACCTGTGCCCGGTCGACTGGGTGGTCGATCAGTAACAGGCGAAGGCAGTGGTGAACCACGAGAAGACTGTCTTGAGGATTGGCGTTCCAGTGCAGATGCAGCAGCTGCGCTGGGATCAATAGGAGAACCATACGAGGAGCGGCCGCTACTTCCAGGTCTTTGGTCATATGACATTTCCGACCCACCTGCATAGGATGGTTCACTCACGATCGGACGACGTGGGGGTCTTTGTTGCGGCCTCGTATTGGCAAGTCCACCATTCATATTTTCAACCATGCTCGTCCGTGGTGGTTTTGCTCTACCGGAAGCAATCGTGCTCTGAGCACTCCTTATGCCGGCTAAAATCTGGTTCGCCATTTCCATAGTCATGCCGCAGAAGTCCGGGACGAGATGTGAACATTGTGTATGACATGTAAGACTGCACTCTGTACATTTCCGAGCATTTTTCTTCCCCAATGGCAACAAGTATCCACAGTGGCAGCACCAGTTAGCTGATATGTTCGTTATAGCTTCAAATCGATGTGGAATTCGATGATTGAGCTTAGCCTCCTCAGGATCGCTTTCAGCATTGCTCTTGGAGATACACTTCGTGACAACTTTCGGGTAGCATTTTTTGTGACATGTGTATTTGCAATCCTCGCACTGATAGCCCGCTGCATTCTTTAAGAATTCTCCACAGAGTGCACAACGCATAATTTGATAGAACTGTTGTTGAACAAACTTGTGTCCATACATTTCGTGAACCTCCTCCTTGCGCTGCCGAATTGCTGCTTGTCGCCGCAGGCCTCGACCTCCAATAGCGGTCTTGCCCGCAGTGTCCTTGACGAAATCCAGTGATAGAAGTATTTGTCCGGCAGGCTCTAGTGCAAACCATGCCTCCGTTGCTATATTGTGTTCCAGCCCTGGTACGGCTCCATTTTGCTGGGCGCCGCTTGCACTGTTATATTTCTGGGCTACCGTGTTGCCATTGCTGAAGCCATCTCGAGAAGGACTTGGCATACCACTGTTTTGGGTCATACGATCAGCAGACACCCACGTATTGCCACTGGCTTCGATGTCCTTGTCAATCTTTTTACGTCTGAGTTCTTCAACCAAGTCAGATAGGCGGATCCATAGTAAGCCGATTGGTGTTGCAATATCACCAACTTTGTCGTAGACTGTAAGCTCGACTTCATTGCCTTTATCAACCTGAAGCTCAAAGTCCTCGAACCATTTGTCGTTCCTTACCTTAGCAGTCTTACCAAGAACGTTATCCTCGACTTTTATGATCACATATGTCTCTGGAGAGCGACGGAAACTGGATGTTGCGGCATGGTCAGCTTCACGAACGGCCTTGATGCCAACCTTGAGTTGTCCAGACAACGGCTTGCGAGTGTTTGGAAGACTCATCGAGTCGTCATCGCCATTGACTTCCTCGTCATCTAGATCAACGTGTAGATCCTCGTAACGCTTCAAGGCACGCTTGAGTAATTGTAACTTTTGCGTCGACTCGAGTTGTTTTGTTTTGGCATCTGACTTTGCACGCCGTTCACCCTCGATTTCGTATAATTGAAGCATTTTTTCGATTCCCTCCTTGTACTGTCGCTCTACCGTCAGTTTAAATTCCAGCTGTTGTAGCATCAAAGTAATCTTGGCTGTCGTGTGGGGAGTATCATATTTGATCAGATCTACACGAATTACCACTGTCAACCATCTCGTGCTGTTCTCGACTTACCCAACTTTGTGCAATTACGAGTTTTTGTAGCACCGTGTCCTGAGTGTTGCGCATACGATGGGCGAGGATGCGGTAGACTTGGCTGAAAGCCAGGATTAAGAGCACGAGCATCGTCCCTATTCGTAGTCTGTTGAACCTGACCTGATTTCGACGATTGTGAGATTTGCAATTTGCTCAACGAGTCTTGGAGGTAGCTGATATTTTTTTGCCCTTCTCGTATCTTCGAGTCCAATTGTTGATGAACGGATACATTTGTTGTTCCCTGTCGCATGCGCATAGAGGCTTCTATCATGTCATTCTCGCGTTGTATCTTGCCTGGTATCATTAGTACAATGATAATCTGCTAAACATGACTTACGATACACATCGCGAATCTTGTCATCTAGACCTCGCTCCTTAATAAGTCAGCAATCGTAAAGCAACATTGGAGCACTAACGCTCATGATGACTCAAGCCAGATTGTCTTTCACGCAATCACAATTATGTCTTAGTGGTCTCGCCACTTGGTAATCGAGGGAAAGGACAGGGTATGGTAAAGATGTGTTCGATTCAATTGAGAAGCTAACGAGTTTGTTTTTGGAGAAGTGTCAGTGCAGTAGCTTGTGCACAACACTCTCAATACCCACATGCACTCGACACCAGGAGCGACGCTGGAAGGCTGAGTGAGTTCAGGCAGTCAGCGCAATCGTACCTACGGTCTAGAGCGGCTCACAGCTACCGTACGGTACGGTACGGTAAGAAGGCCATTCGGCTAGTGTTACCCTCTATGGCCCAGATCATTCCTCTACAGCTTGCAAACCGCGATCACCGCAGTTTGGACCATGCGGAACAGCTGTAGATTCCAATACAGCTGTAGCAGATACTGTAATTAACCAGTCGTACAAGCTGCTGTCCTGTTGGTCAAGTCGCTGACTGCAACTGTATAGGCAGACAAATGGACAGCTCGTGATCAGTAGTGGCCACGAGCTATAACCTCAGCTGCCGGGCGCATTTGCATGTATACACTACATATGGCACACTAAACTTTTACGCTCTGCCATCATCGTGGTGTAGCTTCATTGCTTACAGCTTGTTGTCCTCTTCCTGACAAAGTACATCAATCCAAGTCTTGAAATCCCAAGGCAACTATAAAGTGAAGACTACAGATTGTACCTGGTCTTGACACGCTTCAATTTTGAATTTGAGAATTTCTACTTGACTTTCCCTATATTACGCATCAAATCCGAGCTGCCCTGATATCATTAGCATACATCGGGCACGGACTTTAACAATTAGCTGATTGCATTGCACACAAGATGAATCACGAGATTGGAATTATAGGCATGGGTGATATGGGGAAAATGTATGCTCGCAGGCTCAGCAAGGCCGGTTACACGATTAATGCCTGCGACCTACCGAGCAGATATGATGCATTAACTCTTGAATTCGCCGACCTCACCAAAGTCAATATCATGCAGGATGGTCATTATGTTTCGCGTCGAAGCGACTATACCATATATTCAGTGGAAGCAGAGCACATCGAGCAAGTCGTCTCCTTGTATGGCCCATCCACGAAGGTCGGAGCGATTGTCGGGGGCCAAACATCCTGTAAAGCACCAGAAATGGCTGCCTTCGAGAAATATCTGCCCACAGACGTCGACATTGTTTCGTGCCACAGTCTTCATGGTCCAGGTGTAGATCCTGTCGGTCAACCTCTTGTCATCATTCAGCATCGAGCCTCGGAACAATCGTACAGAACAGTCGAGTCAATTCTGCGCACATTTGATAGCAAAATAGTTCGGCTCACTGCCAAAGAGCACGATCGAATCACAGCAGATACTCAAGCAGTCACACATGCAGCATTCTTATCAATGGGTGTCGCATGGCACAGTAGTCAACAATTCCCGTGGGAGGAGTCCCGTTGGGTCGGCGGCATTGAGAATGTCAAAATCAACATCGCATTACGAATATTGAGCAACAAATGGCATGTCTATGCAGGACTCGCTATACTTAATCCTGCTGCACGGAAGCAGATCAAACAGTATGCTGCAAGCGTCACAGAATTGTACAAACTTATTCTGGAAAGGCGTCGATCTGAATTTGAAGTCAGAATTCGTGCTGCCGGTGATGCAGTATTCGGCTCTCTCAAGGAAGAACATCAAGATCTGCTTCTTCAGGATGACGTCTTGGATAGATTCTCCCTGAGCTCGATTCCAACTGGTCAGCGAATTCCAAATAGCCATCTTAGTCTATTGGGAATGGTGGATTGTTGGCACAAGATGGGAATCGTCCCTTATGATCACATGATCTGCTCGACACCTCTCTTTAGATTATGGCTCGGAGTGACCGAATATCTCTTTCGTCAGCCTGCTCTTCTAACGGAGACTATTCAAGCCGCCCTGAATGATGACAAATTTCGCAGTGACGATCTCGAGTTTACCATTGCAGCCCGTGGATGGAGTGACATTGTCAATTACAAGGACTTCAAGAGTTACAAGAAACGCTTTGAGAACGTTCAGACATATTTCCAACCGCGATTTAAGGAGGCTACTGTTCTGGGTAATGAGATGATCAAGACCATATTTGAGAGAACAAAAACTAGAAATCTCACAACTACGAATGCCTGAAAGAAATGCACAGCTCATCAGACTTCACACACCGCTATAGCCAGTGATGAGAGCTCATCATCTTATATCCGGATACTTCGCTAGATGATACTCCAATCAAGCGTGTATCATCTTCTTCTCTACCCAGCTGCTGACAACTTGGAGTCCTTTATGGTAATCCACTGGCTCACGACTAAATGTGATAGACAATGGCCAATCATGGACGCCCCCAGCACCCTCATATGTGTCCACCGACCTGCAATTAGCTTTTGCTTTGTCGACAAATTCTTCAATTTGGTCTTTGAGTCTTTCACCTCCACCATATACGATCAAGAGATCCGGTAAGTCTTTAAATTCGCTTGCAGACCGTAAAAGTGGGTTGATTTGTGGTGATTCATAAGCATCCTCGAAGCTCATTTTGCCTTCGACGTAGGCCTTAATGCCCTGGTCTCCGAAGGGCGACTCCAGATAATCGATGTTCTTGTTAGTGTGCCATGAACTCGACTGTATCGGCATACGCCCATGCTTATCAGTACATAAGCCCTGCATCGCAAGACTGGCGCCAGGAAGCACCCAAGGACTGAATAAAATGGCACCTGCCAGGTTCTGAGACACCTTCGATTCAAATAGTGTTTGAAGAGTCAGATTGCCTCCGGCAGAATCGCCCGCGAGGAACAAACGAGCTGGATCGACACGCAGAGAACGTGTAAGATAATCAATTGCTGAGTTGTACTCATGCCATTGATACGGGAACGCCTGATCGGGTGCAAGGGTATAGTCCAAGAAGAACAGAGAGATATCCTTCCTGAATTGTTTCTTGTGGTCTTGGATAATATCTACTGCCCAAGCGGACCACATCTTAGTCTGTCCGGAAATGAACGCTCCACCGTGACAGAACAAGATGACGGGACCTGAACCGCCGGCAATTTGTTCTTCCGATTTTTTAGAAGCATTGTCCGCGAACCACACACCTTTCACTGATCCTCGTTGAATTCTGTTGTAGTATGATCTGCGATGCAAACGACATTGCTGACTCAAGCTGAAGATGAATCGTACAATTCGCCCAGAAAGTGTGCAGATCTTCTGTAGCGTCTTCAGGCGCTTCGCAAAGTCGTCGCGGGAAGTCAGTAGATGAAGAAAACTGCATATCATGTCTTTGACCAGGTCCATTGAAGCCATTTTGAGACGATGTTTTGAACTCTGTACAACTGTGAGTCGAGCGGTATTTCGATTTTCAACAATTGCTCTTGTGTTTCAAAGGTCCCTATTAGCTGATGATCTGCTCTTCGTAAACTTCTAAGATTGAAAGAGTGCACAAATCGATCGGATGAGCCTTACGTTCATCTGCAGCCCAGCTGCTGGAGGTTGCAGCCAAGGTTGTACTCCCCGCATTTCTTTGTCCAGGATCTAGCCGGACCAATCAAATGTGTTAGAACTCTATCTTGAGCAACGCTGCAGTATCCAGATGCTCGGCTCTATACGATAGGTCCGAGAAAAGCTTCGGGGCTCCCTCAATTACGTCCGCAATGTGGACCCCGGAAATCCCGAGATATCTGGGTTGACCTCATGGTAGTCTGCTCCATGGAGTAGGAGGATGATTAAACTTCGAACGTAGGAGTTCTGCTCCTGGCAGTTCTCAATACAACAAAAGTCTTATTGAAACTTCGCTGGACACGGAACCGAGATGTTTATTCGTTGAGGCTCGATCTTGCTGAAAAGGATTTCGAGGACATTCAGATCAGTCTCGAAGACAACTGAAACTGATGGCGTATGTTTTTACAGCTAGCAAGGCGAGTTCCGTACGACTAGCGTGCGCTGCAAAACTACTATCAAGTGATGTACAATCTCTAGTGACAGTCGCTTCAAACACGATATACATCAATCACAATCAAAGTCTCACACCGTCTCATGAGATTGTCTGTTATGGTCGAATATCCTCGATTTCGCCGTTCAAACACTATGAAAGCCCGCTAGAACATCTGTTCATTACAACAGAAGATCACAAATACTTCACTCTATCTTATATTGATGGCGAGATCACCACCTCCACCACAGGCGATCTTGAAACTCCAGGTTTGTCTTCGCCTGATATGGGGCATCAGGTGCGGGCAAACGAGCACTATCTCATTCTGTACCTCTACAATGGGATAGTTTCAATCATACCAATTAGTCAATCATCGAATACGAAAAAGAGGAATGCTGAAGGCATACAACTGCTAGGACTGCCTCAACAAGTACGACTCGACGAGCTCAAAATACATAGCTTGGTACTGCTCGATAGTGGGCCGGCAAGTACATCCATCGGTGTGCTATACAGGGACATGAACCTTAGCACGCACTTCAAGTCATACGAAGTCAGTGTAAGGAAAGGAGATATCGAACTACGAAAGGGCCCGCTTGTGCTTAATAACCTTGAGCACGGGACAAATTTGATTGTGTCTCGAGAAAGTGCTGGCGTTTGCTGTATAGCAGAGTCGACTATGTATACGAAGAATAGCTCGGGTCTCCAAATGAGTCATCCTATCACCACACCAACTCTATTCAATAGCATTTCCAAGGTAGAAAATGACAAGTGGATACTTGGAGATGATTATGGACTTTTGTATTCACTGACATTCGTCAATGATGCTCCAGTCCTTAGACAACTACCTCTGCCGAAAGAAAACGATACTGCAATATCGCCTATCAGTATCCCTCACGTCCTAGTCTCACTAAAGAATGAATTATTTCTCGGCAGCCATTACGGCGATTCGCAGTTGTTGACATTTCCCTCTTTGGAGATATTGGCTCGAAAAACCAACATTGGTCCAATACAAGACATTCTCGTGCAACCGCCTCAAGGCGCGGGCGGATCTTCCAGTCTCATAACGGCTTCTGGCGCATATAAAGATGGCGCATTGCGGTTGATCAAATATGGGATCGGCATGACAGACAAAGCCGAACTCGAAATGGAAAATGTTCGTGGCATTTGGGGAATCGACGAGCTTTCCATGATAGTAGTGGGATTCGTCGACAGTTACATAACGCTTCAAGTCTCTGATGATGGCGAGATTGATCAGCTCGAAGCCGGGGAGGAAGAGATTGTCTATGCATGTGTCGTTGATCGGAAACTTGTTCTGGTTAAGCGGCATGCGATCGTTTTATCAAACGATGGAGTAGTTCTTGGTTCTCAAGAGCTCAAAAACGTCACTGCAGCAAGGCTGGAGGGCACGAGGCTATTTGTGTTGAATGATGGTATTCTTGAAGCATGGGACTATTTCAACGACTCTTTTCAGGTAGTTCATTCAAAGTCCTTCGAATCAGAAGTCAGCACATTCGAGGCGTCACACGATGTAGTAATCGTAGGATTCTGGGGTTCAGATCAACTCTGGCTTGGTTCCATGGAATTGTCCTTGATTGCTGAGCATAAGATGACAAGGAGCACTACACCACAGTCAATCTTGTTACGAAAACTGTCGTCGATCAACCATCAAATACTATTGGTTGCGATGAACGATGGGACATTACTTACATATCAGTTCGATCAGACAACAAAAGCACTCACAAGCGAGAAGGAAACTGTGTTGGGCACCACTTCAATAACACTGTACCCTTTTACCACGGCTCAAGGACTCAACATATTTGCTGTATGCGACCGACCGACCATAATCCATGCTGCCCGATCGAAACTGGCCTTCTCAAACATCAACATCCCTTCTTGTACATACTTCACTGCATTCAATTCCTCTATTCTACAATCATGTATGATTGTGGCGACCGACACAGGACTTCGTATTGGTGGTATAGACGACATACAGAAGCTACAATTTAGTTCGGTCCCTCTCGGCGAGCTTCCACGTCGTCTGATTAGAGTTGCTGGAGTCGTTGGAGCATTGACGATGCGAATGGAGGTGGAACAAATCACCGGAAACGAGACACAGCGTTCATTTCTCAAGATATTTGACCCTGAAAACTATGATCGTCTGGATGAGTATGAATTGCTCGAGAATGAAATGTGTCAATCGTTATGTCATGTCGTGGTCGAAGGTCAAGACAGGATAGTTGTAGGGACCTCTTTCGCAGATGAAGAGCAAGACGAGTGCAATAGGGGACGTCTTATTGTTCTTGGTATCAACGACTCTGACAAGAGTCTGTGGATGGTCACGCAAATCGAAGTGCCCGGCAGTGTCTACTGTGTCGCTTCGGTGGGCAATCACTTGGTGGCGGGCATCAACTCTTTCGTTAGACTCTTTGATGTTGCCCCCAATAATCTCAAGGAAGTCTCGAAATTCAGATCTAGCACTTATGCTCTCGCGATTGCCGTACACGAGGACACGATTCTCGTCGGCGATCTCATGAAGTCGGTCACGTACCTCCGCGTCAATTCAGGCGAGTTGGAAGAGATTGCTCGGGATTACATTCCTACATGGATGACGGCCGTACAATTCTGCGACGGAGATACGTTTGTGGGAGCAGAGGCAGAAGGCAACTTGATCCTATTATCGCGTCACGACTCGCCACTTCCAGAGAACAAGATGCGCCTACAACGTATTGGCGAATTCCGGTACGGAGAGATGATTAATCGTTTGGTTCCAGGCAATTTCATCGTGCCAGAGGACACGAGTATCGTCCAGCCGCGTCTCATCTTTGGAACGGTCGATGGATCGATCGGATGTCTCGGAACCATCAGTCAGGACTACGTCAACTTGTTGTTGGAACTACAGACCAAGATTGGCACCGTGAGACCGGGCGTGGGAGGGTTGAGTCACGCGGCGTATCGCGGGTACAGGACGACGGGCACGAAAAGGGAGGAACCGACGAGGTTTGTGGACGGAGACTTGATTGAAGACTTTTTAGACCTCAGCAAGGATCAACAAGTGAGTGTCTGTGAGGGTGTGGGCAAGAGCGTATCGGAAATCGAAAAGATTGTGGAGAATTTAGTCAGATTGAGATGATCCTGTTTTAGCATCGGTTACGCAATCAAAGAGACATTATAAATATATTTACGTGGTTTGTCCCGTGTTAAGAACTAGTGACGTTGGAAGGTGCGGCGTCGAGAGTGTCGTTGATGTAATTGCGAGAATCGTCATTAGTGAGAGAGGACCCATTGGAATCATTATACGTAGATTGTCTACTCGACGAATCTGGCTCTGACGAGATCTGGTCGTCGTCTTGAGTCATGGTGGAGTGGTTTAGGTCGTGTTGGTCGGTGCCCGTCAATGACGACAATGTATCTAAATTTCCATTATCGATTGCGCCCATCGTCTCTTTCGATGCCTTTCTACTAGAGTCCGTCATGTCCTTTTACTGTATCGTACAATACTTCTCCTGAATTAAATCTGAGAAAAAGTCAAGCTCATTGATCACTCACAATGAACTCTTGGCATTTACGGTTGGATTTCTAATTTTGTGGGGTTCCACATACTGTAATCTCTCACAGACGTCTCTGTCCCGACAGTACCGTGACACATCCAATCAAGTAAGCAGGGAAACAGGCATATAAATGTACATGTATAGACCGCAATAATGACATTAATGGCACATTATGTACATTTGATTTCTAGTTTATACAGTCCCATGACCAACATATTCAAACATGACAACTTAGAGAATTGGAGATTAAGGTCATGGTGGTTGTGCCATCCTTTCGGCTTCTTTTGTGAGATGTGCAGCAAAGAGCACGGCGAGTTTGGGAAAGCCATAGGAATTGACAAAACGGCTAAATGCTTCCTCGGCCGAAAGGTTCTCGTGTGATTTTGGCTCGGGAGATTTTTGACTTACTTGCAAGACTGTGATTTTTCCCGGTGAATTTTTGGTAGCTGATCTATCGACAGTATACGCGTCATGCTCCGTCCTGCTCTCCGTCGTGCTCTGCCTTCGACGAGCTGTCGCTCTGCGCTGTAATGTCTGTTCTTCGTATGGTACAGATTGATCAGGTCGTTTGAGATCTGGAATTTGGTCCCGACTTTGTCTAGTGATATGCGACTGCCTCTTTGGTTTGCATTCATCAGGAGAGACGACGACCGAGTCTGCTGGTTGAAAATCGTTCTCCTCTTCGTAGCTAATCACTTTCGTCTTGCATTCGCGCACACCTCGTCGTCTCTTCGGCCCATCCGTGTCTGAAGTAGACTTTCTCTTTTGGCGAAGAATGGCTTGTTTGAACTCTGGCTTTTTCGATATCCTTTGCGGCTCAAGTACTACAGGTGTCGGATTCAGCCATTCCTGAACACCGAGAAACGCAAAGTAGATGATGTTTTTCAATTGTAAGACGTCTTCACGCTTCGCGTGGGTGGCCAATTTGCGATCTGCTTGTGCTATGGTAGAACATCGCGTGATGTTCTCAGGACATACAAAGTCGCATGCGACCTTGATGCATGGTGTGAGATTACAGACCTGATGGGCACAACCAGCAGGGATGAAGACGGCGTCACCGGGGTTCTGATAGATCCGCCACGGGATCACTCCCCTGTCGGCGAGTCGAGACAAGTCCTGTTTGTCGAGGTAAAATTGTGCGCGGCGAATCGGATCGTCCATGATGACCCGTGGACTGGTCTGCTGCAACTGTTCGAGCAGATATGAGCGGATTGCGTCGGAATCATCCTGGTTGAAAACATCCCACACGGCACAACCAGATCTTGATGCCGGCTTTTCACCAGCCCATGTCATGATATTTATTGCATCCGTCATGTCCATGTGCAGGACAGTTGTCCCTTTGGCACCGATATCATCTGAAGAGGCACCAGCACAGTACAATTTGGGACCCAAATCTGGTGGTAGATACTGCGGCGGAAACCACGCTGCAAGGTTGAGAAAGCCTTTCCGCCGAGTATAGATTGGAAATGGCAATGCTTGCTCGAAGTCTTCAAATAGATCTGGCATCGCAATCGCAAAGTCGTCCACGACGGGCCAGTCATTGAGTTTGAGGTGTTGCATTGCGTTCAAACTACCGAGACGTAGACCTTCGAAGAACTCTCGGATGGTGCTTGGCTTCACGACTCTGGTAATCACATCTACAAGCTCCGCGCTTTGGTCTCCGAATTGCTCTATAAAATAGTCTGGCGTCCAATTGATCTTGAAACGATCTCTAAAGCCTGAAAGCCGCAAGGGTTGACCCAATGTCCAGTGTGCTTGAAATTGTGCAAGTGTAATATCCTTGAATTCTGTTGCAGCATAGGGAAGACCTTCTGAGACGTCACAAGAGGGGATAAAACTCTCCATATAATGTCCCGAACCAGCAAGCGACTCATCGTCTTCAATAGAAGCTAGCTTATGCTGTAATGCTGTCAAATCACCACTTCCGAATCTCGTGCTCGGGAGCATCTGTAGCTTGGTGTGTATCTGAAGGGCTTGACCTTTACGTGTCGTGCAGCGATTGAGGTGCAGAAAGTACCCGGCAGCATCGATCGAATCGTCCCATTCGTCGAAGCATTCCAAGCATAATTCTCTGCCACAAACATAGCAGATGAAGTGGCTAGAGAAGATAGTTGTAGCACAGCCATCACATATATTTCGAGTGTACACGTCTCGTGATCTTCGCAGAATGTGCTGTAAGACATCATGCTCCTTTTCTCGTTCAAGGATGGCTTGCAGGGGAACTTTCATCGTCCGTAGTAAGAAGTCTGCGTCATCTTTGGTGCCAGTAATGCTAAAGGATGGCCTGCATATACTGCGAATAAGATCTGTAGTGCCCGGATCATTGACCAGAACGTGGACCGTCTCCTGCTTCCCACGATCTGTAGTAATCCGCCGCAGGTGCTGGAAACGACAGCCCCCAGAAGCAGCGTTACGTGCGGTACAAGCGGCACACTGACCGATGCTCCTGTTGAAAAACGACTTGCAGTAAGCAGAGATACAAGCTCTGTCCTGTAGCCAGGACTGGTTTAGATTGACTTGTGCCTCGACAACAGGACAAATTGTGACAGTCTCGAATGCTCGTGGAAGCTTACTGACCCTGAGCTGAACAAACCTGGAAGGAACTGGCAGGCCTGCCTTGCGACTGACTACATTTGGTTTCAAGATTCTTGTTGGCTCTTCTTGATACGGGTTTCCGTCAGGTGAGGAGTGTAAGGAAATTGATGTCTCTGGACTTTCTACCAAAGGTTGTGATGTAGACAGTTCGAGCGTTTGAGAACTTTCAGAGGCTGCACTATCCTGATTCATGACTTTAAAATCGCACAATATATGTATCAGATTGAGCAGGGAAAAGTGTTCTGGCCCGTTCTTGTGTGGCCACCGAAAGTCATATAAATTTCCGTGTCACGTCTCACGAAGGACAAGCAAGCTTAAGCTGCGATGGGGAAGTTCCCGGCAGGCTGAGCATGACAAATTGATCATATAGCAGAGTGGTTATTGCGTAGATGTGGTAGTAGATGAATGTCTAGCCTCTTACATGAGTCTTGGGCTTCATTAAGGCTTATAGATGCAGCAGCAGCATCATCACAATCACGGTCGCCAACTGAGGTCCAGTATGGAGAACTCAGCTGCGGAAGTGATGGACGGGTACGGGTAGAGGTGGAGAGGAGGAGGAGGTCTCGTACTCTGTTTACGAAAGGGAAGCGCTTAATTGTAGCCACTTGTACGAGGTAGGTTCAAGATGGGTGCAGACAGACAAGGGTAGGAGGAGGAGGGGAGAAGAAGAGGTCTAGACAACTGACTGACTGACTGACTGCAGAAAGTACCTACTGTAATTGTATGTGGTGGGTCAGACTCTCAGCCAAGCTTCAGCCTTCTTGGAACGGCGACAAAGGGGGAAAAAAAAGTCTCAATGAAGGTTTCCCCGCCCGGGATGGATCCCGCTGTCTACTACAGTAGTACCAACCTTGGGAAGTGTGGGATCTGATGCCATCTACTTTGGATCTCCCTTGTCGTCCTTCCACCTCTCACACCTACACTCCTCTGCTCTCAACATCTCTGCAACTCTTCTCTTCCTGACTGACCGGATTGAGAGCATCACTCCTGTCTGGGAGTCGATAAGGAGACCTTGCGTGTATTGTTCAGATTTCGTGCGTTTTGGTCAAGCACTCACCCCACATCACGACGGCAACAAAAATTCCGAGCTCTGTAGATAAGCGTGCTACACGCCGTTCAAGATCCAAACAAAAGTCCGCCCATGGATGGAAGAGACAAATAATGAATCTCGAATCAACGAGCTTTCTGTAAATGCTAGAGCGACTGGGCACGCGAGGACTCTTCACGAATATCGCGACGCTGCATTGACTGCAATTGACTTTGAGCGATACTCGAGATTGGTCAAATCTTTGCTGCGGACAGAGGCAGGATCCATCACTCTACTCGATGATGAGCATCAATATTCGCTCGCAGAGACAAATTCCACGGGCTCAGACTACATTCCAAAAGTCCTACCCAGAGCAGACACTCTCTGTCAATATACAGTCAAGCAGGATGATGCCCCATTCGTCATCGAAGACCTGTCACAAGATTCACGCTTCAATTCTCTAGGCTGTGTGGCAGGCGGCCCCAAGCTCAGAACCTATGCCGGATTCCCGATCAAGACCGATGAAGGCTACAACATCGGTTCCGTCTGTGCTTTCGAAGACCATCTGCGCAAGTGGACCGATGAGGAACTCGGACTGTTGCGCGATCTCGGACGTATGATCACAAACGATCTGGATCTGCACTTTAAGAATCAAACCATACAAATGCAACACCAAATGCAATGCAGTATCGTCTCGTTCATAAAGTCTAATCTGCAGGTCGAGGGTTGTAACCTCTCGAACTCTACTACAACGTGAGAAGAGCAGATTCCCTGTGTACTTCCCCAGCTGATCAAGACAGTCAACGAGAGAATCTGATAGCCAACAATGCGGCCGCCATCGTGCGCCAGACTCTGGCTGCAGTAGATGGTGTTTTTGTCCTACAGCTGAACCGGCATCTGCACACGCATGCTTGCGACAACTTTGACGTCCGCTTGCTCGGCTCAGACGGTCTGTCCTCTGAATCTACAACGTCGTTACGCGAGCTTGGCGCAGAGCTGTGTCGTCATGTGGACTCTAGCCTGACTACCTTCACTCTGGGGTCAGACTTGCCGGAATCAGTATCCTGCTTTCTAGGACCACATCTTGAATCAGTTCTGGTCGCACCCTGGCCAGATTCACAGGGTCGCGTTGCAGGTTTCCTTTTGGCCGCGACAAGGACTGTTTCGCGCGTGTTTCAAAGTCATGAACACGATTATCTGTCTGCATTTGGCTCGACCCTAATGCTCGAAGTTCAGAAAGCAAGTGTCGTCGATGCCGACCACGTCAAGGCGCAATTCATCAGCTCTCTCTCGCACGAGCTACGGACTCCTCTACATGGTCTCCTTCACAATGCAGAAGTCCTTGCCGAATCGAGGCTCGATGCTGAACAGGCTGAGCTGGTCAAAGATATTCTAGCTTGTGGTAATTCACAGTTGAGTATCGTAGAGTCCATGCTAAACCTCAATTCAGCGCGCGAACAATCGAAGAAAGAGAACCACATCAGCCTCACGGACAAAATTGACGTCGTTGAAGTCGTGGAGGACGCCGTAGTGCTTGCGATCGAGCGACATCGACGACGACTACACAAGCTTTCCAAGTCAGACAGCATTCCACATTCGGAGCTGGTTCAGGTCGTTGTCGACTGCCCTACCAGAGCTGCGGAACTGCAGTTGCATCAGCGACTCTCCAACCGCAAGGCTCTTGTGCAGATTGTTGAACAACTTGTGTCTAATGCATTGAAATGGACGGAAACTGGCTTCATCAAGGTAACGCTCGGCTTCCCATCAGAAGGAGCAAATTCTTCAGTTTCTATCGATGTTTGCGATACAGGAAGCGGGATCGATCAAAGTTTCTTGAGGCATAAACTCTTTCAGACATTTTCAAAGGAAGACAGCTTCAGCTTTGGCCTTGGTCTTGGTCTCAGTGTTGTGGCTGAGTCGATTGCTCATCTCAAAGGCACGATAAAAGTAGAGTCGGAGAAAGGTTCTTATACAGTCGTCCATGTTTCCATTCCGATGGTGTTGGCCGAGGACGAGCCCGATCTGGCCTTGCACTCGTTGGCGAGTGATTTCAAGGTCGGCATACTGTATCCGGAACAGTCCAAATCAGCAGGCACTCGACTCCTAGTCCGCACTCTCAGAAGAGATCTCGAGCATGCTGGCTATCATGTCTGTGAGTACGTCGATGTCTCGGAAGCGGATTCCGCCGTGCTCTTCGTAGTGGAAAGTACGAAAGTTTCGACCCTGCTCCAAGCCGCGGACAAGCTGCGAGTAATATACACTGGTCAATTAAGTCCGAATACATTCTTTGACTCCAATTCGCGCTTGACCTATCAACTTGGACCACACTATGGTCCTCGCATACTAAGAAAGTTGATGGCTCAAATTCAGCAAGAAAGTAACATCCCTTTGGATTCGCTTGGCACGACTGACCATGCTTCGCGCAAACGAGGTCGCTCGGCCAGTCACGATCTCACATCACAAGCCATGCACATTTCAGAGTCATTGGCAGACAAATCTACGATCAAGGCTCGTAAATATGCTCGAGGTCCAGAACGGGCTTCGGAATATCCTGAACCCAACACTACTTCGCCCAATAGCTCCATCACACCAGAAGCCCTCGAGACTGATACACTGGATCATGCGATGGATTCGTCAACGGTCACTCCCACCAAGATTGGTACAGGCAGAGCAGAAAATCCGCCCTTCAGTGCATTTATAAAACAACCAATCAGTCCTCGAGTGCTCATCGTCGAGGACAACCCTACCAATGCCCGGCTACTGACGAGATTCATGCAGAAGCGAGGCGTGGACTACAAGGCGGTCGTGAATGGCCAAGAGGCTGTAGACGAGATTGACTTGGTCAGTAGCGAAAAGAAACAGTCATACGACGTAATTTTGATGGTACCAACACAGTCAAATGCCACCCTTGGAAGGAAATTAATTTGATGTAGGACATTCAGATGCCTGTGCTCGATGGTCTGCAGGCCACTGAAAAGATACGCAAGATGGAGACTTCGAGATCGATGCCCAAAGCACAGATTGTAGCCTGTACTGGTCTCTCGGCTGAAGAAGACAAAGAGAGAGCCACTCAAGTCGGTTGCGATGTGAGTACACCATGTGACCTTTGAATCTCGATTTTCCATTTCACTGACCTCTTTAGAACTTTCTGACCAAGCCAATCTCCCTCGTGACGCTGAGACATCTCTTTGACGATTGGTCTCACGAGCAGACAAAGGAAGACTCGTCGAGAACAGTCTCATGAATATCATTAGCGACATGGCAAGAGCGTTTGTGACCATTAATTTCGATTCTGTATAAAGTCTTTCATAGCACTATATTGTCCCGTTTTTTTTGTAGTTTGGTTGGACCGTGTCGACCATGTGATTGTTTACAAAGTGCTTTCATTCTATTGAGCAATAAGGAGGCTCCTCCATGAGATTTGAGATATGCGCTGTTTTGTAATGCGGTCGTGTGAGTCTTGACGTCAGTTTCCAGACTGGCGAGGGTATTGTGGTGAGTGGGTCCGCCGGCAGAATGTGTACTCGATTGCGTGGGACCACTATGACTTTGCCTCATCATGGCGTTTTGTTTGGATGGGGAAAGGGACTCGAATTGGTTCTTGGCGGACAAGTAGGACTGAATCACGTCCGTACTCAATTCTTGAAAGGGAGCGTTGAGAATGCGCATAGAGGGTGAAAAGACGAGGTGCATGGGCGTTTGTGGGAGAACATGAGGGCCGGCTACTAGTAATGCCGTCCTAAAGGATTCCGAGAGGCGATGTTTGAGTCGTCTCCTGATGCTGGCTTTCTTTGACGTTTTCGCAATGGATAGGATGAAACTGACGATTAGGGTGCGATGTAAATGCGTCACGCCCAAGTGTTGCTCAAAGTGTCTCACCTGCGAGGCGTGCAGAGCGTCTAGTCGAGTCTGGGAGGGGACTCTTGATTGTGGGTAGTATCGAAAGGTAAAGTATCCCAAAGTGCTCGTTCGCGACGGTATTCTAAAGTTGATGTCTTGCCCTGGAGCACCCTTGAATTTACCGATGAATAGTTGGTTCGGTACTTTTATCGCCATCCTATACTATACTGCCTATCCGTCATCCACACATTGATGATGTTGTCGACCCATTGATATGGAACTTGTAGGTTCTTTTGTATCCTTGACGGTGATGATCATGATCAGTCGAGTATTCGGTTATATTTCGCATTGGTCGGAATGGCATGAATTCACCTCCATCATCCACAAAATAATACAGTATATAGCATCTCCAAACGCAAAGACGTATACTTGGTCACTCTTATAGAATCACGCAAAAAGTACGAAAAGCTGCCTGATCATCAACAACTTGCATAATCTGTGTTTAGACGGCATCATCGGTAATCAACACAACATAGCCGCATGGTCAGGTTAACAGCGGACCTCCTCACGAATGCTCCATCCTTCCTAAACCCACTGAAACAGAGAGAACTCGACTTGCGAGGGTACAAAATACCGGCGATTGAGAATTTAGGCATCACGAGGGACCAGAATGAAGCCATCGGTAAGACTACTACATTCTCGATAAGATTGGATTTTTTTGGCTGAGGGTTTGTAGACTTTACAGATAATGATGTTCGACATTTAGGAAATTTCCCTAAATTCACTCACTTGAAGACATTATTATGCGCACGCAACAGGATATCCTCAATAAGTCCCTCATTGGGAAACACGGTCCCGGCCTTAAAAGTCCTGGTACTGACGAGCAACGCCCTGACAGAGTTGACTGACTTAAATCCATTGAGAGAGTTACGGGCATTGGATACGTTGACGTGTCTCGATAACCCGGTCACCAAGAATCCTTATTATCGGTCATGGATCATTTGGACATGTCCCGCCCTCCGCATCCTCGACTTTCAAAAAGTCAAGACAAGTGAGCGACAAGCCGCCCGCGACGCATTCGGTACCATGCAAGATCCGACGCCCCTGGCTGCTGAATTGTTGGGTATAAAGTCAAAGACTTTCGACGTCTCTCCCACAAACGGAGCGGACGGGTCCCGTGGTCCAGGACTCGGACGAATCACGGAGGATGAGCGGCGAAAAATCAAAGTGGCCATCATGAATGCCACGACCATGGCCGAAGTACAAAAGCTCGAGACAATGTTGCTCGAAGGCAGGATTCCCGAAGGAACTAAATTATAATCTCAAATGCCTCTTTAATAATGAGGAATGAAGAGGTGGTGTATATACAGGGGAATTAATAAATCTTGGCATCTAAAATACTTGCCGCCATCCTCTTTCTCAATTCAGGCATTTCTTCTTGTGTGAAGGAAGGGACTTGGAAACAACTCAATCGTTCCGCCGTCTGACATGCAAACACTCCACAATCGAAGCCGTTGCGTTGTCGAGGACCCGCGTCAGGAACGTAATCCGTCCACTCGGACACGTCAATGGCCGTCTCGTTGACCAGGTACTCGCGCAGTGCACTAAACGCCTGTCCCGCGCCACCGTCGAGAGAGTCCCAGTACTCGAACCTCTGTCGTCTAAAGTTGATTGTCGACATGCACCAGTGTACGCCAAGGTGGACCGGAATCAACACTAGATCGCACTTGGCAATGTCCACTTTAGCCTTTTTCGCCCACCTTCGCACGTCCTTGTACCCGCCCTTGACCAGTTTCGAGTAGAAAAAGGTATTGAAGGCGTGCAACTTGATTTTCGACTCGGCTTTTGATCGTTCAATAATCAAGTTCATGTAAAAGTTGATGACTTCGTCGTTCAACCACGCAGTCGATTTTAGTGTCGACAAGTCCTTGACTTTGATTTCTTGGTTGAATTTGTCCACCAAAACGCTATCATATGCTATTTGTCCGAAGAATGCCTTTTCGACCTTCTTGAGTGTCTCTATCGGGATTGGAATGCGAGCAGGTGGCAAGAGTCCTCGTTTCCTGGCAATCTCCAAATTTCTGGCTTCCTTCTCCTTGTCTATTTTCTGCCATTCGTATTGATGAGGGTACTCCTTTCGCAAGTCGGCGATGAGATCCTCGAGACTCTGTTCATCAGTCCTATGCGACATGCGATTGTTGTTGTCTTTCGTTCGGAAAGGATTAAAATTGGCTGCGGGACTACCCAACGGTGCCCCAGGACTGCGGTAGAGCACGGCAGGAGATGCTTGAGATGGGCTCTCGAGGTAATGAGAAAGAGTCGATGTCGTGAATGGCAGTCGCATATTCGTCCTATCGGAGTCGCTCGCCTTTCGTATGCGTGATTTGTGAGGCGTGATTCTACTCAGTATTTTCGCAGCGTCTTTTGGTGTGCGAGTATTCGCTGTCGACACTCTAGACCTATTCAGACCCATCGAATTATTGAAAGCGGTTCTATGCATTGGTGACGCATTACCACGAGTGATGGCTCCGACACTATTGAGAGCCAGACGTTCTCTGGCAGTAACGATTTCGCTGTATTGTTTTCTCAACGACTTTGCGGGTCCATAGTTTGCACGCCCGGAGACCTGTCGCGGGTCGAGCCTTTGATTTATTGTCCGTGACTGCGTGTGGAGTGCCTGGGCAGAAACGGGGAGTGTTGTCTTTGAGAGACGTGCTGTGGGAGAGTGCACCTCCGTATTCGTGATTTGGCAATACCGTGGTACGTTCTCTTTGTCTGAGAGACGCTTACTTCGACGAGAAGCTCGTCGTGCTGCACGCTGCTCATGAGTTTCGTCATCTCGCACGCGACGTCGCTTGTCCTTTTTCGTTATGATCGGCTGGTCCTGTGAATCCTCGTCCTGCCACTTCTGTATACGTTCGTTGACATGATGCGATACAGAATCGTACCAACGACTCCAGTAGCCCGCGGCACTACTGATGAGGGAGCTGACTTGCGGTAGCACGGAATCAATGATAACTTGGGAAGAGCCAAATGCGGCTTCGAACGAACGCTTCTTGACAACAGAAGAAGGAAGCTGTCCTTCCTCCAAGGACATACAGATCTGTATAGTTCGCTCAGAGATTGAACATGACGCAGGTAATCAAGGTGACCTTGGAGCGTCGATTGAGAGAGAGCGACTAGTGCGCTTGAAGGGGGACTATGGTATGTATGGAGACACAAATGCTGGTCGTCGTTTGTGCGCGTATTTTGTGCTGATCGACAACAAAACACGAACTGCTTCGATGGTGATCGGCTAACTTGCCGACTCGACTCAACTCTTGTATCCCTGCAGCAGCCCAACTCTACTCTACAAGCTATGGCAGATTCTCTCTTGTTTGACCCAGATTATGCAGTATCTACAGTAGTGTAACATAAACGGATCGATAGTTCAGGTGGACTCGATTCGAACGACTACTTTTATTGTCCTTGTCTTCATTCTACCATCGTAATATGCGGCTCAGTAGTCGTAGAAGCCCTTTCCTGCCTTTTTGCCCACCCATCCTGCATCAACCATTTTTCCGAGCAGTATCGCAGGACGGTATTTGCTATCGCCAGTCTCCCCATATAAGACTCGCATAATGCTTAGGCAAGTATCCAGACCTATAAAATCTGCTAGTGCAAGTGGTCCCATCGGCATCGAACAGCCATTCTTCATAATGTTATCTATATCAGTCGCCTCACCGACACCTGTCTCGAGTGCAATGATGGCCTCATTTAGATATGGCATTAGCAATCGATTGGCGAGAAATCCTGGAGAGTCCTGAGATCGTGAGACAATCTTGCCCATCTTCTGTCCAAAGGCCAGAGCTGTCTCGAGAGTTTCGTTTGAGGTCTGGAGGCCAGTGATGACCTCCATACCTTTCATGACTGGGACAGGGTTCATCAGGTGGAAGCCGACCACTCGCTCCTCTGCTCCGACAGCGGCATGTGCAATCTTTGTGATTCCTATCGAGCTAGTGTTGGTTGCTAGAACTGTAGTCTTTGGGACTTGCTCTGCAAGTCTTTTGAAGACTTCAAATTTCAGACTCGGAATTTCGGGAATGGCCTCAATCAAGAAATCAACATCGTCGAATCCCGTGTCAATATTGCTCGAGAACTTGATGAGTCCGGTGGTTGTGTCCGCTTGCTCCTGTGAGATCCTGCCCTTGGCGACATCTTTCTCCAAGAGCTTCTTCATGAAACTCTGTCCCTTGGCCAAGGCATGTTCTGAGGCATCCACCAGAGTCACCGGTGTCTTGGCCACGTTTGCTATGACGATGGCTATGCCGAGACCCATTTGTCCTCCGCCCAGTACCCCAGCCTTCTTGACATCTTTCGCAAGAATGGATCCAGTTGAGAAGCATCGTATTGAAGGGACACTGCGTCTCGGTATGCGGAGCATCTTTGCGGCTCGGTGGTCTGTGACAGGTATGTCTCTTGTAGCTAAAGTACATCAATTGGAAGAAGCAAGACTACAAGCAGTACAAAACAGAAGCGTGCTAGCGTGGAGTGCGCTCTCACCCGAAATCCGGAGAACAAGAAATTCAAAAACATGTGATCCATCCCTGCAGATACGACCTCAATACGAGGCTCCACAATCACTTTCTTGTCTCTTCTTGTCCTCACTCAAAACAACGATCCTTCTACTTCTGCCTACGTTGACAGTCGTCCATAGCTTTCAGCTCAACGAAACAGCGCTTGACAGATGTTCAAAGTAACGTGACTGACGCTCGAATGCCAAATTCTCATATTTCGATGTACAAGAAATCATCACAAAATTTCAAGTGGCCCAAATCGTGCCCAGAACTAGTGAAGAAGTTGTCTGAATTGTTTACACAAGCGATTGATGGACCATTCACGTGAGTAATGATTGAACAGGGACCATTCAGCAGCTAAAATGTCGCAGTTTTGAGCAATTGAGGACGCTGGAAGCGCTCAGAACACTGGTCAATCAATTGCGGCGATGTCAAGAACCTTTCTTGGTGTTCTCCTTACTGTGGTGTAAGTTGGACTTCAATAACTCGGCAGCCGGAGACGAGACTAGTGTAGACTATGCTCGGGGCAACGCATGCGAGATTGCTGTCATGCGTCTCTTGCGCAGATACAACACCGAAGGAATTCTACTGGCTTTGACGAATGATTTCAATGCTACGACTATCGAAATAGAGCAAGGACATTCGGCTTCTGTCATTTCAAAAGCACGTAACAGTGATAGGAGTTCCGAAGCTGCAGAAATCACACCATTGCTTCGGGTAGACTCCCATGTAGCTGATATAAGCCATCAAGATCTCGAAAACGCTTCGAGAGAACGGATCGGAGGAGACAGTTTTACTGCGTTGGAGGTTGCAATCGTAGCAGAAGCAAAACATTTCACCTCGGCTCAGATTGTGCAAGACACTCTACTGAAGATCTGGCATGGTGAAATCATCTTCTGGGACGACATTAGTGAACATGGTAAGAAGAAGGCCCAATTCTATCATAAGGACAAGAACGAAAGGTTTTGCAATTTCGCAAGATTGAGAGTACCTCAGTACGCTTTCATCATTGAGACCTTCAACTTTTTCGTACTCGCCGGGCTATACCTACTCGTTGTCATCGATCGTGAGTACCACCATCTCGGCTGGATCGAGGTGATCTTGGCTCTATGGTTTCTGGGTTTCACATATCAGGAATACGATCAGTTCAGAGAGGCTGGAACGATCACCTTTTATCTGGCAAATCCATTTAATTACTTCGACCTCGGAATGATCATTGTAGCGCTCGTGTGGATCGCGATGCGTGCTGTGGGAGTCGCTAGACAGGATGCGGCTCTGGTGGGACAATCTTATGATGTCCTCTCCTTACAGGGAGTGCTTCTCGTACCACGACTGTTCTCCTTTTTATCACTATCGCCATACTTTGGCACACTGTTCCCGTGTCTGAGAAGACTCGCGATTGATTTTATAAAGTTCCTGGTCCTTATCGTGGCTTTGTACGCAGGTTTCTTGGTCACGTTTAGCATACTGGGACGCAACAAGTACACCGTCTCGGAGATATCGTGGCTGCTGACAAAGATTTTCTTTGGCTCTACCTACCTCGGTTTCGACGCGATGCGAAACCTCCACCCAATCTTTGGTCCTCCATTGATGATTGTCTTTGTCACGTTCAGTTCGATACTGCTCACCACGGCACTGATTTCAATCTTGAGCGCATCGTTCAGTAAAGTCATGGACAATGCTCGGAATGAATACAATCATCTCTTTGCGACGACTTGTCTCGAGTCTAGCAAGAGTGATCACATGGTCATCCTTACTCCACCCTTCAATCTTCTCGGATTGCTGCTCGTTCGACCATTGAGACTATTTCTGCCATCTAACCATATCGTTCTTCGTTCAGTCAAGATATGGATCTTGAGATTCACGCATTTCCCGTATGTCTTGTTGTTTTCATTGTATGAGGCAAGTCCTTTTGCACCAGTCCCATCGGAAATCAATCAAGGACGAATCAACCAGACATGTCCTAGAATAGGAAGCATTTCAGGAACTCCAACGCGAAACGTTGCTCACCCGTCTAATGGCTTGGATGATGGAAGCAGGAGCAGGAATGAAGCTGATGATGACACGGATGACGAAGAAGGACTGGATACTGGTACAATGATATCAGAAGGTTCAAGTGGTCTTGATGAAGAGACAAAGAAGCGCATGCAGGCCATGGAGCGACAAATGAATGACATGAAGAAGATGTTGGAACTACTTGTGCGAGACAAAAAGTGAGGTTTTCCTAATTAAAGCGTGTCAATCAGCATCTACAGTAGGTGGCTGGTCCACTGTTGCTCACTTGACATCCTCCTATATAATATAACCACGATTTTATATCATCGCTATGCAAATATCGAGTAGTGTTGAATGCATGCCTGCCTATTGACTTTATGCCGTCTGTAATGCTCAATTACTTCTTAAAAGACATACTTGAGAGCACCAGAAAACAGCACTTGTTGGTCCTACAGCACAGCCATCTTGACGAACCAAGGAATGAGTTAGCATAAGTGAAAATCGTGATACCTCTCATGCGCCGTAGAGCCGTATCAATTCCTCGCTGACCCCAGACATGGGATTCAACACGCCCAGATCAGTAATTAAGCCAGTGATTAAATTTGGTGGTGTGAGGTCCTATAACGTAATTAGTACCTCAAAAATCAAGGTTGAAGAAATTTCATACGAGTTGTGGATTATTGGCAATTTCATGAATGTCCATGACGTCGCCATTGCGCACGTCGGCAGATGAACTGGTGATTTTCTCGACACCTACAAATTCTGCTGGAGTTTCGAATTGTCCAGAGGTGCGGTCTGGATTGGGAGATCCGAGCGTACTTGCTGCCTGTGACGGGATGGGTGGATCGGAGAATTGAAGGACGGGTTCGGGCGTGACGAGGTCGTACTGTGAGAGTGGAAAGATGCGCACGAATTTATGCGATTCGGCGAGACAATAGAATGGTTTATTGGCTGCTTTGGCGAGGGAGGCGACGTTCAATGTTCCAATCTGGTTGATGAGTCCTCCATTCTCGACGATACCTTCGGCACCGACCAAGACCATGTCGGTCTTGTGTATCGCGTACCCGACGGCGACATCAAGCAACATGCAACACGGAATGCCATGACGTTCCAGGACACGCTTCGATTTCAATCCGGAGCCATTCGGACGGGACTCTGTGATGTACACCTTGAACCTCTTGTTTTTTGCAGCAGCTTTCGTCAATACGGCAAGGACGACTCGCGAGTAGGAATGTATGAGCACCGTCGAACCGTCCTTGATAAACAATGAACCAGTAGCGGCAATTTTATCTCGTGCCTGCCTAGCTCTCTCGACAAATAATTGTCCATTCGCCACTAAATGTGCTTTCGTGTCTTCAAAGTTCTCAATATTGTCCAGACTACGCATCACGAACCGCTGAAAAATGTCGCAACCAGCTTGTAACGAATAGGAATTCGGTACTGCATCAATCAAGATTGTCTTTCCCTTCTTCAATATATCCATGAATTCAGAGACCGTCGACGCATTCGTCTTGGTCAAGACTTCTAATAAAGAGTATATAGCAGCCAAAGGCATCGTGATATCCGGATCATTCTCCAGTACATTATTGTAAATTGCCAAGACGTCAAAAGAGCCCGCAGGTGAGTCGATCGATGTGTCCATACGGGCAAGCCGCCCCGGACGTAAAGGACTCATGCTGTGTGATGCCACTTGCTCTGCTCCTGCGTTTTTCAGGGTGCTGATATGTATAATTTACATCAGGAGCCGCAGTACTGAGATGGCTGACTCGAATAATTGCTTTCTCCACATTTACACCACAACTGTAATGTGCCGCCTATCACTCCTACATAGAGCTACAGCTGGCTAATCCTTGATAAATCAGTTCTTACTGGCTAAAATTGATTTTCAATGGACTATCTTGATATCACATAAAGACTGATATACAAATGAGTCATATCTCAAAGTTTGGCAAGCTCCTTCATTGTACCACAAATACCTTTGCCTGAACTGAGGGAGATCAAAAAGCGCCAGTTCTGAATTGGCTATGGGTCCAAACCAGGGTTCGAACCTGGGGTCACTCCCACCCTAAGAGAGTATGTTGCCACTACACCATATGGACTTTTCGTCACCGCTGCAAAACGCTCACATATAAACCCCCGTAAACAGGATCACGCGAAGATAATATATTTACAGTTCTACACAAGCTGTTCATAGACCCTCGATGGATCTTATGTATCAGAAAGCCTTTAGTCTAGTACAGTAATGACTGTAATAGCCAAAAAGAAAGATGAATTTGTGCTGCAAGCTCGCTTCGAGCATGGGAGTACGTCGACAACCATGCTTGAACAGCCGGCCTATAGCCATAGATCGACCGATCGACCGACAGACCAAGGAATCTTCGGTATGCATGATTCAAGAGTGCGATTTCCACATAGATAATTGAAGCTTTGCGGAATTTGTGTCTGGAGGTTGTGACTGAGGTTTGCAAGGTGCATTGCTTTCGCTCTCGTCCCTACTCATGTATGGTTCCTGTTATCATAGATCCACCCGAAACGCGATCTTGTTCAATCATTCCACCGGATATCCCCAATCGGCGATACTAGAAACGGTAGGTATCCTGCATTTCCAATACCGCTTTCCCTAATTGCTCCTTCGTCAATATGATCAACTCACCGGTCGGTTTGATGCCAAAGTCCTGGAATGCTCGCTTCGAATCCGATTCTGGCAAGTCGTGGGAATATTGAAACTGAACGCGATGGCTAGCATGTTTGATCAGTATTTCATCCTCTGCATGGAAATAAAAGGTTTCTTTTGTAGCTTTAGCAGGTTTGCCTTTCTTCTTTGGTCGATCATCCTCTTCGTCTAATTTTGAGGAGATCTCAGTATAAGACTTTGACAAGAGCACGTAGTTGTCGAACGAGTATTTGTCATCTTGGCCAGCCTTTGCAGCGAGTTCTTCAGAGAGGATACGGTATAAAGGTGGTGCCACTTCGACCGGCATATTTATCAGTCTCTCGGAAAAGAGAAATGCAGTTTGAGTTTTTGCGCTCGGGGACAACAATTTAGTCATTGCTGTATGACACTTGACATCAGTCCTAGACTTCGAAGCAAGGTATTCGATTAGAAGTTTGAACTGCTCATTGTCGTGATTCGAATTCATGTTGATAGCTGTCAATACTGCATAAGGATCACTCTCCTCCCCATCGACTTTAACCGTACTGCCCACGGGATTTGTGAGAATGAGATCAGCAATTGCACCCAATTCGAAATTTATCGCATCCGGACCTAGCAACTGTTTGAGCAGTGTGTTGAGTGCATGAAAATCGACTTTCGAGTTGAGGTCAAAAAACTCGAAGTCAACATTGATCATCGAGATGTCCTCCTCATCGTCCTCATCGCCGTCTTCAAGTACTTCATTCTTAGAAGAATCATTGTTTATGTCTAAATCACGCTTCATGATGAGACTGAGTCTCACGATTGAGGTTTTGAAATTCAGTCAGGTTGCATCTCTAAAAAACTACACATGAACAATGGTTGTCGAATTTATCGTGGCAGCGGCTCAAGATGAAGTCGAACCACAAGCCTCTCTCCCCCACCTCCAAAAACACTCTCCATTAAGTCATCCTAATTACTGTAAAATGATCCTTCGAACATATAGCAAGGATTTGTCACAACTCAAGCTCGACTACAAACGATGAAAGATTAAGCTATTTTAATATCCAATCCCGGCAAACTATCACAAGTTGCAGGGGGCAGTGGTTCCATTCCTAAATGCGATGCACAAGAACACTCTTCGCAACTACAACGAATCACCTTCCCTGGCCCGCGCATGAATTTCCCACACCATATGAAATTTTTCATGTAGAGCAGTCGGCTTCGTCGATTGAGATCAAGAAACGCTATTATGAATTGGTGAAAATTTATCATCCCGACAAAATAACCAATCCAACGATTCTGGAGAATGAACGCTTTCACAAGATTGTGGCAGCTAACGATATTCTGTGCGACAGATCAAAGAGATCTGCTTTTGATAGATATGGTGTAGGGTGGCAGTGGACACGAGCCGGGCGACATCCCAAGGTCTATGCTGGTCAAATGTCAGGCAGTCGATTCAATCAATACAATCGTCAGAGACGCGCGGATCACGATGAAACGGCTCCATGGGATCACTTTTATACAGGGAACAAGACGACAGCGAGTGGCGAGACTCGATATACCTCAAATACCAATTTTGTAGGCTTTCTAGTTTTCCTCAGCGCAATCGGCGCCGTGATCCAGGCTGCAAGATTGGGCAAAGCTAGTGCTGAGATTAACGAGCGGGCAGATAGGCAGCACTTTAATACTGCTCGAGATCTGGCAGAAAGCAGGAGACTCGCAAAAGACCTGGGCAAGGAAGAACGTCGAAGACTCTTTCTGGCACATCGATCTGGTGATGCAACTGGATATGGTCTGGAGACTTCTCCGAGCGTCGAACAAGAGCCAGACCTCGATTGATCAACCTGATCTGATGACAACTTCTACGAGCGTCCGTCTCTCAAGATATAGCAAGAATCAAATTCATGTCGTAGCTTGCTCAATATTGAGATCAAGTCTCGAGAATAGGAAGTTCGCTTTGTCGCGGCTCGCAGCCAGCCCTTCCTTGAAGAATTCCACCTTCTCGGCCAGCTCCGCCTTATTCTTGACGATAGCTTTGACAGCATTACTCGAATCTGAGCACAGTGGGCATGACACCCTGTCAGCGGCTGTAGGGACACAACGTTGATGGAACGAGTGTTTACAAAGGAAGTGGACCGCAGGCAGCTCCAATGTACCACCACAACCCGAGCAACGAGAGATCTGAAGCACACGAGCATTCTCAGCCAAGTCAGCAATCTCTCGAGATTTCGTTTCGGATTCTTCGCGATAGCTTTTGACCAGGCTCTGGTTCGATGCAATTTCCTTGCGTTCCTTTTCAATGACGCTACTGAGATACTCTCTAACAGTGCCGACAGTCGCAACAGAATTGCTGCTCAGGGCTTGAATCACCTGCAGAGGCGCAAGTAGCCTCTTTTCCTGAATCTTGGACAAGACCAACCCGAGTTCCGATCCAGCTGCGCGGATTACTTTCGGGCTAGATATAAAGTATTTCAGTGCGAGTGTATACAACAACGGTTCTTCCTCGCCATACTTTCGCAGCACTTCGATGACGCCAGCTGTATCTCCTGCTGTACAGCGCGATCGGAACACGTCTTCCTTCCGTCCAGATCGTTCTTGCATTAATAGTGATCCTTCGTCAAAGGACGATAGATGAAAAATAAGAACTGCATTGGAATTGTCCACATAATCAGCCTCGACCTGCATGAGATCCTTGGCCTTCTTTTCCCATACCAGCCGATCTTCCTTGGATGTAGTGCTTGCCTGTCTCAGGTAGACTTCCAATAAAGTCGTTACAACATCCTTCCTTGTGCTGTCATCGGACGTATCTGATTGACGTTCAAGTATGGCTTCAAGAAGCTCAATGAACTTTAGTGGAAAGTCTGCAAATATGGAAAAGGCTGTGCGTGGCGCGGGAACTGTATAGGCACATTTCTCGTCAGTCAACGAACTTGCTACGTCAATGTCTATCACTGACGTATGCTTGGGTGTAGTTGTCGTGTATGAAGTAACTCGCTTCATAGAATTGAACAAAGACATGTCCAGAGATGGCAGAGATGGCAAGACTTGCGAATAGCGACTATTGACCATGGAGTCGTAGAATGCTCCGCCATAGTTGGTCGCTAGCCTTCGAGGAGGAGAAGCGATACCAGCGCCTTGATTGTCGGAGCTTGGACTGAAAGTACCAGTGTAAAAATCTATGAAAAGCTTCGTAGTCTCGGTGGGCAATGCCGACATCAGTGGCCGGCCGAAGCTATTAAGCATGTTGCCCACCTCAGCAGGGTCCGAGAGCTTGCGAATGTATACAAGTGCGGCGTTATAATCTCTTTTGTCCTCTATCATGATCCCAAGACAAATGGCATGACTCTTGTGTTTCGCTGAGAGTGTTAAAGCCTCATCATAATAACCTGCTTGTCTGCACAAGGCAATTGCGATATCGAGATCGATTGGATGCTCTTCCTCATCCTTGATAAATGCAGTCATCTTGTCTCTTCTATTCAGCTTCGCATAACAGTTCAGCAGGAGCGTCGTGTAGTCTGGATTAGATAACTTTGCAGTATGTAATGCTTCCAAGAACTCAGTCAGCAAGGGAATATGCTGAGCTTGTAAATATTTCCGCATGATTGTGGAAGCTTGACACTGCCGGATCGCGCGGATGTACTGTCTCACAGATTGCTCGAATTCGCCTTTGTCATACAAGTAATCCCCATAACGAATGTAAATAGAGTTGATTACTTCCGAAGCAATTGAGGATTCTTGTGCTAGATTCAGTGCCAATGTGTACATGCTTTTAGCAAATAGCACATCCAATTTTGCCTCTATTCCGATATCTTTGAGCTGAAATAGCTTACCATCCAACGTCAGCAGATAGAGTACTCCAGATTTGGAGAAGGCAGTTTTCAGACCTTGCGCAAAATAGCCAGAATGTGCGATGAACTTATTCGTGGTGTTCAACACTGTTACCTGAGAAGCGTTTTCCATTCCAGCGGAGATATCGATTTTGCCCAAGACCTTCATCGTACCAACCTTTGAGCTATTCGGTGGACGAATGACGATTGTGTAGACACCGTGAACATAGACTGCTGTTTTCAGCCCGTCCATTGCGAAGCATTGCCCACGTCCATCAATACCATATACATAGATGGCATCTTGTCTGGCCACAATTATTTCGTTCTTCACTTTGTCCTTGGTAACACAACCAAGGGCGGCACCAACAGATTCCATGACCCTCGGAGCTTGGCTGGAAGCTCTACTACTGGAGTTGGCTATAGTTAGCGTCAGTAGCTTGCTCGTGCTAAATATGTACAAGGTTGTAGTAGTGCTTGACGCTAGAAACTCAAGACTGGTCACTGGTTCTTCACCTTTGTACACCGTTCGCTGCTTCGCCCCACGGTCTCGACCCAAATCTCCTTTGATGAGAATCACTTTGCCGTCCGTATATCCGATTGCAACATGACTCAGATCGTCTAGAGCAGCACAACATGTGATAGGATATGGTTGATCAGTATTGATGGGCACTGATGATAAGTGCTTGAATACAGAGTTGGAATTATTCGGTTGGCGCACACTCCAAATCTTGAGAACTATAGAACCAGAAGCTTCTTCCCCTACTGTCGCTACAAGCTGATCCGTCACAGGCAAAATGTAATCAATCCTGCCATCGACATAGGCGGCCACATTTCCATCTTCACAGAATCTGCTATCAAGGACATGGAGCGAGCCTGCTTGATCTCCGACAAAGACGTAGGCATCACTCGCGGCAACTACACTGCTATACACATTCGCAGATAGTGTTGACGGGCCAGATGCAGAAGGATCAGCTGCATCCTTGATTTGGGTACTTTCCAGGAAGTTGAATTGTCGCCACTTTTACCATCAGATATAAGCTTGGAATTCAATTTGGTGCTCTTACAGCAAGTGCCATGCATATAACCTGAATGACGCAGCTCGTTACCGCATATGATCGATGTTACAAATTCTAGCAGGACCGACTAGAGTGGTACCGGTATCGTGTTCGTGATTACTTATGGTGTATGGTGTTTAGTAGTGACCATAGTGGAGAGTCGTGTTTCTTATGGGGAAAATGCACCCGTGGAGTGGCTCCAGCCACTAAATTTTGCGAGATTCATGCGATCGGTGTGCGCACACGCAAGGTATCTGCGTTCCTACCTGTTGTACCACAAGCCCCAGGAGTGTAAGCACAAATTACTTTCTGGAATGTCTAAAGTCGTCTTTCAGGAAATTTTGGTGTGCTTGCGAAGAACACTGCAATGTCTACGAGCGGAGTGAGCAGAGATGAACTGGACCTAGCGATCCGCTCCAGGTTGAATGCCACGCATGTGGAGATCGAGGACATCAGCGGTGGATGTGGTCAGGCGTACGAGGTAGTGATTGTGTCGCCAGAATTTGCTGGCAAGCGTACATTACAACGACACAAACTGGTCAACGCAGCTCTCAAAGATGAAATAGCTGCTGTGCATGCATTCACGCAGGTGAGAAAATTGAGCACGGACAAGAGCAATTCATATTGACTATTTTACAGAAAGACTATACGCCGGAGGAATACACGAAAGCAAAGGAGTCTGAATGATGCTTTGTGATTGGATTATGTCGCAAAATCTGTCAGGTTGGACAGTATTGGGAGTTCTGGCGTGTGGATATCAATCCACACGAACGAACGACCTTGAAGTTGAACGCAATCAGTAATATCGTCAGACAATTCAGACACGAAATTGCATGTAGGCACGATAGAAATTTGTGACCGTGGGCTGATAATGCCTTTGGGTGAGTTCGAGCAGGGGGGCAGAGGCACGGGTCCAGGATTTACGTGCATATAAAGTCACTAGTTGTGATTGAGGGACTCGCCAGGCATGGCTAGGTATTCACTGTAACTACCTACTGTAGGTATGGTACCTACTGTTAGATCTGTGAGGAATAGAAAGAAAGAGTGGATCAGAAGTGTCTGCCTGTCTGCCTGCTTGTCTACTGTTCCTGTTCGAGACGCAGCTGCCTGCTCAAGCGGAGAACATCTCTCCCGCCCCCTCTCAGTCCAATCGAAGCTTGCCCAGGTGTTTGGTTCCCATCTCCCGCCTCCAGCCTCTCAATCTCGATTCCGAGACCACCCTGATGACCCGTACCGTAACACAACAAATCAGAAAGCAGTGGCAACGCATTGCTCCTGCTCGATTCCGAACAGGCGACTCTAGAGCTGTGTAACGACGCCGAATTATAATCACGATTCACTTTCCATGAACGAAAGCTTCTGTCTGTGGTTCTTCATCGCTGCTTTACCATGAGACAGCTATAAGCACAAATTTAGCACCTGCAGTCAAGCTACGTTCCTTTTACGAGAGCCTCAAAGCGAGGCATCTTCGACTCGACAACATTCTGCTTGCAACCAACACGCATATGAAGGACGACTCTTCACAACGAGAAGCAGCTGGTAGTGTCCCCAATGTTGTCGCTACCAGCGAAGATTTCCCTTTCATCGATGTCATTAGCCGTGAAGACTTTATCAATATTGAGTATCTATCGTCTCCGGTCCCAGGCATGGTCATCTTTCGGGCCAACAGATTGGAGCAGCCTGGTTTCCTAAAACTGGCACGTAACGACAACGCGCTTTGCGTCCTTCAACTGAGGTCCGAATGGAACATTCTCGAGGAGTTGAAAGCCTGCAATGTGCCTAATATTCCCATTCCCTTGCTTTGGTTATCTCTCAAAGATATATCAGGAGTTTTCTACTCTGATAGTGGCTACAGGACGATGCGAGAGTTATACCTGACCGCGGACAGGCAGAGCAAACCGTTACCAGATTCTGGTTGGCTGGATCTAATGAAAGCGGTCCGGCACGTCTGTAAGGTTCTCCATGGTTGCCACTCTCGGAATTTCAGGCATGGCAACATAAGGCCAGATGCAATCGCAATCAATCCTGCACTGGACGCTGACGATCCAAAGTCTCTCATACTCGGAGCTTGGTTCTATGCGTCACGTTTGGCAGTCGAGTCTGCATTTGCTACGTCGGCAGTGTTGGACGCTTCGTTGTCGTACATTGCCCCTGAGTGTACTGGACGAATGAATAGAAGCGTGGATCTTCGTGCTGACTTGTACTCCCTCGGTGTGACGCTGTATGAGGTCATCTCTGGCCAGGTGCCATTTCAAGGGTACGATGTCAACATGTTATTATTGTGTTGAAGGCTAAACTTATGCTAGGGACTCGAAGCTCGAAATTATGCACAAGCACATATCACAGATTGCTGAACCATTGTCAAGGTGCACGTCGATTCCTCGACCCATAGAACTCCTCATCTCGAAACTCATGATGAAGAATCTCGAAGATCGTTATCAAAGTGCCAAGGGGGTCCTACACGATGTGGAAAAGATTATACAATATCTAGTGGACCCGAATTTGCGTACTGAAGCGATAATCATTGGACAGGACGATCATGCCTCTCAATTTGTCGTCTCTCGTGATTTCGTGGGCCGAAAGTCGGAAATCCAGATGCTGCTGCAGCAATACAAAGAACTACAAAGTGACTCCCGAACCAGAGTTGCCACCATAGCTGGCTACTCCGGCGTAGGCAAATCTAGATTGGTCCAAGAAGTTTTATTCAACATTTCTCAAGCACGGATCAAGGTCTTCTATGCAGAATGCAAATTTGATCAGTACAAAAGCTTTGCACCCTTCGCTATCATGAGCTCTCTGGTTCGTGATCTATTTGCACAGATCTTTACAGAGCCTCCAGGGACATTAGCCGGCTGGCGTAATAAGATCAAGACAGTTTTGGGTAATGAGGCACAATCCGTGGTTGAATTGTGTCCCGATGTCGTTACTCTGCTCACATCGGAATATCTAGCCATGCTACCGCCTCTGGTACCTCTCGGTGCGATGGCTTCCGAAGAACGTCTGACCAGATGTTTGAGACGCCTCATTCAGGCTTTTGCTTCGAGAGAGCGCCAACTAGTGGTCTTCGTGGACGACATTCAATGGTCGCCACCAGCGGACCTATCAATATTACTTAGCATTCGCGAGCAAACTGATCTCTTCCTGCTCTGTGCTTACCGAGATAATGAGGTCGGCAAATATCACATAGTCAAAACTATCTTTCTCAACAATGTCGTTGCCGATGTGGAACTGGTGCTGCAAGCTCTCAGCCGTCGAGATGCTACTGAGATGATTGCTGCCACATTGCACCGAGATGTGGCGACCTCGGAGCATGGTGGAGATGAAGCCCGAGATCTGTTGACTTTCGTTGACCTCATTTATGCCAAGACTCAAGGAAATGCCTTCTTCATTACGCAGGTACTAACTAGCCTTTATAAAAGTGAACTTCTGCATTTCGATTTTGCTCGAAGATTTTGGACATGGGACATCATCAAGGTCCAATCTGTAGAAATGCCAGAGGATGTTATTGGGTTGGTTCTTCGACAACTTGCAGAGCTGAGTCCAGCTTGCCAGGACATTCTGAAGGTGGCTTCTTGTGTTGGGAATTCATCGTTCCGCTTAGACATATTGGAGATTACAACACTCAAGTCGAGGGCAGAACTCGCACAAGATCTGTTTGAGGCCATGTCTGCAGGACTAGTGCTGTCCGTAGATGATGTCTACAAGGCGGCACTTGCTCTGGGAACAGATCGTGAGTGGAGGAGCGCAACGGTCCGACGCAGACGAAGCTCCAGCTCGAACAAAACACATCAACCCGAAGTCTCCTCTACGACAAGCAAGAGCTTTGGTGACGATCTCGTCGTTGGTTATCGTTTCCTCCATGACAAGGTGCAGCAAGCTGTATATGCACTGATTACTGAAGATGACAGGCCTGTCTTGCATTTACGTACTGGACTACGGCTGCTCCAAGCTTTTGGTGATGAAATCAAGGATTCTATGCTATTTGACATTTGCTCGCAGATTAATAAAGGAAGATTCCTCCTCGACAAATGCGAGTATCCCAGACTTGCTCGTCTGAACCTGAGAGCTGCACAAACTGCCTATCAAAACACCGCCAATGAGACGGCTCTTATGCTTTTGGAACAAGCTAGAAAGTACACGTCAGACGATATATGGCAGACTGATGCAGGATTCGCCGAACTGTACTATGAACTCATGGAGGGAATTCATGCTTCGCTGGCTTCATATGAGGAAGCCGTCAAGGCTGCTGCCATAATCATAGACAAATCTCAGAATCTTGTTATCAAGACACGTATGCATGGTCGCCAACTGAAGGCCTTGATGTCAATCGGACGCACTACGGCAGCAATTGCAACAGGCGTAGAGGGTCTCACCGCCGCAGGCATACAATTCGAGAGCTATCTCGATGGTTCGGTTTCAGCAAGAGATCTGGAGGATGCCACGAATGATCTTTGGAAAGCCATTCCCAGCTCAGTTGAGACAATCACACAATTACGAAAATTGCCAATCATATCTGATGAGCTGACGCTCGCCGGGACAGACATAATGATCAACTTGTTCCCTCCGCTCTACCTGTCTAACCCAGGTCTTGCGCCTCTGTTGATGCTTATTGGAGTGATGACCAGCATCAAGAAGGGTGCCGCAAGCTTTACTTGTTATTTCATGGATTTTCTTGGATTGCTACTGTGCGAGATTGAGGATCCCCGTTGCAACTTTGTGATTGCTAATGCATGGAACCAAACAGCTGGATTTCTTTTGGACGAGCTGATGCAGAACAATTCGCGATTTGTCGAGCATGCCGGCGCGTCTCTTACTTTATCTGGATGCGTCCAATCGTTCACTCGTGATCCACGACTTGAGGGGCGCAAGACTTTCACGCAGGCGATCGAGTTGTCGCAACGCTGTTTTGATGGACAGTATATGGCTTATTCTTTAGGCAACCAAGTTAATACGCGGTTGTTCAGTGGCGAGAATCTCTCGCAAATCTTTGGCGAATTAGTGAAGTACATCGATGTCGTTCGAAGCTATAAGCAGGTGCCTGGAATGCTGTACTCTTTGCCGACCCTCCAAACTATTCATAGTCTGATGTACAGCAAAACGCGTATAGATGCACTGAAAACCTCCGGCTTCATTGTCGCCGACATGAACCATGATCGCCAGCTTTTGGAAGCAGGTGACGGCTATCTGTTGCACAGTGTGTACTTTTGGTCTGCCAGGTTGCTACTTTGTCTTGTGTTACAAGACCACGAGACAGCTGTACAAGCGGTGATCAGTGGTAGAAAAGTCTTACATGGTGCTTACGGCATTCCGGGTAAGCTGCATTTTGAGACTATGGCATCGCTGGTCCTTTTTGAACAATGCGATCAGAAAGCGATCATGCCTAGTGAGCTTGAAGACTATCTGCCAGTGCTCTGTGACCATATCGAAGGTTGGGCTCTGCAGAATCCAAAAAACTACCAGTGTTGGAAATTATACGTTGATGCGGAGTCGAAAAAGAACGAGAAAGGGCTTGCTGACACTTTACATTCATTTGATTTCGCCATACAGGCAGCATTCACCTCCAGCAATCTTCTATGTCAAGCTCTTTTCAATGAAAGGTGTGCCAGGTATCTCGCGAGACTGGGCTTGCCTCCCAATGTGTATCTGGGCTATGTAAATGCCGCCATGAGAGCATATCAGACGTGGGGCAGTCCAGTGGGCGCACAACACGTTGCCGACGCATACAATATCGATCTCGAGCCGCCGAAAGCAGAAGCCCTTGGCTCATTAGAGCTCAAGACCGTTACTAGAACTGAGAACCATGTAATCGGGCATCTACCACGAGCTATGCAAGCAGCTAATGGCACAAAAGACTCATCGTCACTGACCGACCAAAGAACGAGTCTTCCATTCACAGATTCAGCAACGTCTAGGACATCCAGTGCATTATCTACTACTGTGTATGATGATTACGTCGGCGAAACTGATCTCGAGGTTGTCATCAAAAGTTCTTTGTTGCTAACAAGGACGCTAAACACTGCTGATCTCGTAAGACAATTGCTAAGACTTCTGGTGCAAGTAGCCGGAGCACAGCATGGAGCTTTGATCACCGACCTCAATCAGGACTCAAAGCTGTCCGTGGCAGCCATTACCGAAGTGACCGGGGTTCAACTATATAGTGATCTTCCGCTCGATGACGCAAAAGAGCTCGTTCCTGTCGATTTCATTAGGCTAGTCGCCAATTCCAAAAGATGTATAATCGATCAGGCAAAATTCGTGCGCGGACCCACTAATGTAAAGGATACAAATCACAGCATTAATAATGCCAAATCGTTCATGGCACTACCTGTACTACTTAGAGACAAAATTTTGGCTGTGGCATATCTCAGTAATGATCAGGTGTCAAATATTTTCACCGACCGCAAAGTTGAGCTACTCACTATTCTTGCTGCACAAGCTGCTACTGCACTGGAGAAGAGCAAGATCTACAACGATTTACGTCTTGTCAATGAGGATCTTTTTGTGAGCAAGCGTAGTCTTGAGCAGCAGAAGGAAGAGCTAGAAGAGGTTGTTCATATCAGAACAGCTCAACTACAGACTCAGAATGATGCCTTGTCCCGCGAAATTCAGCAGAGAAAGAATATCGAGAAGGAACTCGTTGCAGCCAAGGACACTGCGGAGCAGGCAACAGCGATGAAATCGCGATTTCTTGCAATGATGAGGTGATGAATGTCTATAATCTTCATCGAGAGCCACTAACATTGTGTAGTCACGAGATGCGCACTCCGTTTAATGCAGTCATTGGGTTCTCAACACTCTTGCTGGATACGAGTCTATCGACAGAGCAGCAAGATATGGCTCAGTCCATAGTGGATTCCAGCACAGACCTAATTGCGATAATAAACGATATTCTCGACTTCTCGAAAATTGAGAACGACAAAATGAACCTGGACCCAGTGTGGTTTGACATGCGCTCGCTGATTGAGTCAACTTTAGAAATCGTTTCACGTCCTGCGAATATCAAGGACATAGCTCTGGCTTATCTCGAAGATGCACCAACGTCCGCAGATTGGATTTTTGCAGACAACTCGCGAATGCGGCAATGCGTGCTCAACTTGCTATCGAATGCCGTAAAATTCACGCCGCACCATGGTACTGTCTCTGTAAGCACGAAATTACAGCTCATAGACCCTGCGGTCAACAATGAGAATCAGCAAGGCATACTGACTGTGACCGTCTGCGATACTGGTATAGGGATAGCGAAGCAGGACCAGGATAAATTATTCCAGTTCTTCAGTCAGGTAGATGATTCCGTCACTCGTCGCTTTGGTGGCACTGGCCTTGGTCTTGCGATTTCTCATAAAATATGCCAACTTTTTGGTGGAGATCTCACCTGTGAGTCCGAGGAAGGTGTAGGCTCGATGTTCATGGCAACTTTCGCAGTACAACTCAATCGACAAACACATCCGACGGAGATCTTGGCCTCCAAGGCATTGACGGGCAAAACTTGCTTGATACTCGAACCCTCGAAACTATTGTGCAACAATTTGCAACAACATCTTGATCATTTCGGCGTCAAGCACTTCACTCGCGCAAATCTTGAAGATATCAAGGATAAGACGGATAGCTGCGATTTTGCTATCGTTGGCGACCATTTCAATCAGCCAGAAACAATCATAGCGTTGAGGAATCGAGGCGTCTCAACAAATCGTCTGCCTTTGGTCGTTCTGATGCCCTTTGGTGCCACAATGCCCCAGCAACCAGATAAGAAGGATCTGCAGTCAATTGACGCTGTCGTTTCTTCACCTGTGCGTCGTGTACGATTATTCAGAAGCTTGGAGAGTCTCTATCCTGATCAAACTGGAGTTTGTGCATTTGCGAAACCAACAATGATGAACCTCAAGACTATCACAAGTCCAGGTGACTCTTTCCCAAGAAAGGATATATCCATCCTCTTGGTCGAGGACAATCTGGTCAATGTCAAGGTCGCCACGCAGCTCATGAAACGAGTTGGCTATGTGCCGAAAGTCGCTCATGATGGGCTTGAAGCTGTCGCGGCGTGTACCAATGAACACTTTGATCTCATTTTCATGGATTTGAGTATGCCTCGAATGGGTGGCATACAGGCCACCAGGGAGATCAGAAATCAACAGGCTGTCGACGGTCAGAAACCTTATATCTGTGCAATGACCGCTAATGCCATGAGTGGAGATCAAGAAAAGTGTATCGAGGCAGGCATGGATGACTATATAACGAAGCCGGTGCTTAAGCCCAAGCTACACGCTGTGTTGGACCGAGTAAGAGACATGGTCGTCGGTACTCTTCGTGGCCACAGTAATATTGAGCACATTGACCACTCAAAACAAACCAATTCTGATGAGCTCGAAGACATGGTGCAGACACGTAGACGCTCGATACAGGAACAGCATGGAAGTCCTGATTTTGCAATCACGCAGAACGGATAGAAATGTGACAAATCATATCGAGTTTGCCACTCTACGACAACCAATACCTCTCCTGGATTCCTGTATATAACAGCCCGATCGACCATATTGGATTGCTTGGTGAGCATATGTCACAACTTATTGTACAAATAGAGAGCTTCATGTAATGTATGTATCAGGATCGCAGTTGTAAATATATTTGCATATAAATTTATAAAATCATGGGAGGCATTTTTTAAAACAGATCTCGCCATCGCTCGAAGTGAAATTGAACTGACATCATCGCAGCCATAAGTAATTTTTCAAGACTTCGTGTCACCGTGTAATCGCCAATTTTCGAGGTACATTTCACCTGTTAAGTGTGTTTGTCCACTTTCATTGCTTGCTCGCCTTGGTATGATTTTCCGACTCACAAATGGCATCAACTGAAATTTATGTTAGCACAGGAGTTGATGCCAGTATTTGACGTGACTCACAGCACAACTGTCTAGATTGATGGGTCTCGGGTACGTTCTGACTTTTGCAAAGTCCACCTCGAATCCTCCGTGTTTTGTGTGCCGTCCCATAGAGCCCGTCCTGGTTCCACGATAATAATTGTGCCCTTGTTTCGTCGTCAACGGCAATCGCCTAGCCCCCTGCAAGATTCGCGAAGCTACGACCATGATTGTTAGCTACACACAGATGTTTTGGAAGAACAGTACCATTATAGTTCATTTATGACCGTGATCTTCGAGCATTAGAGATTCTTGCGGAGCTCTCGTAAAACTCTCCACACACGGTCAGATGCGCGCGCGTGGCTCTGAATCAAATACGGTTAAGGCGCGAAATTTATTGTGAATATTTCTGGTTAGAAGCATACAAGTATCACATGCTATAGGCACCATACGTCTGGTCTACATCTGTGTCACTGGCTGTTTGGTGTACAAGACGAGCCGAAACTGTGAGGACTGCGTCATGTCTCTCGAAGCTCTTCTCAGAGCAAGTCTTGATGCCAATCCCGACATTCGCTTGCAAGCTGAGACAGCACTCTCTACTGAGACCACTCCAATTGAACTATGTCATTTCACGAAAACTTCGACCGACAACGCCCTACGACTCAGTGCTCTTGTCTACCTCAAGAATCATGTGATGCATCATTGGTCGAATCAATTCAGCGAGTATCGTGGATCTCCGTGCTCAGAGGAAACCAAACATGTTCTGAGACATGAGTGCTTTCATATGCTCGGTGACGAGGTGCGGACAGTTAGGTTACAAGCTGGATTCATTGTGAGCAAGATGGTGACGGCGGACTACCCCGAAGAATGGGCAACAGTACTTGACGACCTCATGGGCATCCTGGCAAAGCCTCAAACCGAGAGCTGGCTGGACGGTGCTCTAGTGGTAATGAAAGGTGCCTAACCTGGTGGAACAATCCCCTGCAGAGTACACAATTGACCTCTGTAGATTTCGTCGAAGATAGTATGAGCGAAGATCAATTCCTGCCAATAGCACAAAATATGGTACAATATTTGTTGATGATAACGAGGCATGCAGAGTACAGCAGCAGCATCAAGGCTCAGTCTGTTGACGTTTTCATGTCCTGTTTGGATTCGCTAGAGATGTTGACTTCCACTCGTCGAGAAGGTATCAGAGTATTTGTCGATAATGCTTTACCACCCTGGCTCGAGACGATCGTTGGCATCATCAATTCGAATGAATCTGACCTAGACCTCAAGTCGAAGTCTATTGAGACGGTTTTGAAGCTTCGCCTTTTGTTTCCTTCACAACTTGTACAATACCTACCGGCAGTCTTTGGCCCCGTCTACGAGTCTCTACAAAAAGCCGATATATACAATGACGAGAATGTCAAGAACACCGAACTACAGATTGAATTTATCCGAAAGGCCATACAGGCCAAAATTATCGTTGAGGAAACCCTCGCAAACAGAACGACGTTCGATGGCTGTATAGCTTTAGCTCTGAGATATGCACAGATAACACCATCATTGAGTGAAGATTGGTCTACCGACATGGATGGCTTTGTTGAGGACCTTGAGGACACTGCCTTCAGCACGAGACATTTGTGCACAGACCTGCTCGAAGACCTGCAAAAAATCAACCCTGTTTGGAGTAAGGAGACACTCGAATCTGCAGCAAATCATTATTTCGTGCAGTCAAATTCGTCGGTGCACCTTGCGAGAGAGCAAGAAGCATTGGTGTTTGTGTTGAGCATATTGACCGAACGTCCTTCACAAACACAGCAGATTCTACAAACAGCACTTTCGTCCTCAGACCCATTCTTGGCTGGTCGAGGCGCGATCTATGCTGGTCAGCTGGGGATTGGTGACTGCTTCGAAGCTATTTGTGGCTTCCTATCATCCTCCAGTCTAGTCATCAAGCTTTGTTCCATAAAAGCAGTAGCGAAATATGCTGATTCAGAGGATGCCTTGGTCAAGCAACATCAGGCTCGAATACTCGAGGCTATCGTGCTGGGTACGCGAGACGTGCCATCAAGCGCATTGGTAATGATTGCTGAGTCATTAGCGCCCATTATTCATCTTGATTCTTCTATAGTGCTCACAAGTCACTCGCCGTTGCCCGGACTGTTCACGATCCTAGCAGGAAATCCTGGCGACATCTCGCTCGTCAGTATCGTCGTGGATATCTTTGAAACACTGGCTGGCACTGTCAACTTTGAAGCTCTATGCAATGCGGTCCTGCCTATCCTGTTCCAGACTATCAGTACCGAACCTGTCTTGCGACCTATTGCTCTTGACATCTTGAATGGCATCATAGAAGGTTCAGACAAAGGACTCCCGACAGGCTTTGTAGACACAATCTGGCCTGTCTTTAGTATTGCCTTGGAGGTTGAGGAAGAGCAGACTGTACACGAGATCCTATGTAATCTCGTCAAGAAGTCGTGGGACCAGATTGTATCTGGTCAACATGTGGATCAACTGCTAAATATCGTCGGCTTGGCATTTACTAATGACGACGAGAGCTCTTCATTTTACATTCCCAAGCTGGTCATTTCTCTTATTCGTCAGTCTGGCGACTTACTGGCCAACATCATGCCTAAATTGCTGGAAATCATCGTGCAAAAACTACAGTCGCCTGGTTTGAGCCCCGCTTACCAACAAAACCTTGTGTCGGTTTTTGCTGAGATTGCCATCACACAAGCCAAGCCGCTAGTCGAATTCTTGGCTCAACTCAATGGCATAGATGTCGTCATGAGGACGTGGTGCGAGGTCTTCCCGGACTTTCATGGTTACGCCGCGATTCGCACTTCTGTCGTCGGCCTATCCCAAATATATGCTACGACACACGCATCCTTGAATGTGGTTGAAGTAAAGGGTGATTTGATACCTGATACGTCAGGTCGGATCCTCACCCGGTCGCGAGCCAAGAACAATCCGGATCGATACACGACGGTTTCATTACCGACCAAGATTATCAAACTCTTGCTCTCGGAGCTAGTGAACGAGATGGAGGGTAAAACTGAGGATGAAGAGGTGCTCTCTGATGACGAGTGGGAATCCACTGATCTTACGAAAATCATTGACGAGGCACAGTTGAATGAATCAGAATTCGACCGGTTGTCGGAGGATGAAGAGGACCCCCTCAAGGATATCAACACTCGGCAATACATTATAGATTTTTTCAAGGCACAGGTCAGTGGCCCACACGCAGGCGAGTTGGCCGCCATTTTGTCGACTGGGGAGCAAGAGGCCTTGCAGTCAGCCATGACGCAGTAGTATCTACAGTACGACTATAATTTACATGTATATATAGACATTTTCTTGTATGGTGCATAACGTGTCGCCTTGAACTCGACGTGGAAATGTAAATGCATTGTAAGAGTATGGCCAGACGCTAAAGATACGCTAAAGAGGACGAGAGTCATGGACTTTGCAGGAGGAAAGAGGTTCGATCGAGCCATTCGAGGAGGGTGGAGACGTCGACCATGGCACCGGTTCCTACGTCACCACAGGCGAGCGTCTTTTCAATAGGTCCCAACACGTCGAATTTGAGCGTCTCTCGTAAAATACGCAAGTGTTGTGCGGTGAAGGGGTGTAAATACATGGCCGTATTCATGGCCGGTGCGCACCCGAGCCGTCGTCTCTTCCTCCTACTACTACTCATCTCGTGATTATCGTTGTTGTCGTCAGGTAAGGACGGATAGTCCCATGCGCGGAGAACTTCGAGGAGTAACGAGTCGCAATGACCAGTTGCAATGAGCGCGAGTGAGTGTGCCGATAATGGAGCAATCAATAAAATATCGCACCATCGACGTAATTCGATATGTAAAATTTCGTCTCCCCGATCCCATCCAGTCCATTCATCGGAATCGCGAAACGTCATGAACGTGTCGTCCCCATTGAAATCTCCATTGAAAAATTTGGTGGAAGTGTGGGACGGTAAAAAGACAATGTTGTATTTTCCACTCTGGCGCAACGCATCCAGCAATGTTGGAATCTTGATCGTCGCCACTGATCCTGTGCTCGCCAAGATCAAGTTGGTTCGGTCCGGACGAGACGGTGGAAGATTGAACCGCTTCACCATGCCGAGTACTTGTCGTAAATACGGTATATGGTACGCTTTTGAGTTTAAAGTACTGTTTTTTTGTGGGAAAAGTTAGGAAAATTGACATGTGGCTGTTGGTGGTTGGAATACTATTGCTACATACAATTCTTTGACTACGACAAACCCTACACTGGGACAAGAGGATGATTAGTCGAAAGGGTTGAGAAAGATTAGAGGACGTAGGGAAGGACGGCGGTGACACCGAGGCCGACGACGAGGCCAAAGAGTGCGCGAACCTTTCTGCGCTCCTGCACCAACACAACCTCCAGATCCTCCACCCTCGACCGCTTCACACTCACCGTCCCTTCCCTCACTCCATCCTCCTCCTGTCCTTGTACAGCAGCAGCATCTTCATTGTCGACCTCCAACTCCCGCTTCTTCTTATTACTGCTCCTGCCACTCGAGCCGACCTTTTCGCCCAGACCGGACTTTTGCAGCGCATCAGAGTCCTTTTTCTGTGCAGCCTCGACCTGTGCCCGTGCCTCTGCGACCATGTCCGTCACGGATTGTCCTACTGAAGTGACTGTCGCAGAAATCTTCTCCGTGACTTCTTTTGTGCTGGGCAGTAATTCTTCAGCCAGTTCTGCGACTTGTTGTGAAGGTTTGCCGCCGGTAGGGACTGAAATTGGAGAGTGTATATGCGAGTTTGCGGCGGTCTTGGCGGTGTCTACCTTTTTGGAAACAGATTGGACAGACTTCTTGACCGCCTCAGACACTTCATTGACGTCCTCGTTGATGGTGCCGACTGCATCCTTGGCGGCCTTTTTGACCTTGCGCGAAGATGCTGCGAGCGTCTTCCTGGGCGATTGGGAACGATCCCTTGTACTTTTGCGGCTCGGTGTCTCTGTTACTGGAGGCAGCGAGCTCTCCTTCGAGACTGGAGAGGATGACTTTGGTGCTGAAGGTGATCGCTGATCTTCCGGATATGAAGACTTTTTGGTGGGAGCGTCCAAGAGAGCCTGAACCCAAGGCTTTATGCCATAGACTTCGGCCAATTGTAGTGCATCGGGGGTGCCGGGGATCCAGACTCCTGAAGCATTCTCATCCGACCTGGCGGCCAATTCCTTCTTGATGACTTCCATCTCGTGCTTCTCTTGTGCCGTGGTCGACTTGTAAAAGACTGCGCGATACATCGAGGTCGCCGAGATGTAGTCATCGGCAGCCTTTCGCATGATGAAGTGAGGCATGGTTGCGTGTGGAATCTGTGTCTTGATGCGCACAAAGGTTTCAGTCGTGCCCTCTTCGTCGGCAGGACCGAAGCGAACATCCTGAACCCTACATTTCGAACTCAGCACTGTAGATTCGACCTCTCCAGTCATCAATTCGTTCTTGACGGGTGGAAGGTTGCGTTCGGGAGCAGCTTTCCTGGGCGGCATGATACAAGTGCCTGTCAAATATATCTACAGATGACCTGAAAGTCGGATCGTCAACGAATCTGGTGACGAATGTTCTTGTATGACTTGATATTGTGGATTGAAGTGGTCGGGAAAATTGCGATGAGTGTAGTCGCAACTCACTACAGGCGACAATGGGGAAAGGGAGAGAGAGAGAGAAGCGCGCGCGCGTGGTAGAAGTGAGTGAATGAGCAACCAAACGTTGAGAGCTGCTGCTGCTGCGAACCGAGCGCGTCTGTCAAGTAATCTCGTATCACTCCATCAACATACGGCGATATCTGCAGAGCTCCTCTAGCACATCAATGACTTTGACTGACCTGATTGATTGGCTGACTGACTGACTGACTGACTGATTGGCTGACTGACTGATTGACTGACTGAAGACAAATCCAGTGAGCGGGAGAGATTACTCTGTACAGCCATGGTCAGCACAGCGGATATTGATTAATTTCTCTCTCTGCCCACCTTCTGCCGAAACTCTCGCTCCTGCTCCGACGGGTTAGTGCCCATTCAGTCCTTTGCTCCCCATCGGTCATCAATCCATCGTCTCTGCTTACTCTCTATTCTTGTCTTTGACTTCTTGCTGTCTTTTCACTGTAGACCACACATCATCACTTTTTCCCATCATGTCAGTCTCCCGTACGGCAATCAAGTCTATCGCAAAAGCGTCGGCATCGAGAGCTGTCGTCGCTCCAGCATCCTATGCGGCCACAAAGTTCACCCGAGAACAGTCGACTACCTCAATCCCTAATTTCTCATCCTACAAGTAATTTGCATGATTTGACATTACCTGTCGCGATGCTGACGTGCTTGCAGGAAGAAGAATGTCAACATAGATACGTCGCGAGCATTCTCATATTTCATGACTGGTACATACGGTGTCCTTTTCGCCGTTGCGGCACAGGCTACCGTCACGGACTGGCTCGTCAACATGTCAGCATCTGCCGACGTCCTCGCCATGGCCAAGGTCGAAGTCGATTTGTCCACCATTCCAGAAGGCAAGAACGTCATCATCAAATGGCGTGGAAAGCCAGTCTTCATTCGACACAGGACCGAGAGCGAGATTGAAGAGGCCAACAAAGTCGACATGTCTGCTCTGCGCGATCCACAGAAGGACGACGACCGAGTCACCAAGCCAGATTGGCTCGTCATGATTGGAGTGTGCACTCACTTGGGTTGTGTCCCGATCGGTGAGGCAGGAGACTTTGGTGGTTGGTTCTGCCCTTGCCACGGATCTCACTACGACATCTCTGGCCGAATCAGGAAAGGACCCGCTCCATTGAACCTCGAAATTCCAGCCTACGAGTTTGGTGAGGATGGAAAGTTGGTTATTGGTTGAGGAGTGGTCTACACAAGAGGACGAGATGGGGACAATTGGTGAAGGAGGATAAAGCAGAGGTGCCAAATAAGGCTTTGCGACACGGTATCTCGAATCATCGTGAAGCGTGATAATCACAGAGATAGCTTCTGTAGTGCATAGGATACAAGTGAAACTTTCGATGTGAATTGTTCGCCATTCGTCTGTTGAGATTTGAATAACTATGATTAGGTTTCCATCTGAATAATCTATTGTTTTTCCGCATGTAATCTGGCTGCAACTATGCACTGGTGCTTCAAAATTGGTAAACTTGACATGATGAAAGATATAAACATATTCAATGACTTGTCCAAGATTTATTGCTTGTATAGTACATGTCTCAATGTTGACATTTACAAAATGTTGTCATCAATGAAATGTTTAATAAGATATGCAAGTCTAGTATTGTATATGAGTGGGAAAAAAAGAGTCAAGACTGCTTCCGGGTTAAAGCATTCTCGACGACAAAAGCGAGATCCAGTCCTACATCCCTGAGGACCGCGATTTGTTTCGAGACGGCATCGAGAGAGTCTCGATAAATAGTACTGCTCGTTTCGTGTCCATATAATTGCCGCTCGAATAAATCGGCAAAAGCCTCGACTTGTGCTTTTGCCCAGGAAATAAGACCAGACATTTCGGCGGGCACGGTGAATGCGGCGGCATAAATGGTGGTGGTATTCTTGATGAGGGTGAAATGGACGAGGGCGAGGTCGGAGAGGTAAAGACTCAAGTCACCCTCGAAAAGGACCCCTCTCGATCGTTTCTCAATGATCTTTCCGCGCGCCTCCAAGAACGTCTCTCGCGCTGCGTCGGTACGGTCAATCGCGCTCAAGTACGAGACCAAGTCCTTGACCATTCGGGATTTACTGCTCTCGTCCGCCAATTCAACGCACAACAGGGCCGATAACCGGTCCGTCCGTTCATCTAATCGCAACGCCGTCAAATCTGCCGCTAAATCTTCAGTCCCCGCCGCCGCCACGAGAGCTCTTCCGCGGAGTAGACTGCGTACTGCTTCTTTATATTCCCGATGCGCGATCCGTTGATCTAAATCGTCGATTCGTTCCTGAACCCACGTCAAGTCGATGGCTTCATTATTGGCGTCGTCCTTGTTGGGCAGGGAGATTGATCCGTTGCGCTGCAAACCAGGATTTTTGGACAGGCGATGGGATAGACGCTTTATGCGAGAATCTCGCGACGTGTCGTGTGATCCGGTAAGTCGTTTTCCGTCGTGATCGTCTCGTTGCAGAGTGGCCCTCAGTTCCGTCACTTCTCGATTGAATGCGAGATACATTGCCTGCTTTTCGTCCACCGAAGCGGCCCTAAAGACAAACTTTTCCTTATTCGCAATGACACTGATGGAGACGGCCGATTTCATCTCTTCGTCCTGAAACATGCGCATCTTGATTTCTGCCAGTGGGAAACAACGTTGAGCCACGAGTCGTGATCCCGTTCCTCCGGGTTTATGTCTTTTGGCAGCCAATAGTAGATGGTCATTCAGGAGGACCATGTGAACCTTGTCCTTGGGTCTCCATGTGGCCGCGTTCAACTCGATCCATCCTCCATTCTCCCGCACGATCCGGCGTCCTTCGTCGGCAGGCAGGAACTTTTGTGCGCCTTCTATCTGAGTCCAGAGCGCCTTTAGGTGACTCTTGTTTAATTGATTGAAATCAATGATTGAGTTTCGTGCACCACGACGACCGGCTGGACGGCTGACGTCCTCTTCGACGACTGTAGAGTCGTTCTGTAGACTGGTAGTGATTCCCCGCAAGTCGTTGAGTAGTCCTCTGATTGTCGCCATGTCACTCTCGAGCGTACTAATTTCCTTGCTGACACTGATGAACTCCTTGTAGTTGTGAAAGACATTGTTCTGCAATGCCGTCTTGGTAGAGTCCTTTGACTCCTCCAGCGACTGGAAAAATGAGTCCAATTCCGCAGGAGTCGCCGTGGCCAGCATCCTCTTGACATATGATTCGGCATCAAAGTTTGGATCGTCAAAGACTGCTGGGTCGTACGCAGGCCTGGCGACTCGTGGTTTATTGTTGCTATTCGAGGCTTGCGTCTCCCGGGGTATCTGTAGACGATTGGCATTGTTGATGTTTTGTAGTGCACCGGAAGGGAGAGGCATTGTGCTCGTGGTCTGCAAGATGGGCGTCCCTATCTTTGTGGAGAGTCGCTTCTTGATGCGGTCTTGCACCTTTGTCTTGTCCCTGGCGCTAATCTCGATCGGACCGCCATTGTATGTCGACTCACGTCGCGGCATGTCCTTTCTAGTCTTCTTCTTGCGCAGCGTTGGCAACATGCCAACCGCGGAAGACATACCTCAAGCCGACCCTTGTTCCGTATTCAAGTGTCGATATAGAACGATGCGGTCAAGTGACACGTACGGATTTATTCATGTCTCTGGACAATGATAGCTTTATAGGAAGATTGATATGATGATGGATTATTGTGGGCGGGAGTGAGTGTGGAGGCGAGTTAATCTTTATCCTTTAGTCGATTTCGAGGAATTCAGCAACTTTCATCTCTCTTCTGTCCCTCTCACACACTCTCATCAATATTCTCTCTCTACAAATCTACTTTTGACGTCATATCTATCGGTATTTCCTGATACAATCAATTTATCCATAGGCACAAACAAAAACACGACTTTCGTCCCTTTTTGTTTTGTTATTGTCGACGTCATACCCACCCAAATATTCAATAAAATCGATAAATGGAGGCTCCATCACGAACCACCGTCTTGGCGGCCATCGGCACAGTCATCGTGGGTGTGTCCGCATATGCGGTATACTTTGACTACCGACGTCGCAACGACCCTGATTTTCGCCGAAATCTCCGCCGAGAACAGAAGCGATTGAGTAATATCCAGAGGGAAATGGCCAAGGAAGCAGAATCGAGCGAATCGGAAAAGTTGAAGCGTGCCCATCGACAGGCTAAAGAAGAACCCTTGCCCACGAGCGCAGAGGAGAGGGAACAGGCGTTTATGACTGAAGTCGCCCGTGGAGAACAATTATACGCTGCTGGAGAGGGTGCTAAATACGAATCCGCCGTCTGTTTCTACCGCGCCCTCAAGATTTATCCTCAGCCAGAAGAACTCACCAGAATCTACGAACAGACTGTCCCACCGGTAAGCAATCATCACTACTCCCGCAATGCATGACTAACCATGATTTTTCTAGTTTGTCTTTGAGGTTGTCATTGCCCTGGTGAAGCTCGATGAGGAGGAGAGATTAGAGTCTATGAACGAGCGGGTCGAGTAGGGTATCATTTGTCTTTCAAGCATTTCTTCTCTTTATTTCTACATGAAAATTCTCGTCAGATTAAACGTCTCGACCGGTATTTTCAGACTCAAAGTGGAGCTATTCACCGTGAACCTCAATCACATCACTCAATACCGAATATCTTTTCATCACAGATACTGCCTATACAAAACTGACGTCTACTCAAACTTTTTACCGGCGGCAAGGTCAGCTCCGGACCTGACACTCTCACTTTCCTCTTCTCCGGCCGCAGCCAAGTTTCCACTCTTCTTCTCCTGCTTCTTGTCCCCTTCTGCCCTCTTATCCTCCTTTTGATTCATCTTTTTCAAATCGATCCCGCCGGCTGCTCCCTCTCCAGCCCCATCCTTCTCATTGGGATTCGGTGCTTTATTGGCGGCGAAACTACGAGCACTGGTCGAAAAGAGTCTCTTGGCATTTGCAGAGGTCGCGTCCGGTGAAGGCGTGGACGACGAAGAAGAGCTGCTGCGTGAAGAGTAATCGGTCCATGAACCTTTATAGTTGCCTACGGCCTTGTACCCGAGTCCCTCTGCAATTTTACTCGCCGAGGTCGACCGTACGCCGGATTTACAGTAAAAGACGACCTCTTCTTCTAATTTTGGTTTTTCAAATCCGAGGGATCGCTCGAATTCGGTCGGTGACAGGGTCAGGGTAGACTCGAACGACGAGAGGGGAATATTGATGCTCGTTGGGATGTGTCCGTCTTTATACTCGTGTGGTTCCCGCACATCAATCAACTTTTGAGCAGGAGATGGTGAGCGGATGATGTTTGATATTTTGGAGTAGTCGTACTGCTGTTCCAGTCGAGACGATGTCCTTGAGAATGATCTGGACAACAAGAGAGTCTGTCGTAATCCTGAGCGCATGGTGTTTGATCTCAACATATCAAAGGAATATCACACAACCGGAATGTATAGATAGTCAAGTTGGCAGTCTGTCGAAGAATGTATAGTCGAGAGCAGAAGAACAAGTTATTACTGCGTCTACTGTATGATCTCATTCCTGGCTCGGCTGACGTATTTGAGCAAAGTCTTAGTGTGTCGGCTCCACTCCCCACTCAACTCTCCACACAGAGTTCGGTATCTGCCGGAGTAGACAACTTTTGGCAGACATAAACCGACATATTAGTATCTACTGCCATGGCTATTACTCTTTGAATTCCTGATGATACATATTCACAGCTCCTAGAGTCCACCCTCACACTTCAGACTCGACATCCGGTGTCCTCATCTGATTACTCTTTAATTTCCCAAACAATTTTGCTTTTCCCAAAATCACTCCATCCTTTGCCCCTGCAGTAGTTTAGCAAAATTATTGACTCGACATCAACTCTATTGACTTACATTTCATCGTTCTAAACGGCTTGAACTGCTGGGATCCTCGTTGCTCACGATGCAGCTGCTGTTTCTCCGCTTTCCGGACCTGCCTGGCCGACATCTTATTCCCCGGAGCTGCTTCATCATATGCATGTGATGTATCTATACTCATCTCGGACGAGGCGGTGTCAGAGAACATGGCAGATTGTCTATTCGCCGCTCTCGGTGTAATGCTACCTCCACGATCTTCCCGTCTGGCGCCGATACCTTCAGCATCGTCCTCATCCACGATCGGTTGACCTAGGTTATTGTGCTGTAGCCAGACTTCGTTCCACAAAGGCTTGCCTAGTGAGTGCCGCGATTCGCTTCTACTGACCGACTGAGTGACGTTGTCGTCCTTCGACTCACGACTGGATCTGAAGCTATTCGAGTTGTGTATGCCGTTCTCGTTCAGTCCTCCATTTGTGATAGAATTGGATCTGCCAAGATTACCGTGTTCTTCCGCGACTTGCGCGATTCTCCTAGCCGTGGCGTCAACCGTCCTTTGACCTTCCTCGTCCACAAAACCATTCTCGGGTGATTTGAAGTGAGCATTGTGGGACGAGTCAGATTTATTGCTCCGAGACGACCGATTGTTCAGTTGTCGATGCAAATCCGGTGTATCTGACGGGGCGTCAGGTCCCTTGTGACCGACTAGATATGTGTCTCCCTGCTGACGTTTCCCGTGTGCAATCGCAGCTTGCCACGCCTCGTGAGCCTGACGTAAATGAACGTTTGTGCGCACCTCTTTCTCGTGCGAGTTGCCGAGGCCTCGCAAAAACACTGCTTTGAACTCCAGACACCCGATTTTTTCAATGCCAGAATGCCCATTAGAACCACTCGGTTTGTTCTGCCTGACTTGACAACGTTTGTCATCGTTGTCTGTGCGCCATATATCAAGACTCAATGCCCGCACATCACTGTCGAGGAAATCATCAAGCCAGCAAATGGCTATAGCATACGCATGCAACCGGCTGCTAGAGTGGAATTCGATACAAAAGGCAGTCGAATGACGTCGTACACAAGGTAACTCAAAATGCTCCAAGTCTGCGGCATCGGTCTGCCAATAGAAATTATCCTTTTCGCCATGGCAGGCGCGCCTACCGACAGTAATGGAAGCTGCTGCAGTGTGTATCTTCAGTCGCATGTTCTTGAGATGATGTCCATCACTCCGCAGATTAGTAACCTGAAACTTGTTGCTTGTCACTCTGAAGTTGCCAATGTCCCAACCGAGCATCTTTCTTGGCAGTTTGTAGTCAATACTTTCCCATAGCAACGAAATCATCACTTTCGCTTGTCCCACACCACCAATCAAAGGGTAATTTTTAGTGACTTGGGAAGCATTCCCAAATACCTCACTAAGTTTGAGCGGAATGACACCTAGGAGTGCGTCATGTTCTCGGGTCCGACTATCCCTGACGCTGACAAGACAAACTGCTGTACGCCAGTCTCGAACAAAGCGCTCCGTGCCAGCATTGAAGTATGGCTTGTTGCTGAATGGCTTCGTCCGTGTTCGATATATGGTCAGATCATTCAGCATGATGTTACAGTACGCGGACGGAGATTGTGCCTCGTCCTCCTCGACTTCTGGTTTAGTGGTATCTTGTCCTTGCTTGTTGTGCATTCCTGATTCGTATGACCCTTTGGGAATATCCGCATACAGGTCTACAGCATGGTGTATCTCTTGTCGGTAATTAGTCACAAAGAACAGAAAAGGAAAAAAGACTTACGCATATGCAGGATGCCAGAAGGCCATTCAGGATCCGGTGCACAGAACGTCACGGCTTTTGCCACTTTGGTGTCGGGTAAAGCTCTCCGAGCTTGCACATCGCGATGAGTCTTGATATCGTCTGCCAAGTTGGGATCACTACCGTCAGTGGCTAGATCCAGATTGCTGCGTTTCTTTGAAAAGTAACCGACGCTCCAGACCAGCTTGCCTGACATGGTTTTCCCAGGAACTGTGCTCACAAGCCCGTCCGTTCGATCCTCCATACTGCCCGAATTTCGCACAAGGTCTTGCAGGTCAAACTCAACGCGACCGAGCTCGTCATCGGCGGTCAATCTATCAGAGTCCCAGATTTGCAAGGATAAACGTTCCTTACTCCTCAATGCCTCAGGTGTGACCAAGACGAAACAAGTCTCCTCAAATATCGGGTTTAGAGTTCTCTCGACTATTCGAGTACTGAATATTGGCTTGCCAAAATTGGACATGGCGACCACTATATAAGGGTCACTTTTCCCGTTGCTGTCCTGAGCTTCGAGACCCTCAGCTCGATGGATTCGTACAACGACGACACCGATCGCTTTCGTCTCGCGTGCCACATCGTCATCTGCAATTAATTGTCCGATATCAATCGTATATGACTTTGGGGCTACATATTCGTTGAGTGCTGCTTTGATGGATTTTTCGACAAATGTTGAAATGATTGGTAGGTTTGAAATGTTGATTAGACGTTGCGAGATGGGCACGACAGATATGTGAAAGCTGGGTAAACCCATCAAAGAGAATGTGGTATTTTTGATGTATGGAAACTCTGGTGTAAATTGCATTCGCAATCTCAAGGTGACGACGAACCCAAGAACCTCTGTCCAAATGGGCAAGGGAACGCCGAGAACATTTGCGAGACCGCCGTAGAAGATGATCAAGAGGTGCATGTTCTTGACTTTGGACGCGGCACTGTTATTCGAGGGAGAGGCAGCATACGCTGCGGAGACTTCGACATTGACAAAATCACCTGGATGTTGATTCTCGGCATTGTGATTCTCGTCCTCGTCAATCTCCTTGTCATCCAGATATCGCATGCTGAGGATTCTCACCGGGTGATCTCCATGACCAATATCGTCCACCTTGACTGCATGTATGATGCTTGGTGCGGATGCTTGCATGATATCTTCCAGCTTATCGACCGCCGCGGCGAAAATATCAGGATTGATTTGCTTCCACACAGCATGTACTAGTGCATTCAACCACTCGACAGACTCGGGAACACGTTTTGCGAGTGCTTGGTCGGCTCTTCTCTTGACGGCATCCAATTTTGTCGCATTCCACGAGGTTTCCATCTGTTCTTTGATCCAGTAGCCAGCAGCCAAGTAGACGAAAATAGCGAAAAGTCTTCCAAAGTCAATCACAAAGTAGCGGAAACACTCGCATGCAAATATAAAGAGCGGCAACTTCAAGAACCATTGCATAACGTTGTTGTGATGCTGATCAAAGTCAGGATCCGGCATAGTGTAGAACAAGACATTCGATCGTTGACCACGCATGGGTATATCGACCCATCCATCCTCGTCGTTCGCCGCCGTGTGACCCTTGTTGTCTCGCTGGTCCTGTTTGTCGTCTCGACGCTGAGCCCTTATGCTCCTTGGTGGATCCTGAGACGGATGCCGAGAGGCTTTTGAGCTTTGCCTCGCAATGTTCAGAAACTTGCCGAAGGGGAGATCGTGCTGATCGGAACCCGGATCCTCGTGAAGTTCGGAGAGATGAACTCCTTCACAGTGGAATTCTGTATCCTCGACATCCTCTGCAGAGGGTGACACTACATTGCGCCGAGGAATAGTGATGTTCATGCCGTTGGCAGCCTTTTTGTAGTCCCCCGTAGCATCCTTGATCTGGACATTGCCGCCAGTGACGGGATCACGCACCACTCGAGAGAGTCCTCGGCGGCGAGAGTCCTGTTCCTGCCTCTCAGCTTCCTCCCGCTTCTGCCGTTCCTCTTCATTGAAGCGCTGAACAGTCGGTACTTTTCTGCCGCCGCTATACTGCTCGCCGTGCTTGCGTTCGCCTTCGGGATTACGAGAGAGGCCATCACCGGCAGCTCCGTTCATCAGGTTCGGGGCTGCAAGATGAGGGAAGAAAACGAACTACTTAGATACTGAATGAATTGAAACACTATGATATTGGACTTTCCAGCGAGGTTGCATCATAAAATTTTGGGGCAGTATTTTAATTTTGGCGGAGAGCAGCCTCACAGGGGATGATTGGCAAGTACGATAGACGGACTATCGGAGCAAGAGAGTCAGACCAGGGCGAGCAAGGATGACACTTGAAGGAATAGTTGACTGGGTGATATGATTTCAATCGAACAAAAGATGATACGAAGAGTACCGTACCTACCGTAGAGAGGGAAAGACAGAGAGTAGGTGTGAGCCACATGACAGAAGCGGCTGAGGAGACGATTACCTACCTTTGCTACCTTTTGCTTGCTGAGGCTGAGCTCGAGGAGATTGTGCAGCATCAGCTTCACACACACGTACCGTACCGTACGGTCGCAGCAACATTAGCCGGTCTGCTTTCTCTGGCTGGAGAAACTTCGGCCCACTCCTCTACTAGTACTCACAAAAGTGCCAAAATGCTGCTGCTTAGTCAATGCGTATCGCTACTATACTGTAGCTAGAGACTGATGCTGCTGTTACAGGATCGTGATGTCTGCGCAAATTTGCAGCAATTCACCTTGCGTGCCATTCATACCTACAGTATGTCTCCCCTGTTTGAACACATCTTGACTGCAATTTGGCATTGCAGTCTGTCTGTTCTAGATCTGTGGTGCAGTTTCAGATAGTCTGGATATGTATTATATGTCTGCAGCCAGTCTCTATACACAGTATCCAACCATGTAGATATACTGTGAAAGTATCAGTGACGTGTCCAGCACCTGATATACTAGTTCTGAAGGTATATAATTATCAGTTTGTACATTGAATCTTATGGTGGAAATCCTGGAGCTCGGTCGCGGCCTCGTTCCACCTCCGATTTCTCCCTTTGTCCTCACTCGCGCACGCTTCCCGCTCCTCCATGAAATTCATTTGTGTGCCGTTGATGTCTGCAGGACAATCTTGTGTCCATCGTCAGTATTCGAATATGTCTGACTCCTCAAACTGCCGGGCAGCAATTCCATGTCCAGGACTTGCTAAAATCTGTCGGATACGCCGATAATCTAGTATCTGCCATGTCTACGATAACAGACCAGAAAGAGTGATGCAATTGAAGTGGGGCCAGGGACTTGCCTCTCGAGGCAAGTTGAAAGGCAAGAAGACATTCGAGGAAGCCGAAATCTCGTCAAGGACTGTTTATAAGACAGCATCACCGTCACTCGAGATTCGCTGGGCCGATTCGGATGCAGATGGTGCGAAAAGGACACCGAAGAAAAGGAAGAGATCATCCAACACAGAGACGCTCGATCTGAGTGACCATACGTCAAGCAAGCGACCCAAGTACTCGTCACCTAGAGATGTCATGGACTTGGCTCTAATAGCACCGGAAATTCCAAAGATATGCACTGTACCCTCTGCGCCCGTGCCAGCGATTCTCTTCAAGGACAACAACGCTCGCCTTTTCAACCACTACCTCAACCATGTCGCCAAGGTCACTGTAGTGAGCAATACAGAGCGAAACCCCTTTAAAACCATCATATGTCCCATGTCTTTCGAGTCACCTTTGATCATGTCAAATGTCCTGGCCATCGCCGCTGCGAATTTGTCAAACACCTCTGCTGAATATAATGTCATGGCCTGTCAGCATCTGAACAATGCGTATACGGAACTCAACAAGAGACTGGCCGATCCGGAACTGGCACTCACAGAAGTCACACTTGCGGGAGTCCTCGGCCAAGTGTCTTGTCAACTACACATTGGCGATGTGTCCAGCTGGAGAGTACATCTTACTGCCGCGAGAAACATTGTGAATGCGCTCGGAGGACCCCATGCAGTTCTTCAAAAACGACCCGAATTCACATTCTACATTCAGCATCTAGCCTGGTTGGACACTTTAGCTGCAACGACATCTTCAACTCGGCGCATGGGCAAGTCTGACTATTGGGATGCCTTGTTGCAATCAGTTCAAGAACACAAGAGTGCTTACAGCATGAAAGATTTGATGGGGTGCCCTGCAAATTTGCTCGCAATAATTGCAAGAATGACTCGTCGATTCGACGAAGAACTATTCCCCATGGACGTAGAACTCGATCAAGATATCACGGCCAAGATTGTCGAACTCGTAGAGGAGTCCGATACAGAGGCACGATGCAAGGAACAAGCTAGCAGGAGCATGATTGGGGCAGAGTACATGGCAAAGCTGGACGCTCTGCAACCAACAGTGCGGCCATTCGATGCTCCCTCGGCACTAGAAGAGTGCTTCAGGCTCGCGGCCAAGATTTACCTCACATACCGAATCATGCATTCGACCTGCTGGACGAGCTCACTCCAAGCACTTTTGCGGGAAGCACTGTGTCTGCTAGAGATGATTCCAGCCAGGTCGCAGGAGGAAATGGCCTTGCCGTGGCCACTCTTCATCATGGGCTCAATCTGTGTCTACACTCGAGAGCAGAAGATTGTGCGGGCGAGGTACAAGCAAATGACGAGGTACATGGGATTCGGCAATATTCGCCGGTGTATAGAGCTGCTCGAGGAGGTTTGGCAAGGTTGGCAAGATGCGGAACTCCGATCATGTCCTTCGAGGATCGCAGGACAACCATGGGATGAGCGAGAGCTGGGACGCAAGAGATGGGAGGTAAGAGTCATGGAATTTGCATTTGTTATTGAGCTGATTTACTACAGGATGTAATGATTGAGAAGGGTTACGATCTGCTTTTGGCGTAATGCGTGACAAGAATGGTGAATCGTTCGGACAAGCAAGGCCGTTGACGAATGATTCAAAGGACAGCAGTTGACAGCAGTGGCGATGGTATCTTCAGTTCAGTCTTGATTTGTGCTTTTTATGTTTTTAGTGAATGTCCATGTTTGTTGATCTAATTCATGTCCATCATATTGCTCGTGGTGTTTTTTTCGTGGGAAGCCACACATCGTTTTTGTGGAGCCGAACAGATGACAATGTCGCAAATATCGAGACTACAAGAATCTTATCTATTGACCATCTTGATATAGAATATAGAGAATAGACGGTGACTAGCGCCATGACTCGACCGTTGACGGTGGCAATCTTGACGGTGAGCGATACTTGTTCAAAGGATGAATCGCCAGACAAGACGGGCCCGAAACTAAAGGACTTGTTTTCTCGGGACTCATCGACGTGGTCGGTCGTGAATACATTGGTTTGCGGAGACGTGGTGCAGGACATTTCACGGATCGTCAAGGAATGGACAGACGTTCAAAAGTATAATGTCGTCGTGACTGCGGGCGGAACGGGGTTTGCGGTGCGCGATGTGACGCCGGAAGCAATCAAGGTCTTACTCGATAAAGAGGCCCCGGGACTGGTTCATGCGATGTTTGCAAAGAGTTTCACCATTACGCCGTTGGCGGGGATGGCGAGGTTGGTGGCGGGAGTGAGAGGGGAGTCGATTGTGGTTACTGTGCCTGGAAGTCCCAAGGGAGCCGTGGAGAATGTCGAGGCGATACTCAAGTTGTTGCCGCATGCGAGTGATTTAGTCACTGATTCAGTCAATTCTCGAGTCGTTCATTCCAAGGGCATAAAATCAATCGAAGAAGCGGCTGGTATAGTGACTCCTCGTGCAACAATATCGACGGGACATGCCCACCATCACCATCATCACGAAAAGACAAGTCACTTGTCGAATGATCCTTCGGCATCAGTCACGAGACGAGCCAGGTCGTCGCCGTACCCGATGACTGCTGTATCGGACGCACTGGACCTCGTTTTACGACACACGCCGTCTCCGAGACCGATTTCGATACCGATAGATGGATTGGACAAGAATCACGCCACGACGGGATACTTTTTATCAGAGGACGTTTTTGCGCGAGAATCTGTCCCGGCATATAGAGCCAGCATCGTGGACGGGTACGCCGTGATTGCAGAGGACGGTGAAGGAACATGGCCGGTCGTTTCGGTATCTCACGCAAAGGCAGAGGAGGGCGCGGGAATGTCCACTCTACGACGCGGTCAAGTTGCGCGCATCACGACTGGAGCACCGTTACCGCCCGGATCCGATTCCGTCGTCATGGTGGAAGACACGAGACTTGTTTCCTCGACGACCGATGGACGGGAAGAATTGACGGTGGAGATTTTGGTGGATGCGGTAAAGAATGATAATGTGAGGGAACCAGGGAGTGATTTATTAAAAGGCACACTCGTCATGTCAAAGGGCGAACGAATCTCGCGGACGGGCGGAGAGATTGGACTGTTGAGTAGTGCCGGACACACTCACCTCCCCGTCTACGAGAAACCGGTGGTGGGCGTGTTGAGTACCGGTGACGAATTGGTCGACGCGAGTCGTGAAGGATCCCTCTCGACTGGTCAAATCAGAGACTCGAATAGAGCTTCTCTCTTATCGACCTTACAAGCTCTTCAATTCTCCGCCATCGATTTGGGAATAGCGTCCGACTCTTCGTCGTCCCTGGAAGAAACTCTGAAAAGGGCATTTGAAAAGTGCGCCGTGGTCATCACCACGGGAGGAGTCAGTATGGGTGAACTGGACCTCTTGAAACCTACGCTCGAGAGGACGTTTAATGGAACCATTCACTTTGGTCGCGTCGCCATGAAACCAGGCAAACCCACCACCTTTGCCACCATTCCTCCTTTTTCTTCTTCTTCACCAACCTCGATTGGGAACGAGACGGTCGTCTTTGCGTTGCCTGGGAATCCAGCCAGCGCCCTCGTCACTTTTCAATTATTCGTCCTCCCCAGTCTCTTGAAACTCTCTGGTCATCCCACAGACACTGTCGAAGAAAAGAAGCGAATCTCGCCAAGAGTCAAGATTTGTCTCGGACACGACATTATACTCGATTCCAGGCCGGAATTTCATCGCGTCACGGTCGCTGTGAATCAAGACGGACGAATCGTCGGTACCAGTACCGGATTCCAGAGGAGTTCGCGAGTCGGTAGTCTCCGGTGTCATGCACTCCTCTGTCTACCGCCCAAGACCGATTCCTTGACGCAACTCTCCAAGGGCGACCTGTGTGAAGCAATCATCGTGGACTGGCCTTGCTCATGAGACATTGCAAGCACACATTCGACATCAGTCCTACTCACTGATGGATTTATTGATTCACAAGCAGCGCCTATACATGATTTACTAAGGAACGGGAAATGTAAGAAATCTACGCAAAAACTAACTTTGTAACTTCATATATTTTGCAAACTTTGCTCGTGATGATTCGTGATATGTATAGTGCGATGACTACTACCGTTGTTGGATATAGTATCGATTCAGCTTGGCAATTTGAGTACACAAGGTTGGCCATTCGATAGTACGTGGTATCAAGCTTTCGTCAGCATCAGTATTATCTCGACTGAGTTCCTCCTGACCCCACTTGACCAACTCATACATGAATCGTAGATTGGGCTGTATGATGACGTTCAATCTACGAGCTCTCGTGAACAAGTAAGCATCCTCGATAGACAGCCGGCGTCGTCGGACCACCTCCGCTATGCATATCGAAGCACTCCTTGACACACCGACTCGGCAGTGGACAAGTGTCTTTTGTCCTAGTGCAAGTCCCTCATCAATAAATGTCAAGCAATTCTCGATTTCGGACGCTAGAGAGTCTATACCGTCATCGTGCAGGGCATTGATGTATAAATGTGCGTCAGGCTTTCGTACTGTACTATCCATGTTGTGCCAGGCAAAGGGACTCTCTCCAACCGACAAGATCCTTGTGATCCCAATAGCTTTCAACATCTCCAGGTTGTTTGCATGCTGGATATTTCCCAGGTACAAATGATCCAGTATACGACTGGGCAGACTGCCCGTAAAGTCAGAAGTTGTCACACCTGACCATCCAACAATGCTGTTCCCCTCGAACCAGGCAGCAGGTTTTTTGGCTAAAGTTTCTGCTCTCTTATGGGCTGGATGCGGAGAAGCACTGATCAAGGCAGGAAACAATATTTTCAAGGCCACTAAATCCTCTGTGAATGCGTAGAAATCGCGCTTCTTGTCGTTGTGCAGGTACAGCCACGCATCGTCCAAGGTCACGCATCTGGTGTAAATAATGTAGGCAAGTGCCAAGAAGGTTGTTTCGGTATATCCGTCTCTACAAGTCAATAAGACTCGCTTGCTACCCTTATTTGATGTGAAATCAGAAGCCATACCAGACCGCTCTCGCGACTCGCAGTCTGATCGTTGGTCTGATCCGACATGAGCCATTTGTGTAATATCGTTCACGTTAGCATGATGTAGTTCGGAAAGGAATACTTCAATATCCTCATAATTCGTCTCGTGCGTTTGCAGATACAGCCATGCGCAAAAGTTGACCAGTTCATCGACCTCAGCTTGAGAGGGAGAACTTAGACAACTAGAAGAAGGAAAGACAATCTCCATCTGTAGAGTCAGCAATGATCTGAGCATACAATATTGGATCAAAAACTTACTATATGTCGCGGGTTGTGGATATCTCTCAAGTCGCTTTTGACACACGGTAGATCCACACCATCTTCACAACGAATGTGAATTGTGAAACGATTCGGCACATCCGTCCCGTCGTCCTCGCAAGCAGCGACTTCGATCGCATCTCGTTCGTCGCCCATGAAAACATTGTGAGATATCTCAGTAGCGCGTGTGAGCAAGTGCATCTGCTCACGCTCCCGGGTAAGAAAGTCACACACTATCTCCTTGTCATTGACGCTTGGTGAGGTCGCTATCAGGGCGGGGTAATCGGCTTCGAATGCTGTAAAGTCCTCATCGACGAGAAAGGTGCTATAGATAGGGAAGGCTTCGTGTTGTTCTTTACGATAAGCTGCTTGAGCCTCGGCAAGCTGTCTACAGAACTCTAGTGCTTCTTCTTTGTCTTGTAAAGTGTTACTGCATCGATAGACGACCAAATCGGACAGCACCGCCAGCTTGCTCGCTTGAATGCCAAAGTTTCTTAAACTAATGCCCCACAAAGGGTCGACATTCTTGAAATTGCAGCCAGCGACAGGTTGGTTCAGAGTGCCAAGAAGTTCTCGAGGCTCGAGTGAGCCAATCAGGGTTTGTTTCGGCTGCTTCATACCTTGCATGTGACATACAACGCTGATACCTCTCCATACATTTGGCGCAGGACATTGCATCTGCTCTTCCACACCGAAGAATCTGCATTGCTCATAATTTTGTGGCGAGAGACCATGGAGCCATGGGAACATGGCATCTGCTCCTGGCAGTCGTTGTTTCGAAAGATGCTGTAGTGCTAGCACCAGTTGCTTGGCAGAGATTGCTCTGATTCCTGGCTCAATTTCTGCATAATCTTCTGCAGGAAAAAGTAGAGTTGCGTTGATTTCAGGCAAAGAATTTCCTATTGGAGGTGATAGTGGAGGTGTGGTCACAAGCGTCTTTGTCTGTGATTGTGCCGTTTTATGACTGATGAGACCAGTGTGTAAAATTGGCCGTGGCGAAGGACTCCTGACGGTATAGGTAGGTTCTGGAGCTTGTCGTCGATCGATAGCAATCATGTTTCCACTTTTGATTGTGGTGCTATTGTAGGTATGTTCTTAAAGGATCGTGCAGAGACCACTGCTCGTAATGGTAAGATTGCTACTGAATTATTTGTCCTGCCGTGTTCAATCTTTTGCGAGTCTTGCACTGCGTCCTTGAGGACCGGTGAAGTATTCCTAATTCCAGCTGTTTTGTGCGTAGGAGAGAAAGAAAGAGGAGACTGACAGCTCTGTTGAGTACGGGAAAGGGGAAACGCAATTCTGAGGGTGTTGTGCAGAGTGCTCGTGTGTAGCAACGAGATCAAGATGAGATGTTTGTCAGAATAGAGTGATCGGTAACCAATGACAAGGCGACTAAATCGTGCTACCCGATTTATCCTCAGACTCTCAGAATTTCCGCTGCGTCAGGTCGTGTGCAAGAGGAGAAAGCCGCTATTGCTACGGTCACACGTCCGCTCTCGACCTCTCCTTTTACATATATAGCAGATGTCTCGATCGACACAACCTGCGACGAGTCCTTTTCAGGTCTCGTGGGTATAGCAACGGCCTGCTATGTTGTTAGACACAATCCTCACTGGTGTTCGTTGACCAGGCGCTGCCTGAGAAACCAGTGACTGTCTCGATCGACCGACTACAACTGATCTACCACAGTCTAAGACTGTTCAGAGACTTCTTGTCTGCAGGATTGGAGAGAAATGGCAGACAATAGGTAGACTGTTGAGACGAGAAAGCGTGCGACAGAGTGTGGGGATATCAAACATGTGAAAGACTGATCGGATTCAACGAATCAGCTGAGCGCCAAGCCTTTGCCGCTGTGCTATCAAGTGGGGAGCAAAGAGTTAGATCAAACTCAGCCAGCCAGCCAGCCAGCAGCCAGCTCAACTTGCCAGCCAACTGATCAATCAAACATTCAACCAATCAGCCAGCACAACCCCCAGCACAACTCTTCTCCCAAGCTTTTTGGGTCACCCTACTGTAGCTACCGCTGCTGCGGCTGCCAGCAAGTATACTGCCCAGTAGAGCTGCAGAGAATTTCACAACGTCATCGACCCGCCAAATCCCACACATACAGTATCGGACCCAAACCTGAGCTGCAAAGACCGCCGACCCGTGACGCCGTGCATCTTTCGTACACACCTCGTGATCGGTTGGCAAAGTCGTGCACACTAGAGTAATTCGTGTCGTTACAGTGGAGATTTCAGAAGCTACAATGCAATTCCTGGAACCAATCGCACGTAAACGGTTCCTGTCGTCCAATCATATCAAAACGCCATGGCAACCATTATCAGCCTGTTTGTGGAGCCGATCTGTATGTTGTTAAAACCGTGTCATTTATTAATATGTACACCATGTAGATGAAGCCCGACACAAAATCTCGAAGTATCATACATACTTTGATACTGTGACAGTGTTTACCCGAATATTTACAATGAATCCTTTCTATACATTCCATCTTGTATCGCTTTCATTCACAAGACCATGAGCAAATACACAAAATCTCACGATGCGTCACCAATGAGTAAAGAACAACTTATGTGTCTGACTTGACAACTTCTCCTGGAATCAATTCCTCGAGAGCCTCCTTCTGCAATTGTCTATCGCCATCAGCACATGTCTACACAGAATCATTATCAGCTCACGTCATGTCATAACTCTTATGCTTGATTGTCGTCTTGATCTGTTCAACAATCTTGACAAAATCATTCACATTAAAATCTCTGGTGAGACTCAATTCTTTCAGCAGCATGTAAGCCTGTCCCGTGGTCTCTGCCTGTATAATTGCCTTTTCGTGTATGCGAATGATGGCGATGGCTACGTAGAACAAGTAGTTCCGACCTTCGAGGAAGAATATATCCCAGACACGAAATAAGAGTTCCACGGGCAAACAGTCGGTGAACAAGGATAAAAACCACCCAAAGGTTACCGCTTCAAGATCAATCGCAAGAAGCTGCAGACGTACATGCAGCTTGGGACATAGAACCTTCACCAGGTGTTTAAGGACAATTTGATTGGCCCTTGAGGTCAATAGATCGGGTGTGAAATACCTCGGAGGAAGTATCTTCTCAATGATGCACGCCATCACAAAAAAGGCATCTTCTTCCTTCGGATGGATGAGCAGTAGAGTTGCTGCAATGACATTCATGCCTTGACAATATCCGACATCGGGATTGTGCCTCGAAAACGCGAGCAAAACTCGTCGTAGCTTGGCCACCCCGAGACCCACGCCAGCAAAGAAGACATTGGACGGCATGGTACGCTTCAGGTCTAGGTCAATTTGTTCAACGCACACCATGTCCACGTCATCCCCATGCGAGAGTAATTCTTCGTAGTACACTGGTTCTTTCATCATGTAAGCCCCTGTCATTTCACTCCAGATTTTTGGTCGATAGACCATAGGTATCCCTCCGAGGACCAGTGAATGTAGTTCCTTCAGCCGCTCTTTGCCCATCTTTCCATTGCCCATGCTTGCCAATCCTAATAGCTCGTCCTCATTTTGATCCACAAACTCATTTTCAGCGGTATTTTCTGTGTAGCGATCGGCGCGTGTCTTCTTCAAGTATGTGTTCCAATGCTCCTGCTTAGCTACTTCAGCACCATAGACATCGAGCTGAGACAGCATCAAAAGATGTGCAGAACTTTTCTCATTACTAAAGACCGCTCCAGATTTGTTCAATGTTGTCTCTGGGCTCAGTGGCCGGGGAGGCGTCGTGGCAGGATTCATTGCTTGGAAGACTTTCGAATTCTCCTTGATAGCTCGCGACGAAGGAGGGTCGATCTTTCTCGCAGGATGCGTCTGATAGACGCCAGGCTCCGATGCAGTAGACGATATTGTGGATATGGTCGCAACCTCTGGATCCTCTGGATCATGTCGCACAGAGGGCTCCAAAGTGCTTGACGATTCAGATTCTGGAAGGAGAGCTTCAGGATACAACTCATCACTAGTGGCCCTGCGCATGGCCCTAGCATCGAACAGACGGAAACCATAACGATCGGTCAGTACGCGTTGATCATCAATTGTGTCCTTATTCCATGCGGGCAACATGGTGGGCGGTTGATCCTGGTCCGGTATAAAGGTAGCCATTTCCATGGTAGAACTTTGTTTTCCAAGGACCTTGCCGATATTTGCACTTTTTAGAACTGCTTGAGCTGTATCACGGATCACGGGTGCTGTTCGAGATTCGCCTGTTCTCGGAACACTTAGCGACCTGATACGGGCATGCAATTCTTGGATCGTTGTAACGGAGCCATTGGAATTGAGCTCAGTATTGCGCTTGAGCTGAGGCGTACAGGCTTCATCCTCAATAGATGTTTGGGAGTGCTCAGCGGACTCTAGAGATCTGACGGCACCAGAAGCCTTTTGCTCTGGCTTGTTCGTACGCGAGTCTTTATAAGTGCATGGTGTGTCTTGCGGGCTGGCTGAAATTGGCGTAATCGGTTGAGACTCAACGAGGTTCTTACAATCGCTTTCGTCCTTTGAAGGTGTGTTGGACTTGGCTTGCGGCCTTGTAGAACTATCACGAGCTTTCGATTTCGTTCGATCATGCTTTGGAGTCATGTTATTGTCCTCTGATGTGGTAGAGGAACTACGAGTTTCTCTAACAGTTCCTTGAGATCGTGGCGGCGAGACTCGACCAGTGTCCCAATGCAGTAAACCGTTTGTCATTCGAGTCAAGATTGATGTTCGACGTGCTCGAAGACTGTCTGGGCTGGGTGTTGAACTTTGAGTATTGCTTATCAGGTCCCGCCCATTGCGATTGCGCGAAGATTGTTCCTTTATGTACTCGCCCCTACTGGCGTTCGCAGCTTGTTTCGGATTGCACATGAGATGGTCCGACTCCAGATCGCTCATCGCTTCCTGAAGTTGGTCGTCGAGTGTGTCCACGAAACTGTACTCTGATTTGGCACGTCCTGACATGGACGACTCTTTTGACAGTCTCCGGCGTACCTGGCTGACTAGCCTTCGTTCGACGTCACTTCGTGCTACGCCGCTTTCGTACAGCATATTCTTCAGGCGCTTTTCTCGTTCCTCGAATCGTTTTCTTAGCTCGGTGATTTGAGCATCGCGTTCGGCCAAGTCTTTTGCCATTTGTCGCAGCAGATTCAGGGCACCATTGTGCTCAATGAGTCTTGCGAGAGCCTCATCTGCTATCAAATGAACGTTGCCAGGCACGCTGGCGTCCGAAGGCTCATCAAACAGGGGAACACGGGTTGCATGGCGAGACGACGTGCCTGCCAAGTCGTTCAGACCATCAGGGCTCGTTCGTAGATTTGATGCATGCGTGGGTATAGTTTCAATTTCTTTGGCGAGAGTCGGATGTTCAGGACTGATGTCGATCGAGGCTGCCTCAGGAGCAGGGCTTGTGTTGAGAATTTGGTGTTGTTGCTTATTCGAACTTGATTTCGACTTACTAGAGGTCATAGCTTCGTGTCGTGCCAGACATGACTTGACTAGATGTCGTGAGGATTGCCAATGAGCTTAAAGAAAGACTGTAGCAATGTACAAGTCTTAGGTTGTGCATTCACGAGAACGCACGGTGACAATACTGATGCACAAGAAGTCAGTGCACTTGTTTAGAGTTGAGGCTGGAGTCTGCTTGCTTGCTTGATTGGTTTGGGTGTCGTGTGTCGTACCGTAGCAAAAGGTCGTGTGAGAGTGGAGCCGATGAAGTAGATTTGTCCTCCAACTCGTGGACTGGAATACTGGACTGGGTTGCTCAATTCGGCAGAGATATAAATGGCTGCAATCACCAATTTACAATGTTGTCTATTCGTGTATATCTACAGAATGACTTTTTACAATATCTACTGCTTTATTGAGATGTTCTATCGTCGTCTCTGCCAGTCATCTTGTGAATTATAGTCATGAAATGAGTCTTTGATGTTGTCATAAGAACTGTAGCCGAAACTGTGCACAGGCTTGGTCGGCAGCGGGCGACCACCGCCCCTAATGTCACTAAATGCTGTCTGTGACGAAGCTAGACTAGCACTGCTGCCAGTCCTTGATCTCTGATTGAATGAAGGGGGAACTAGCGCTTCCCTGTCCTCTCCGACAGGTGTGTATGCTGGCTGTTGAGAGAGTCTGTTAGCAAAGGTCCGTACAGATGTGGGCTGTGTCATTGCAGAAAGAGGCAAATCTGTTGTTTTGATCAAATGCTCATCCATCGATCCTTTACGCCGCCGCGTCTTCCGTTTGCAGCAACAGCAAATTGCAATCCACGCAAGAATCATCACTGCCACACCGACCGAGACTACTATTGCAATATTGCGAATTTGATTTTGCCCCCCAAAAAAGGTCGCGATCGCGCTGACACTACCGGTTCCAAGTGTTTTCGACACGTACGTCACACCATTCATGTCCGCCGCTGCTTGCAATGCACCACCAGATCCCTTCTCGTAGAAATCGACGAGAAAAAAGTTAGGGTATCGAGAGTTTGTTGACATACATAGGTCTCCGTGCGCTAGCACACTGCTCTTTGCATTCGTGCTTCCAATGTTGTCAGTATCGGGACTGTCGATTGTTGCGCCCAGGAACGTTGTTTGCGAGTAAGCGAAATGATTGGCCATGTAGAGCAGATTCGGACGTGTTCCACGATCCAGTTCGCAAGTGAAGTTCTTATAATTTGTGTTCTCATCTGTAGAATCAGTCTCAGATTCAGACATTGACTTGTCTACTTACAGGGTGTCTCCCAGATGTTTTGCCATTCACCGAGTAAGTACGGAGCTACAGAATGATCTGCCTGGGATGTTATAAAATTGATGACGGTGGTGCCACTGTCAATCAATGATTGCATCGTCGGCCATGCAGTCACCTTGTCAGCTGCCGGGACGTAGGAATGAGACACAAGTCCAGCAGAATCATATGCTTTTGCCCATTGCGAAGCTGGAAGACTATCGCTGTTGACCCACAAGAGTGTGATTACCTCATTTGGATTCGCTGTGACCCAGGTCTTGACCTTGGTCAGGTACTTTTCGAGCCTACCACCGTCTTGTAGCGAACAAGACGAATGACAAAGTTTGATGCCACTGCCCGAAGTGCTAGTGGAATCATTGTGCCCTTGACCTTGCAAGAGACGGATACCATCCGCCAATTGTGTTGCCACTCCATAATGCTGGTTATCGGATATGGATGTTCCTACTGCGGCTGTGTTGTGTGCTCCGATGAAAGTGACATTCGAGTAAAGTTTGGGACAGAGAGATGCATAGCCATTGCAGGTGGTATCTACACCAAACACGATGCTTGTGCATATGCAGAGGACAAGGGTCAGAAGACGGCAGGACATGATGTGAGTATCCGATGGGACTCTCCAAGGTAGGGTCGTCGATTATCAATTGTGCAACAGTAAACAGTGAATTCAGGTATTTACTCCATAGGAATGCATGATGTATATAGAACGAATAGGAGGGTATCGTGTGCTTGTAGAATCGAATTGATGATGATGATGACGATGAGGTCGTTGCTAAGATGTAGGTGTAGTAAAAAGCGTAAGGGTATCAGACCTAGTCAAGGGTCCAGGGCTGGCACGGACGATGAGAGGAGGGAAGGAGTTACTACAGTATGTGTGAGTGGGATACAAGAAGGCTGAGCAGGATCTGGCGCATCTAAAGTTAGCCTTCTCCCTCGTGTGTGTGAGTGTCTCTTCTGTCTGATGCAGGCGGGAAGACTGATCTGTCTGTCTGTCTGTGTCTGTCTGTTTGTTTGTGTGTTGCCATCACACAAGAAAAGCTATAGCTGTGACACGTGCCATCTCTTGCACCCCGATTGGGAAGATCTCGTCTCTTGTTGATCGACTGATTGAGTTTCAGATTTCACCCTTTGGGACAATCAACCACACATACTCTCTTGCACTATCATGTTACCACCAGTGCTAGAGAGGTCACTCATACACATGTCCACAGCTTACAGAGAACAAAAAGCTCATGAAAATATACCTAGGTATTCAATCGTTTATAAAGTGATGACTTGAAAGCAATGAGCTCTTCTGCTATGTAGATGGTCAATCTTGTCACCTCTCTTTTGCCAATGTCTTTCTTCGTTCCCTGATGAACGTCAAGAGACCATCACGTACTGACTCACTAAAAGACCGTCACGTACTTACATGAACCCTCCTTGGCCTTCCAGGTTATACTCGCGGCACACACCTGAGTCATAGCACCTCGAAAACTTGCCACACTCCAGATAGCCGTCACAGGGGTGCTGACTTGTGATGGCTATGCACAGATCTCGTTCGGACCAGTGACATCCAATCGTGCCACATGTGCATTGACGAGCGCGAGCTCAAAGGCTGCTCAAGAAATATTCGCCAAACGTCCACTACTTGCAGAGAAAAATGGGAGGGCAATTCAACATGAACCATGAACATGAGACAGTTCTGTTGTGCTTGATGAGTGGCCATGCAGCAGATGTTCTGATTTGCGACAGCACCATGCTGGCGGGTTATCCTCATCACAAGCCTGTGCTCATTAAGCAAGACACAGGTCTGCCCGATACCAGAGGAGTAGTTTACATCAGTCTTGTGTGGTGCATTGCGCTTAGATCTTCCCTTTAGGCAGTGCGGCCATTTCAGCAGGAGTCGGACCACTAATGTCCACTGGCGCCGATTTGGTTGGAGTCTGTTTCGTCTCTTTTCCATTCGGCTTCTTTGGACCTTCCTTCTTCTTACTTTTCTTCGGCTTGCTCGATTTGGGTTGCTCACTAGGTCGAACTTCTATCGGCCGAGTATCTGTTGCTTGAGCTTTACCACCATTCGGTAGCCTTTGCTGAGCCAAGGAAGTCGGCTTACTCACTACGGGGATTGCCGCGGGCTTTTTCTCCTGAGCTTTGATCTTCGTAGAAGTTGTGGTAGGCTTGAGAGAGCCGCTCCCATTTGTCGCATCTGATGTCTTTGTTCGACTTGGTTTCTCAAGCTTCTTGCTTGATTGTTTGGTCGAAGCAGAAGGATCGGTGGGTATCGGTCCTGGCTTACTTTTTGGGTTTGATCCCTTCCCGTTCGCAGCACTCTTTTCGCGTGGTTTGGCAGAGCTACTGTCAGGTTGTGCTTGTGATGTTTCCTTCTTCTTCTTCTCTTCTTGTTGCTTGCCTCTAGCTAGGGCCTCTTTAGCTTTTCGAGCTTTGGCTTTCGCCTCGCTTTTGAGCTTTTGTGCCCGTAAGTGCTCGATCAATGGTGTAATCTTGCTTGGCACCACGATCTCCTCTTTCTTATGAGGTGTTGTTGATTTCAAGGATTCCTGAAATGCGAGAAAGTCTGGGTCTTGTTCAATTGTATTGCATAGATTGTCCTTGGCTTTCACAGAGTTACTCACAGGCTTTGGGACTTGCTGAAATGGTGCGACTTCTGCGCATGCTCGAAACTCTTTGCTATCTGCAGAAACGAAGCGATGACCATGATAGCGCTTGATAAAGTCAATCACATCCGCGTGCTTTCGAAATTTGATGTACGCTCGACTGAAGGTGTCACTTTTGGTACGAGACTTGCTGACCTTGCCAACTATGTAGTCTGACCAGTCGATGAACTTGTGCCAGGCCGCGATTGAGGTGTGGAAGATGTTTTCCGGCAGATTTGGAGGTAATCTTCGGACCACGACTTTGAGCGGCGTCTGGGATGTATTCGCTTCTTTGCGTGGTTTCTGACGACCTCTTGGGGGTCGAGTACTCATCCTCGTGCGAGAAGAAGTACAATCGACGAGGCTGCCGATCTCAGGAAGCCTGCACGGCCCTCCTCGGGCATCGATAGAACGCTAAAGTATTAGTGAATGGAAATGCTTGTTGCGGTGTATTCACAATCAGACAACTCCCGGATGTCTTTGTGCTTATCTCGGCACATGTAAGTCTCCTGACGATATCTCGATTCGGCATCAACGCACTCTCCGCCTCCTGAACGCCAGGCATTGCTCAAACCATACTATAGCAATGGCATCAGGGAGCTATAAATTTGTCCAATCTGTTCAACATCATCTCGGTCATTGAATTCTGTATCCGTGTCGAGGAATTGCCCCGTTCTCTGGAAGAACCAGTACTAGTGCTCATCGATCACGACAAACGTGAATCTTCGTGCATTTCGAAGGCATGGCTGGATCTCTAGACGAATGGCTCGCAAAGGCCAAGAAGTGCGAGCATCTGCCAGAGCCAGACTTGCGTCGTCTCTGTAAGTCTTTCGCACACACATTTCGATGACGAGTGTGCAACTCCAGGCAACTGTGCTGATATCTTAGGTGATGTAGTGAAAGAAATCCTTATGGAAGAGTCGAATATACAACCAATCAGAACCCCGGTCACGATATGCGGCGATATACATGGCCAATTCTACGATTTGCTAGAGCTATTCCGCGTAGGTGGGCAACTACCAGACACAAATTATGTATTCATGGGGGATTTTGTGGACCGTGGCTATTTTTCCCTCGAGACATTTACCCTCCTGATGTGCTTGAAAGCTCGTTATCCCGACAAAATCACGTTGCTACGCGGAAATCACGAATCTCGACAGATAACACAGGTCTATGGTTTTTATGACGAGTGCCAAACAAAATACGGCAATGCAAATGTCTGGAAATATTGCTGTCAGGTTTTCGACTTTCTGACATTGGCTGCAATCATCGATGGAAAGGTTCTCTGTGTGCATGGAGGCTTATCGCCCGAGGTGCGGACGTTAGACCAGATCCGCGTGATCGCCAGGGCACAAGAGATACCTCATGAAGGTGCATTTTGTGATTTGATGTGGTCAGATCCCGAGGAAGTTGAGACGTGGTCAGTTTCCCCTCGAGGCGCAGGTTGGCTATTTGGTGTAAAAGTCACTGATGAATTCAACCATGTCAACGATCTTCAATTGATCGCTCGAGCGCATCAGCTTGTACAGGAAGGATATAAGTTTCATTATGGAAAGGAGAACTTGGCAACAGTATGGAGTGCGCCAAATTACTGCTATCGGTGTGGTAACGTGGCCAGCATAATGTCGCTGGACGAGTCGCTGGTACCCGAGTTTAAGATCTTCAACGCTGTGCCGGATGATCAACGTGTGATACCGAACAAATCACAGCGCAGCGAGTATTTCATGTAAATTTTATCAGGGTAATTGCATATGGAAGCAAGGGCATTGTCTGTATCGGGAATAAACAGCTTAATGGAGTATATAGCAAGGATCTAAGCGTGGTGCGCGACCTAGAATATATGTATACAATTATGCCAAGGACGTGTAGAATCGATAAGGACCACTAGTACTCGTGTATTATCTGGTGCCACAAGCTAGTAAACTAGATTAAACGTAAAATGTGTATATAACTGTGGTTGATCATTACTAACTCAGCGTCTTTCCCATGAATTTTCTTTTAGTGAAGGCCAGCCAGAATTTATCGGGTCGTTGATCGTCATCTCGATATACTCTAGCGACAACACGCTGAGCCAGTTCCTGCCTGAATTGAGTCAAGTATTGTCGCAGTAGATCAGCGTCGGGACGAGATCCGGGCGCAGCATAGACATTATTCAGAGGAAATCCGCCTTCTCCTGGAATAGCGAATGATTCGAGCGCTAGGGTATTGATGACTTTGACCGCTTCGTTTCGGGGGATTGCTTTCGAGTTGAGTTTGGCCAAGCAATCGCTTATGAAGAGGATGCCATAAATCAAGGTTCTGTCTGTCGGACCATCGATGGTAAAGTTTCGGAAGAATGTGTTGGCACGAAACAGCTCCAACGATTCATCCAATATGTCTCCGGAGTCTGGATCTTGAGGAGGAAAGGAGGGACCCTTGTAGCGAGTCTTTATTGGCAAGAGAGCAAAGTTGCCGATGATTCGTGTATCTGCATCTTCCTCAAACGACGAGTGATATGCCTGGACACGTCAGTATGGGATGTGAGAGATCGTCTGAAGCACAGTACAGGCATGATTCTATATCGTATAGCACTGATATCACAAGTTGGTCTATTCATTGATAAGTCTGGAGTAAACGGATTGCGTAGTGGAAGGTGTCCTTGGTGGAGAGTGACGGAGAGTTGTAACCACGCTCATCGTGTGTAAGTACGAGCACAAATTCAGCCGTGTGATCCATGACTCCATAATCAACCATCGGTCATTGACATATTACTCATTTAACAGTGTCTATCTGACGTCCAAGCTTCCAAGCAGTTGGCCAATGTAAAACAATCGACATGCAAAATTTGTGGTAGGAAATCCGTTTTCTATGCAGCCCTTTGCACCGACTCCGTACCTCACAGAACCTTTGTATTCGGGCGTGGACTTGAATGAGGAAGTCAAACTATTCAAAAATACTAAGGAACGTGACTTGTATGACGCGCTCTCAGTCATTTTCTCGATACTGGTGAGCCTCGAGTTTCTGGAAAAGGCCTACGTGCGAGATTCTATCGACCTAGACCAATATCAGGAACGATGTACGAGAATGATTTCACAATATAATTCTGGTATTGCGGGCCTTGTCGATGAGACGGAATTTGGCAGCTTGGAAGAGTTTTGTAGAAGATACAGGCTTTCTTGTCCATTAGCGACCGCCAGAATAAAAGAAGGCAAGCCTGCTGGTCATGTCATCGAGCTCATCGTGCCTGAAGCTCCTACGGCGCCTCCAGTGCCGAAGGGAACCAGCGCTGCAAGAGTGGCAGAGACTGTACAAAACTTTATCACTCTCATGGATGCTCTCAAGTTATCATTCCGTGCAAAGGACCAATTACACCCGCTACTGAGTGATCTCATGACTAGCTTGACGGAACAAGACGAAGAGACTGTGGAGGTCCAAGATTTGCCTGGAAAAGCACGCATCGTCAAATGGCTCATTCGCATCAATCAGATGAAGATTAGTGAAGAGATTAGCGACGAAGAAGCAAGAGAATTGTTTTTCGAGGTCGAAGGCTTATATGGTGATTATCTAAAGACTCTCTAGACACGCTCGAGTATCGATATGTTCGAGTGCAGACGGTTTGATGCACGTCTTCATCTGAACTGCGCAGACGACAATCTCAAGTCATCAACATGAAACGCAAATTCTTGATTCCAGGAGTGCGTACAGACGGCTTATATGCCAAGAGTTTACCAAGGTCAATATTGTCACGGTCGTCAGCAGCGCAACTCAAGTCATTTCGTCGCTCATGATTATAATAATCATCTCTCTCGCGACGAGTGCGACTCTAATTATTTTTGTAATCACTACCTTTGGCACCATCACGAAAACATCTCTTGCTACGCGAGAGCGAAACTCTGAAGTCGATTATTGCTGTCAGCATTTGTTGTATCACAAAGCGTCCGCAGCTGCCTGATTACAGCACGAATCATTTGGCTAAAGTGGTCCGTCAGTACAAGGACCCAAAGGAATCAGTCATTCCGTGATGAAATCTCCACTATACTCGATACATAATGATATACAAGGCTCCTATATGCAAAAGTTATGGTAGCGACAACCCTACGATGTCGCACAATAAGCTAAATCTTTAAATAATTCTCCAGCAAGAATATCGATACCGCCGGTATTCTGGTCCTCGATGCCAAAGGATATGAACAGTACATCGTCGATATACCCATGGTATTTCTGATCTTTTGCTGCCCAGGAGATACTTGTAATGTAAAACATTTCAGTCTGATACCATGTGTCTCCTGGAGCCAAGCCGTGTGGAGGCGTGCCTTGGCCGGGCGTACCACGACCATTGATCCAGATTGGTTTCTGGCCAATGGCATGCATAGTAAAGGGCGAATTTTGTTGGAATGTGAGTACATACGGTTCGTAATTGCTGTGGAAGGCGTAATAACTCTTGTGATGAAAGATGGTGAAAATGAATGTATTTTTATCGTCGGGTACACAACTTTTGTCGCTTCGCTTACATAGCGTGATTGAAAGTGAATTGGTGGCCTGGTGAATCGATTCCAGAGTGCCGGTGACTTTCGGTAAATGGTCGTTGAGACACTTTTCATCTACTGCAGAGTTTGCCAGGTCGCCGCTGACAGAGCCGTCGTCATTGACTTTCGCAAACGCTCGCTTCGGCGTTAAATCATAGTGAGCATAAAGTTCATTCTGGGAATCCCAAAACAAGAACCAATTCTTCTCGATGCGTGCATACTTGCCAGGTCTCTGAATCTCTGTGCCAGTGCGGAACTCTTTCGGGATGTTCCAATCGAAACCCCAATCAGTCAACATCCTGAAATCTTGTACCCACTGGCCGAAGCATGTATGTGCCGAGTTTGACCCATATAGAACCATTGGATTTATCGGGCCATAAAAGAGACGAGCATCGTGTGGCCCAACATTGAAGCCGAAGAAGGAGACTTCATCAGTACAGCCCGTTCCGTATGTACCGCTTATTGGCAGATTGACGGGCTCTTTGAGACACACGAGCTGATCATTCTTGAATTTCGCATTGCATACGAGCTCGACGAACCATACTGATTCCTCCACTGACCAGTCGTATTCCTGTGCAACAATCACAAACGTGTCGTTGAGTGTCCTGTGCGGTATGATATTTGGGTTGTATGCTGTCGCCGAACCAAAAACCATTGGGAAATATCTCTTGTTTGTCGTGCTAACGGATGAGACTATGCGATGTACATTATCGATATCGTTATAAATGTAGTGGTCGGGGAGTCCGGTATACACGCCTTCTGCGGGGGGTGTATTGGGCGCTTTGATCTCTGGCGTTGCTCCGACCTTCTGTGGTGCTGTGTTGCCGATCTTGTCATGTCCAAGTTCCGGAGGTGAATCAGCTATTTTCAGGATGTCCTCTTGTGCTAGAGGTTTTCCGAGCTTCTCCTCGTCCTCGGGACTGATCTCGGATTTTACTTGCGCAGGTATAGGAGTCGCTACTGCAAGAAGCGGATTGACGACTTCATCTAATTTCCCCAAGTCTTTATTAGGAAACGCTGGAGAGTCGGGTGTTATGGGATAAAACGCATCTGCTGACGACTTGATTGCTGAAGTCCATTCGCTCGGTATTGAAGACGTATTTTGAGCGAAGAAATATATTGTACACAGTACCACAACCGCAAGGAATATGAATCGAGTAAGACCGCGAGCCGGCATTTGCTTATTGAGCTTCGCACGAAGTTTCCGATCACTTGCAAAACTCTCAAGACCGTATGCTAACTGTGAGATGAGGAATTTGGTGTCTTCAATCGTTCTCCGGAATCCGTTGTGGCAATATCTGTCGAGAGAGCACCGATGTAATTCAATGGCCATTCGAGAGAAACCGATGTTGTATTCGCACAATTAAGCTAGTGTCTCACGAAGGTGGGATACACGTGCAGAACGATCCGAGCCCGCGGCCACGATAGGAGGAGTGCGGGGTTGCTTCATTGCCAACCACTCCTTCGCACGGTGAACAGTATCATCTGCTACGGAGCGAACACTTATACATTGTAGTCTACCGTGCTCTCGCAAATGACACTCATTTGCTCTATATATTTATATCATTGCATCTTCTTGTGAAACATATTCGTGACTCAATCATTGATCTATTTCGTTATGAGGTATCACCTCTGAGAGTACCGTGCTCTGGACTGGCTAAAGTAGATCACTGCTGTGGTCATTCATGTATGTTTGTACAACCATGTGATGTAATGAAAAGCGAATTTGGTCTTAGCTGCTCTTACTCTGAATTTTCAGCTTCATACACGACTTCTGCTTTTTCGCCGCTACTCTGTTCGGCAGCCTTTTCTTTCTCTAGTAAGCTCGCTAATTTCTGATCCTGCACACGAATTGCCTCGCCGTCGATGCCCTCAATTCCAACACGATCACGCAAGATCTTGCCTGCGAGATATCGGTATCGCAAGTGACCTTCTACGAGATCCGAGACATCCACATTTTCCACACCAGAAGCATAGACCTGTTGTATTCCAGCGATACCGAACTGAACACTGGCAGTCCGATACAGGAATCCCAGAATATAGTCCTTCTCTGAATAGACATTGACTACTCGTCCGGAGCAGATTGCTCGTATGGCTGACCAATCACTCGTGTCGGCCGGAGTGGGTGACCCTATCAAGACCACATTTTCTATAATTCCGAATTTTCGTCGCTTTGCTAGCTCTTTACAACAATCATAGATGACTCGCCCGCCGAGAGAGTAGCCGACCAAAGTGACTGGACGATTGCCTTGCACTTTCTCAGAAAGTGCATCAGCCAGAACAATTCCGGCCTTCTGGCTGCGCACGAAAGCGATTCTCCACGGATTGTCCAGCATCTTGCTTACCTTGAGCAGTCCAATCGGCCATAGCGCGACCATAAGACTCGCAAAGACTGTTCGTGAAATGATTTCCTTCTTGGCGTATGAGAATGCCGCCGACAGCAAATAGTCACCGAGAACCGTACCCAAAGCCATGAGCGCGTCAACTTCATACCTGAGTGCATAGGCATCAATGGACGGCTGGAGTATAGTCCATGGAAGCGTGACATCCTCAGGTGCTACTAGCCACCCACTGATTCCCACAGTGACAGATAACTTTGATTGTACTTTAGCCTTGTCATCGCCCGCTGAAGGCACATTTAAAGGAAGAAATGCAAAATCCTCGACTTCTTTCGCATATTTTCTCATTGCATTTCCGGCCATCTTTGCACCGTAGGAGCCAAAGAGACCTCCAACTAATATCGAGGAACCGGCCATGGCGCCAAGATACCCGGCCGCCGCTGTACCTCCAAGTCCAATTCCTCCCATGACTGTGCCCAGACCTGCTGCAACAAGTGGTGCTGCAAGCCCGCCTGTGATGCCGACAAGTGCAGCTCCAGCGACACTGGCTAGACCAATCTTCCACCGAGAGGCGGAAGCAGCCTTGGCTTTGTCTTCCTCAGATTGCTGATGTTGTAGCTCAGCAGCTTGCTGTAGCTGACCGGCCACTTGTCCTTCAACCTCGAGAAATAGCGATGGCGGTATCTTGAGACTTTCTGAGACCTTCTTGAGTAACGTTCTAGACAGCGAGCTATATGTCTCCAGACTGAGAAGTAGGAGCAGCAAGGCATTCAGTAAAAGTGTTTTGTACTCTGCAGACAATTGCGACAGAGGTGTCTCTATACCGGTCGGGAACTGCGTTTTCTGATCAGCGTCTGTTCTTGGAAAGTCTCCTGCGTTCGTTCTCTGTTCTACTGGCGCTTTCTCATTCGTCTCGTTTCGTATATTGATGACCTCCCCCAGACGCTGCAAAAGGACTGCGCGCCAATTTTCGAAATAGTCTAGGGCTGGTTTTTGCAATTGTTCTTTTTGTTCTTGATCGACCATCTGAGTCTCATGCACTCTCCCTTCATGCTCATCATCGTCAGTCTGTTGGTGAGCAAGTCGGTCGTGCTCGACGGTTTCCTGGTCAGCAAGAGAGATATCTGCTGCTTTGTGTAGCATAGCCTTTTCATCCTCCGTCGGAGGCGCATATGTAAAGATTTGTTCTAAGCTTAGTCGCATCTCACTACTGACATTGGCGACTAGCAAGGTGAACTCTTCGCGCTGGCGGGCGGAGAGCAGATCGTTCAGATCCTTGTCGTTTTCGGTCGGCATAGTGACACCAATTCCTACAATATGTTGACTACTTGACGCCGACTCGTATCATGAGCAAGTATCTTCGTCCTGCGAATCTGTGTGGAATCTGATTCGACTCTATCACTGTAGCGTCATGAGGAGGACTCAATATGGATACCATGACCGAAACACAATCGCAGCCACATAAACTGCAGCTGCAGCACAAGAGCTGCCATTCACGTGCCCCTTGAGCCACTGAAATGCAATCCACCCATCGCTGCTGTCATCCCCACAAAATTGTCTGTTTAGACACGCAGTACTTGTAGTCGCACACTAACTCGTTTCTACTCCTACGAACAAGGAAGACACTTGTGCGTTGTGCGCTTCTCAAGCATTCTTGCTTTGAAAAACCAAGAGCTAGTCACGATGTCACTGTAGCAGCAAAAAACTGAGAGTCGAGTGTGAGACTTGTTCTGCTGTCTAAGAGCACAGAGATGAGAGCGCAATTGCAGAATCAGAAGATTGATCTGAAAAAATACACGGTCATGACGAACAGGACTATGATAGCATGGTGTGGACGATGATATGCATGTAATTTCGTATTGTTATTCATTAAGTCGTGTCAATGGCGGTGAACCACTACAGACCCTTGAGTGACCGTTCGAGTCGACCGTAGTGTCAAGAATACCCTTAATTGGTTGGGTGAACCGACTCTGGCAAGACATTCTCGAGGCTCTGTGGGACAGCCTTCTGAATTCTATATTCAAAGTCAGCATGATTAAAGACCTGAGATGCAGGAACCTTACGCCTCGGGGACGATAGAATCTCCAGTGGCATGACTGACTCCAGTTCCGGAGCTGGACTCGTTTGGTGACTTCAGGTTGGTGTCATTCTTGGCTGACTGAGCAGTGTTCTGGACGTCCTTTACTGAAGACATGATTGATAGTTTGTTCTGAGTAGAAAATGTAAGTGACGAGCGGCCTTCTTATAGTACTGGAAGACGCCTCTGGAGGTGGACACTTGAGCTGGGTAACGTCATGATCCTGTATACGTGTCCAGTTTGCCCAGTACTAGTCGAACCGCTATGGCGACATGCTGAGATCGGTCATGCAGACCCGTACGCCCCGATGCTGCCAGTCGTGAGGATCAAGAGTGCGAGAAACCAGGTGTCATGACGCCACTCCTCCGTATTGTTGCAAAATCAAGCCCCACTCCGTCGCAATTTCATTGCAGCTGCAGATATTTCGTATGTCCACGCTCTCGTCTGCAAACATCGATACGATCGTTCTAATCAGGTCGTAACATTATTTGCACGATCATTTGGATAGACAAAGCATCAATTGCACGTTGAGCAAATTAACGTGAATCTATCTTAGTGTGTTCAGCCTGCAGCTGGTCTGCATATGGCACGGTCCCAGATGTGCTGCGATGCATTCGTAGCTGTTCCAGTTCTTGCGTCACTATCGCATGGCACCCAGCGGCGATTGCAGTGATTTGGCAATCGTGTCACAATCTGCTCGTACGATGAACAGCCGACGGACAGCCATAGTGCGCGATAGACCCAGTTCTACGGTAAACTCGAACTGAGAATCTGCTCATGTGGCTGAGTGAAATCGAAATTTGGCAGTTTGTTCTTGTGCCGGTCTATCTGCCATATGCGCTCGAGCTCGTCCTAATATGTTTTACAAAGCATATAGACTCCCTCCTCGCCAGCTGGCCGTGTATAGTAGTGGACCTGTGGGAAGTGTACATGTTGTTTTGAATGGTTTCACATGCAATCGCGCTCTTTGTCGAAAGCCCTTTTGCATCAAAGTGCAGCATGGATCATCACAATTTCTGTTCGATCCGGCTCCGCCTGAAATGTTTATGCCATAAATAAACAGATGAATTCAGTCTGGCGAAGGCAGTCCAGCCCCGAAGCTAATATAAATTCTTCGGGTCTCTGTACAAAGGATTTTCAGATCAAAATATGTTTAGCGAACCCGTACTACTGTCGAGGAAGTGGCAATCTATCACCAAATGGGGTTCTGAAGAACTTTTTTTGTTGAATGTTGACAACGAAAAATGTCCTGGCACGGAGTTATTGAATGCAGAGTGGCGCACTTATGAGGACACAACATTAGCAAGTCTTCTAGAGTCCGTGCCCTGTGACGTCTCCGAGTTCATTGAGATGTTCGAACCAGGACACGATTGTCTGAAGAGTACGGCCGAATTCCGCTCAAGATACAAGACTGACTTGGGGATGTTCTATGAGTACATGTCCCAGATTGTAGTGTCTACCAACACTCGTCAGGAGCAAGACTCATACCTGAACGTTCGAGCTGAAGATCTACTGGACTTCATGCATCACTCCGCTAAGCCCTTATCCAGTGGCTCCGAGAGTTCAACGGAGTCAACGGATGCGAGTGCTGGGAGCCCACTCATCTCCCGCACCGTTCGATTTGAGGGAGATACTCAGAGCAACTCAACACATAGGACGCCTGCTATGGCTGGGCCGTCAATTCCAAAGTCGTCATCGATGAAGTCGATAGAAAGTAATCTATCAGACGAAATGGGTACGACGGAAGCGCAGACTGAAAGTGCACTACACTCTCTACTATGTGTTATCGTCATGGAGATGAGAACTCTCACAATGGTCCCATCTCATACACGTCTTCATATCGAGTTTGGCGGGTATGGAGGACCAACATGCATAAACGATGGGCAAATCGTCATGAAGCGCAGCGTTCCGCACAGTAAATCGGTGCCCTTGATAAACGTGGAATGTAAATCACGAGCTGGATCGTCAGGACCAGACATATTGAGTAAAATATATGCTCAGGAATTCGGCGAGTGCTTGGGGATAGTACAGAAACGCGCTCGATTGAACACTTTTGTTTCAAGAAGACCGCCTGACATGTTCACGGTCTACTCTATAGGCGCGCACGGTAGGCGAGCATATCTTCTCCGCACACATTTCAGTGACGACTATCTGGAAGGCATCAACGAAGGTGACCTGAAGGGCCACCGCGTACTTGTCAGGCGATCCGATATCAATTACAGGCTTGACAAGAAAGATGAATTGCGACAATTCATAACTCTAATCTACCGTCTTTGCAGACAGATCGATGCCCAAATCTCAATGAATCTCTGAATAACAAGCACAAACCTCGAAGAATCCCGGGGACATCGAATGCATGAAAACCAGATATGTCTCCACTTTTTACATCGAACTGTAGCTCTTAACGAAACCTACCCAGCTGTGGTATTGGCAGAATTGATATATTGGATTATGATCTTGTTCCAAGGTTATGAACATCTATTGATCACCACCCCGGCTATCCGTCGCGAGGGACAGCGCGTGCTCATGTTGACTTTTGATATTCGCCCGCGCACTTTTAACATTCGTCCTAGTATGATGCAAGGCCGTTTCAGACGATGCGATTCATCGCCGACCGTTGACGGCCTGAAACAATACCTTATTGAATCAATTTTTGTATAGTCATCTCCTCTGAGACTAAGTCTAGATCTGGAGTACTTTCGTGATTTCACATTTGTTCATTACGCTTGCAATTGAGCTACTTTTATGAAGGTATGGTCTGTAAATTTGACGATTGCGCAAACACGTGCCTTCCCACTAGGCAGGAAGTAATGGTCCCGATGTAGCTACTAACAACACAATGCACACACATTGTAGTGGTTTTTCTTGTTCAATGTGAATTAAGGAGCTAACAATCTGGTCACTAGTCTGTAAGTTGCATAAGAGAAAAAGGGACTTCAGCGATCTTAGTGTCCCCAATTTTTACGGCTTCATTCAACAATAAGCGGTGCAAGATATACCTTCTACAGAATATTCGCTACCAAAATGAGTGTTGCTACGAGTTCTCGCAATGGCACAACTTCTGAAGCCAGAACAATATACAGAGACCGACTACTGAGCGAGAACTTCGTCTTCTTTCTGGACCATCTGGCTTTCATGCGGGAACCCCTATTACGTCAATTCCAGAAGGTGGCATACAGCCTGATTGAAGCTCTTCGTACAGCGTTGGACAGGTCAGTAGTCATAAGCACCGAACGATTGGAGTCCTTGTCCAACCCTCGTGACATTCCGACTTATCAAGACAATGGCTATAGTTCCTCTGCCATAATTGACAAAGCTATCGACTTACGCCTCTCGGTCAGAGGTCTTGAAAGCGCCTATAAGAATCAATGGGTCGTTTTTTTCATTACAGAGGTATGGAATTTCTTTCAAATGAGCAGTACGTTCGCGTTCACGTACGTCGCAGTGACAGAGACGAATGAAAATTGACACTACTAGTCAGGACCTAGCCTGGGCTCGTTATGACGACGCGATGATGCAGTTAGTGTCCCCTCGAGCGGGACTGTCCGCGCCGAAACCCGATATGGCGTTTGGATTGCATTACAACGTGCGAGATCCAGTATACAAGAAGTTGAGTCAGTGGAAAGACAAAAGCATTCCCTCGATAGATGCGTACGTAACTTCAAAACTTGCTATGCCATTCCTTATGTTCGAATCTAAGTCGTACAATGGGTCTCTGAGAACGGGGGAGAACCAATTGGCAAATTCTATGGTCAAAGCTCATGACATTCTTTGCTCTCTGGATCTGAAGGATGATCTATATGTCCTTGGCATAGTGCAAGTCCAATTTGCCGTTCATTTCTATATGTCTTTCAGCACACGACAAATAGACAAAGATGGTAAAGCTTTCACGGACTCTGTAAGTTTCGTTTGTCTGTTGTGATATCACTTATATGAGCAGGTGTATTTGGTTAAAATTGACAGTTGCTTTCTTGATGAGTTTCAAGGATGTTTGAGGTGCCTCAAATTTGTGGAATGGGCGAAAAGCTACGGTCTTGGTGTCTTTAAAAATACAGTCGAATCGGCACTGAACAGACCGTAAATTTGATACCAGCTAGATGTACGATGCAGTGGTTAGTCCAGTATGTACGACTGAACCTCTCGCAACAGTATATCTCTAACATGCTTTTCTTGACAAACTCGACCACACAAGCCTACTCTAACTCTTCGGTACGGTATACTCAACACCGGTAAAGGAGAGACACTATCACGACTTGATACCAGCGAAGACACAAAAATATGTCGGACAGCCCGGTTTCTCGCCAGTTCGTTGAGTGTTGCTGCGCTCGTCAAGTGTTGGTATTGCGGTAAGCACAACTTTCACAAATTTTGTCCCATCGAACGGCAAAACAGACCTACTTCATAGACCTGTAGATAGCTCAAAATGAGTTCGAAAAAGCATCTGAAACCTGCTCAGGGCAACAGAATCATAGGTGCACATCATAATCAAGTTCCCGTGATTGAAATTGCTACAAATGAGGCTACATTCTAAAGTACAGTAAAGAGAACTGTAAAGTTTCTATCGGATAAAGTGTATGGTCGACTGGTAACGTATCTATGCCACTTACACAAATGATGACCATGACATCTGGTGATGCAGAAAAGTAGGTCCCTGACGCATATAGTATTGATGAAGAAGTGGACGTCACGAAAATTCGAATATCCGGCTGCTCAGCTCGATTCAAAGGGAAATCACGACTTTGCAGTTCAACTCTTGACTTTACTACCTGTGTTGATCGAATTACGACCTTGCAGCTCGAAACACGACTTTGCAGCCGGGTTCTCACTGTTTCACTCGATACCTGTTGTATTGCTCAAATCACGACTTTGAAACTGGATTCTGGATTCTCACTGCTTTGGTCGAATTACACGACTTTGCAGCTGGGTTCTCACTGTTTGATCGTATCAAGGCTTCGCAGCTGAGCTCTTACTGTTTGCTTGATTGCACCTGTTCCGATCAAATCATGGCTTTGCAGCTGGACTCTCAATGTTTCGCCTGAATTACGACTGCTTCGCAAATTTGCCGACATTGCCCACTGTTTTGCTGGCTTCACACTGTTCTGCTGGCTTGACACTGTTTTGCTCGATTCTCACTGTTTTGCTCGATTCGCAACTTTGCCCACTATTTTGCTCGACTCCCACCGTTTTGCTTGATTTCCACTATTGACCTAGAACACAGATAAAAGCGTGCATTTTGTGCTCGTACAAGCCATTTCATACAAATGTTGCACGAAAGATAAAGATTCATTCATGACATTTGTACTTAGTACATAATGCCAATGACTTTTACTTAATGTGAACTCTCAATCCGCTAAAGATCCATGTCGTTAATGTTCTTGCGCTGAACTCACCAATTGATGACGCGGAAAGTTATCTTTCCAATACAGAAGGTTAACAAATATATTAATACTTTTAATAGAGAAAACTGATGTAGAGCACTCTGCTATACTGTGATCTTGTGTTGCGTTGCTAGTCAACCAATCGTAGTATTGTTAGCGTGTGTAAATTCTCTGAATGTCAAATTCAACAGAACCGGTGTTGTCAAGTTGAGATATGTAATATTGCTGTGTTGTTCCTAGTATCATGCAAGGCCGTTTCAGACGTCGCGATTTATCGTCGACGTTGACAACCTTACATGATACGTTACCAATATAAAATTTGTATAGCCATGTAGCCTAGTATTATGCAAGGCTGTTTTTGACGCTGCAATTTATCTCCGGCGTTGGCGGCCTGATGTGATGTGATTTTAAAATTCTTTTTGCACAGCCATCTACTCTAAGACTAGATCTAGGTCTGGAAAGTCCTACTTTTGTGATTTTACATTCATTCATGTCGCACGAGCTACTTCTATATTCTCCATTTTTGGATGTTGCACGTCCGTGCGATTTAAATTCTGGATTCTGGGCACATCTACGTCGCCAATGTTCTTTTGATGACCACGACATTTGGTGACGCAGAAAGCTATGTTCTCGGCGAAGATAGTATTGATGAAAGTATCAACGTCAAGGACATTCAAGATTTGGGCTGCTTGGCTGGGTTCTGGCTGTTTTGGTCATTGCAACAACGTCAGGAGCGAGATGAAACGGCAAACTAAACTCTGAATTCTAGTATTATGTAAGGCCGTTCGAGACGTCGCAATCTAGTGATGACGTTGACGGCCTGAAATGAGGTGTTTTCAACCGGATTTTTGTGCAATCATATACTCTAACACTAGCTCTATAGCTAAGTACTCGTACTTTTGTGTTTCTATATCTTGTTGTTGCGCTAGAGCTACTTTTATATTTTCTATTTTATTCTCGAAACATCTACGCTGATGACGTTGCTGCAACGACCATTACATTTGCTGTGGTGGAAAATTATGTCCCTGACGCCAATACTATTGCCAAAGATATCAACGTCATGTTCTGCCCAAATTACGATGTTGCAGCTGGGTTATCACTGTTTTGCTCGAATCACGACTTTTACCCCTGTTTTGCTCAAATCTCAGCTTTGCAGCTTGAATCACGACTTTGCAGTCAAAATCTCAGCTTACCAGCTCGAATTACGCCAGCTCGAATCACGACTTTGCAGCTAGAATCTCAGCTTTACAGCTAGAATCTCAGCTTTGCAGCTCGAATGACGACGTTGCAGTCCAAATCTCAGCTTCCAGCACAAACCACGACTTTGCAGCTGGAATCTCAGCTTTCGAACTCGAATCACCACTTTGCAGCTGGGTTCTCACGAAACACGACTTTGCAGCCAGAATCTCAGCTTTCGAGCTCGAATGACGACTTTGCAGCTAGAATCTCAGCTTCAGAGCTCGAATCACGAAACCACGACTTTGCAGCTAGAATCCCAGCTTTCGAGCTCGAATGACGACTTTGCAGCTAGAATCTCAGCTTTCAATGCTTTCCAGCTCGAACCTAGTATTATGCAAGGCCATTGATAAAGATGTGGACGTCATGGACGTCATGTTTTGCTCAATTCTGAAACTGGACTTTCGCTGATGTGCTCAAATCACGACTATACACGCGTCGACTCTGCAGCTGAATTCTCACTGTATCGCTCGAATCACGACTTTACACGACTTTGCAGCTGAATTCTCGCTGTATTGCTCCAATCACGACTTTGCACCACTTTGCATCTACGACAGCGCTTACAGACGGGTATCTTTGTGTGAGTATCGTAGGAAGGACTACCAGCAGCTTCTATCTGACCTTTGCAGCTCAAATCACAACTAAGTGCTTGAAATCACGACCTTTACCCCTGTTTTTCTCAGATCTCAACTTCAGCTCGACAGCCGACTCTGCAGCTTGCAACTCGATCTTGCAGCTCAAATCTTGACCTCTGCACCTGTCTTACTCGAATTACGCGTCTGCACCTCAAATTTCAACAATACCAGATGATGCATTTCAAAAGGTATATTATATGAATTATACTGTAATGCGAGTGGAAGCAGATACCGCAGCAAAGGTTTCTCTATCAAACAAACATTCAAGAGTCTGTTGAAAGTCACATAATGATAGGCAGCTCATAAAGCGGTAAACCTTGGATCTTGCATTATTCTCAAGAATGTCCTCGCACAGCTGACATATCTCAAGACATGCTCTGTGGGCTGTTTATATGGTTCAACTTCCAATGCCATAGATGGTTCTGCGGAAGATATCCTTGAAATGACTGGCACAAGCGGCATATTCATGCCGGTCAACCCATAGATGGTTCTGCAAATGATATTCTTGAAATGACTGGCAAGAGGGGAATATTCATGCTTGTCAATCGCTACCGGCCAATGCGTTTCTTGCCTGTTGCCTTGTTTCCAGAAGATTGGAACAAACTACTGGTTATCACAGGTCGTGATCAGGCACTGGTACCAGCGGCCAACATTAGGCCCCTTAGCG